>CM041298.1:109194415-109794415 GCA_023052935.1 Piezodorus guildinii | reverse complement strand
CCACCATATTCTCCCGACTTGTCTCCAACAGATTACCTCCTGTTCAGGAATTTAGACAACTTCGTCAAAGGAAATTTTTGAAAATGATGATCAAGTGAAAAGTGCGTTTTCAGTTTTTGTTTATCTTTAAAGATCAGAGTTTTTCAGTTCGGGGATAAAAAAGTTGGTGTCACGTTGGGAAAAATGTGTAGAAAAAGAAGGTAAATACTTCGAATAAAATTTCTTGTTTTCATATCGTATTTTCAATAAAAATCCTTTACCTTGAAAACGGCTATTTCATGTGACACAACCCAGTAGTTATATTATTTAATCTAAATCACATTTTTCCAATGAAAATGAATTAACGTTTTATTAAAATTAACTTATGTTTTTCAAATTTTAAGTATACTTAATAGTTTTTAAATTGATTTTAACATTCGGGGTTGCCCGCACCTGATTGTTTTCTTTTGGAACCGATTCCGATTACTTTTTCACGCATATATTTGTTTAATCTGGGATAGCTTTAACGATTGCTTGTATTAGTATTCATAAATATTAAAACGTTTAAAATTTATTTCTAGTTGGGAAGAAAGTGGAAGTTGTATAACGGGCTCATCGTATTCTTTTTGGATATTGTAATATTTTTTTATCAATTTTAAATCTCCTTCCTTCATTTGAGCTGCGTTGATTAGCATTATTTTTGTTTAAAATAATGTTATCGCCTTTAATCGCTCTTATTATACAATTACAGTCAGACGTATGAACATTTTTTTTTTATCTCCACGATAATCAAACATACGCCAGGAAGCTGTTAATCATCGGAGAAAAATATATACTAATTAGTCGTAATATATACAAGAGGCAGTGGCAGGTGGGATATTAATGATGCAAGCGATTCCTATCTCTTTGCCGTTAACAGCAACACTCGCCCTCAGCGATCCTAACAATGAATAACCTCTTTGGAACTTAAAACTTGTTAAAAAACAGCAAAATTATTTTTAGGTTAATTTGTTTTTCCCCCCAAGCTTGAATTTTTATATAGGCGTGTAATATACCGTTGGAAAGCTTAAGATTATAGAAACAAATTAAACCAATTTACAAATCTGTAGAAGTTAATACAGAATGACAAAAAGTGCATTAACTTGAGCGATCATTGCAAGTAATAATTTAATATGAAATACATGTCAAGATTAAAATTCAGTTTATATTTTTTACTAACCTTTCACTTAACTACAAGACCCATTTACATGACCATCATAAGGCCTATCAGGACCTACGGAGTTGAGCTTTGGGGCTCTATTAAACCATCAAACTTTTCCTGTATCCAATCCTTACAATCCAAAATCCTTAACGCTCCTTACTTTGTCTGGAATAAAATCATCCACAATGACCTTAATGTTCCATATGTTGCTGATTTGGCCCGAACCAGATATCACTCCTTCCATGAAAAACTCCTCTCCCATTCTAATCCATTAGTTTCAATCCTTGCTTCCTCTTCAATTCCTGATATTCCTCCGAGGAGTCTGAAAAGAAGATGACCTCGAGGCCTTCTTGTTTAGACTCACTACCAAATAGTGCTGCCAATGGACAGTTACTCTTCATGTGTTATAACAATTCAGCATATTTACTTGATGTATTTTTTGTATAGTTGTAAATTTGAATACAAATCTATTAAAAATAAAAAAAAAAATTTTTTAATTTTTAAAAATTATTTCAAGTCGGAAGTTGAATAAAAGTGGTATGATATATTTTTTTTTTTTTTACTTTCACTACTTATATGAAATATATAAGAAATAAAAGTATTACTATCGTAACAATTTTCAACTATTTCATCTTGTTGGTATTGTTGCAAAATGGGTAATTATAGGATTTGATTAACAACTATAGATGTAAAGTGCAATAATATTTTGTTAGGTAATTTTTTTTTTTTTTTGGGTCGAACATGAGAATAGTAATATAAATGTATAATAATAATAATGTATAATAAATATACTCGTATCGTGTGAAAGCAAACATTTTAGAAAACAATTTTATGTTATATACATTGGATAAAAGTAAGCGATTGTGGTAGATAATATTTCTATTTTTAGATTATTTAATCCGCAGCACAGGTTTCCATCTAAACTCAAAGTAATTCTTTAGCCTTTTTTGACTCCAACTTTCGTTTTACTCAAACTCCTCGTTACAGATGCTAGTATTTCCTAGTCTCTTTTCTCTACCAGTTTATCAGATCTCATTGTCCTATATCTTCCAATCCCTTCAATTTAAATCATCAATTCAGTCCCGTTCTACCACATCCCGGCTTTCTGACCTCTACCCTCCTCTCCACCGTACTTCTGCCTTTAACAAATCCTTTCTAGCCAAAGCAAAACCTCTGTTTGGAATTCTATCCCTCCTGAGATCCGTCATGTAAGAACTGCTTCCTCCTTCAAATCGCTCCTTTTCAACCAGCTTCTCCTTACCCAGTCAAACAGACAATAACCTCAAACTGCAGATGCTAGAAATACCAATTTTGTTATGTTTATATTATTTAAATTGTCACAGATGAAGTAGCTATTTCTGTTTTGTTTTTTTTTTCATGCTAAGAGTCTGATTGTAAATATATACATACATTACAACCTTAATTATTTTATTTTTATTTTAGCTATTTGTTGCTCAAAGCCATGACCCCATTGATCCGGTCATCGAACCTGTATTTTTATTTTATTCTTAAGGGACTTTAGTCCCAGGATAATAAAGAAGTTATTCATTAAAAAAAACAACTTTATTTTAAAGTTCTTAAATTGATTTTAACAATAGAGCTGAGTAAAAGTCATGTGTTGCGCTTATTTCTTTTCCCCATAACTTTTATTTTTATAATAAAGGATGTAACAAGATTCCAGTTAATACCGTAATCGCAACTCAGTTATCATTTCCATATTTATATCCTTTAGTATTACTTGTTTCATTAGCATACTATACAACTGAAGGTCGACAGAATAAACATCTGACACTGTTTCTCATTAAAATTGATTTTTTTAATTTATATTTTTTCTTCCTCAATATATAAATTTATATTTAAGTGTTGTTTAATACAATTTACCTAGATGTCATCCTCACAGGAATAGTCTGACAAGCTGTATATAAAATAACCTCTTATAAAGTATCATTATGTTTTTTTTGTTTTTTTTTTTTAAATTAAACGAGAGGAGGCAAAATAGATTACTGAATAGGTTGATAGATTTATGTATGGCCTCTCTATACAGATAATGAGCGTTTTACCTCAGAGGAAATAAAGTCCCGGTTAAAGGTGGGAAATGCGTGTTATTATTCAGTTGCTAAGTTACTTAGTTCGCGGCTTCTATCTAAAAACTTAAAGATTAGAATTTATAAAACTATTATTCTTCCAACGGTTCTTTACGGATGTGAAACGTGGCCGCTTACTTTAAAGGATGAACAGCGGCTTAAGGTTTTCGAAAATAAGGTATTGCGTAAAATATTTGGTCCAAAGAGAGATGAGGCCACTGTGGAGTTTAGAAGGTTGCATAACGCGGAATTGCGGAGTTTGTACCCTGTGAATATAATTGAGTTGATAGCATCGCGGAGACTCAAATGGGCGCGTAAAGTTGTTGGGCTTAGTGAGGAACGGATTCCGAGAAAGTTGGTATTCGCTGAACCGACTGGTAGGCGTCCGAAAGGTAGGCCGAAGCGTCGATGGGAGGATTGCATTAAAGCTGATCTCGGGGGCTTGGGCTTGACCGGTGAACATTGGACGAGTCTATGCAGGCGAAGTTTGGTGGTATCGGCATCGAACCTTCGGGTTCGGTAAGCCTATTATTATTATTATTACTCTCTATACAGTCACACGTCTCTTACTGGTATTCTGGTCAAAGGTGGTTCTATCCTGAATCTCGAAGAAAATACCTTGCTGGCACCTTCCTATTCCAATCCTTGCAAACCAGAAAACCCTGCTATATCTTCGACCTCCTTACCCTGTGCTCGTCCGTGCACATCCTAAATACAAGATCCCAAACTATAAAAAGACCTTCATCATCTGTGCTACCATACTTTGGAACTCTTTACCCTTCTCCCTCCGAAAAATTTCATATCTAACCACATTCAAACACCAATTATTTAACTACCTCCTCAAAAATCAATCAATGTGATAAATCTAGACTTTGATAATGCTTTTGTTTTTTTGTATCTTTTATTCATGTTAACCTTTTATAATTTAATTGATTAAATAATTATATATCAAATGAAGCCAGACAAATAGGACTTTCGTCTGTTCAGTGTATATTATTCTTAGGGAGCGAAATGTCCCAGAATAAAATATTTTTCATTTCAAAAAATTAACCATACGTTGTTAGGAGGAATAAAAATGTATGTAGTAGAATATATACAAAGTTGATTATCAATCCCACTGGGTTTTTTTTATAAATGTATTTACTAGTAGTTTTAGTAAGAGTAAGGCATATCATTCATTGCCAAGGTATTTTTACAAACTTAAAATCTTCAGTGTCGTCTTATTCTATAACTAAAAAAACATAATAAAAGACCTCAACATTAAATAAATGTAATAAATTAAGAGTTACAAAATAACTGATGATATTATTATTTAAAAATAGGGCCTTAATAACTCATTTTATAGACCTCAAAATGGACGAAATCCAAAATATTTAATTTATGTATCAATAAAATAGTAGGTTTCTATTTCTTCCCTAAAAAGGTTTATTACTGTAAACTTTAACGAGTCAACGTTTCGGGAGCCTTCCACATCATCAGGACTCACTGAGTTGTCTAAAAGTTAAAGATCCATTTTTTTTATTAAAACTGTTGTCGAAATTGTCTTTAAAATAAAATTATGGGCAAATACATATTCTATAAAAGGGGCCAAAGAATATGTGAGGTGGGATGGTAGTTGTTCCCTGTTGGTTTTTATTTTTATTTTTAAAGACAGTTTTGACATAATTTTTAGTAAAAAAATTGATTTTTAACTTTTAGATAACTCAGTGAGTCCTGGTGATAGGGAAGGCCAATGACTCGTTAAAGTTAACAGTAATAAACTTTTTTTGAGAAGAAATAGAAACCTACTATTTTATTGATATAATTTACAATATTCCTTTAAACCTGTTTTTATTATTAATTTATGTAGGTATTTAACTCTACACCAGTAGCATTATAAAAGAAACTGAAATACTCAAAGCAAAATAATTCTGGGTATGCGGTAAAAATATATAGTACTCGTGAGCAAAGCCAAGTTATTATCATACTTAACAGTCACCAGCTGGAGTACTGACACATACTGTGGCACTACTTCAGTGGTCTGAGTATTTGAATAAAATAATCTGTACTTTTAATCTGAGCATTTGCCCATCTCTATGTAGACACAGAAATAAAATAGGTCTTATTTAGTGTTAATTATTTTATGATCGCAACCAACTTCTTCAATAAAAATTGTATTCATTAGAACTCGTCGCATTCCTTGATAAACCTAATATGTTATTAATGTTAGATAGTGTATAAGTATTATACTACTATACTACTTTTAGTATATAAGTACTTTAGTTTTGTTTATGTTTTTATAGACTCATCATTTTTTTTACATTACGTTATTCTTAGGATGAGTCTAAAGATTGTTCTTCTATTTTTATAATCAAATTTTATTTTGTGTGCTTACAGGAAAGCGGTAGCGGAGCTAGAGGCGGCAGCTCATCATCCTCTACTTCATCTTCATCATCGGAGAGCGATGATGAGGAAGAGGAGGAACCTGAGAAGACCGGCGATGACATCGTACAGCTGGCCCAGCAGCTCGGGGCACCCGAGCACCCCATACCTATCTCGGAGCATCTTCAGGTTGTATATATAATTATATATATATATATATATATATATATCATAATTTAAACTAATTATAATAAGTAATTAATTTAATTATATGGAAAAATATAATTAAATCAATAAAATTAATTATATCAATATATTCTAAACAGCAGAAGATCTCATATAATTATTAAGGAAGATTTCGGGCTGAATAAATTCTTCCATAAATACTCAATTTTTTATTTCATCAGCATGACGTTTCAGGATATTCTCCCATCTTCAGAAGTCTTGTTATATATTCAGAACTCCCAGCATTTTCACTAATACACACATTCAACTAGGTAAATTAGTAAAAATGAAGTCAATATTTAAAAACATCAGATCTGAGCAAGAGTATTGCTCAGATCTTTGTCCTCAACTGTTGAGTTCATTTTTACTAATTTACCTAATTGAATGTGTGTATTAGTGAAAATGCTGGGAGTTCTGAATATATAACAAGACTTCTGAAGATGGGAGAATATCCTGAAACGTCATGCTGATGAAATAAAAAATTGAGTATTAATGGAAGAATTTATTCAGCCCGAAATCTACCTAGATAATAAAATTAATGTTTTAATGAATAGATAAATTAAGGTCAATGAATTAAGCAATATCAGGAGCTCGTACAATAAAAATAATCTTTCCAGGAAAGTCTAAATTAGTCATTATCAATCAATCATAAAACTGGTGAAATTCTATGGGATATGGGATTTACCAACATGGAATCCTTACTGAGAACAGAAAGACAGATTCTGAGGATAACATACAGGCTGAGAAAAGTGTGAGGAAAATATTGTTTAAAAAAGAAAAGTGAACAAATTGAAAATCTTATATCATTTATATGGAAAAGGAGATTTTGTTTTTCGAGTATATGATAAGAATGGATCAGAATATATTAATATAACCAAAAAAAAAATATCCTGGACTCAGTGGGAATCCTGCATCACCATCATGTCCATGAGCCATTTCGAAATGAGTAATATCTATGCATTTCTATTTGGCAGTATCTCCCTCTATTTTTTCTTTGAAATTGTCTTCAGGATTGATCCCAATGGGAATTTCTTCTTATTTTAATGATAAAGATGGCTGATATTTACTTCACCACTATTTAATTAAGTATTGATGCAAGTATTGTGCAAAGAACAATTTTATCTGCAAGTACAATACAGTTTCTTTAAAAATAATCAATCTCATAATTATAAAATCGAAATTACATAACAATCCTAAATGTTTAATAACAATAAATAAAATTTGATTATTAAAAATCGGGATCACTTGTAGCTGGGTGGCTAGCATAATAGCCTTCTATGCCAGAGGTCACGGGTTCGAACCCGCAGGTGGTCATAGGATTTTTTAATTGTAGTAAAGAATCTTTAGTTATACCGTTCTTCGGAGGGGACGTTAAAGGGTGATCCCCTCCCTCCCCGGTCCTGTGCGATGTCAGTTACTCGTTAGATATCCTATCTCTATCCCACTGTAGCATCGTCCGATTAGCCATAGTAGCCGAAAGTTCCATAAATAAGCAAATAAAAAATTACAAATAATCTATAAAAAGATTAACATTAGATTCTTAAAAATAGATAAAACTAATTAAAACATGAAACAAAAGAACAATTAAAATAATTCAACTACACACATAAATAACTGTGAATGGAATCAGTTGGTGTACTATGTTCATCAATGTTAAAATTCAATTACAATGAATAAAAGTCATTGAAAGAAAAGTGTTTAAGAAAAGTTGTTTAATAAAGAAAAGTGAACATATTGAAAATCTTGAATCATTGATAAAGGAGATCAAGTTTTTCGGGTATATGATAAGAATGGATCAGAATAATACATTAATATAAAAAAAAAATAATAAATATAAAAAAAAATAATAAATATAAAAAAAATAATATAAAAAAAAAAAATAAATAATAATATATAAAAAAAAATAATAAATATAAAAAAAAATAATAAATATAAAAAAAATAATAAATATAAAAAAAATAATAAATATAAAAAAAAATATAAAAAAAAAATAAATATAAAAAAAAAATAAAAAAAAAAAAAATAAATATAAAAAAAAAAAATAATAAATATAAAAAAAAAATAAATAAAAAAAATAAATAAATAAAAAAAAAAAAATAAATAAAAAAAAAAATAATAAATAAAAAAAAAATATAAAAAAAAAAAAATAAATATAAAAAAAAATAAAAAAAAAAATAAATATAAAAAAAAAAAAAATAATAAATATAAAAAAAAAATAAATAAAAAAAAAAATAAATAAAAAAAATAATAAATAAAAAAAAAATAATAAATAAAAAAAAAATATAAAAAAAAAAATAAATATAAAAAAAAATAAAAAAAAATAAATATAAAAAAAAAATAAAAAAAAAATAATAAATATAAAAAAAAAAATAAATAAAAAAAAAATAAATAAAAAAAAAATAATAAATTAAAAAAAAATATATAAAAAAAAATAAATATAAAAAGAAATAAATAAAAAAAAAATAAATAAAAAAAAAATAATAAATTAAAAAAAAAATATAAAAAAAAAATAAATATAAAAAAAAATAAATAAAAAAAAAATAAATATAAAAAAAAATAATAAATATAAAAAATAAATATAAAAAAAAATAAATATAAAAAAAATAAATATAAAAAAAAAATAAATATAAAAAAAAATAAAAAAAAATAATAAATATAAAAAAAAATAAATAAAAAAAAATAATAAATAAAAAAAAATAATAAATAAAAAAAAAATAATAAATAATAAAAAAAATAATAAATAAAAAAAAATAATAAATAAAAAAAAAATAATAAATATAAAAATATATATATATATAATATATATATATATATATATATATATATATATATATAGAAATAGAAATAGAAATATAAATATAAATTATATTTACTGAAGAATATAAAAGGTTAATTTTATCTTTGGTTATCATAAGAGGAAGAGTATTAAGATAGGGATTAATTTGGGAAAATAGTTTAAAATATCACAGTTTTTTGTGGGGGGATAAGAAGCTAGAAAGTAAGAATTGGACATAGAAAAAATAAAGGCCTTTATAGCGATATATAATAAATCAATGGGTAAATTATAATATTATTGATTTTAAAAAATATATATAAATTTAAGTAACAATTTAAATATAAAATAATAAATAATAGTAAAAAAAAATATATATTTATTGTATACAGATTTTACAAAAAGGAAAATACAATACTTATGTAGTCCACAAAGAACAAAAAAAAAAACACTTCTATAATTTTTTTTCTATTTAGAAATTATGAATATAGGCGAGCCCATGGCTAGCAAACTAGTCTACCAAACCAAAGGTTGATAGTTCCAATAACAGTTCCACCATGACTTTATCAAGCCTTTAATAATATGTGGTGAAACTCAGGTTAAGCAAATTGACTATCATTGATCCCATCCTCCCCTCATGTGGATTGGAAATGTAAAAAATCTCGAAAGTTGGATTCCTTACTGATTAAACGACTGCCAAAAAAAAAATCAGCCTTATGAAATTCATACCTCATTTTTGCTGAAACAAAAATGATCCATTTCCATCCACACATCTGTCTATCTACTCTCCAGACCTATCAAACACTTAAATTATTAAACAAAGATTTATGATTTACAAATAGTCAGCGCAGTATACAGAAAATATTAGTTATAAGTAGGTGGCCCTAGGATTTTTTAAAGGGATTAAAAAATCCTTGATTTTACCGTCCTTCAGAGAGGACTTGTGCGATATCAGTTACTTGTTAAAGAACCCTATCCTAATAAAACCAGGATAGGCAGAATTTAGGACTCCCACTGTAGCATCGTCCGATTAGCCACAGTAGTATAAAAGTGATGTTAAATGAATAAAGAAACAATATTAATTATAATAATCATATTATATTATAAATAACCAATGGACCCCGCTAAAAAGCAAACAAATGATCTAATGAATTCGCGTTGGCAGAAAAGTTTTCACTTCCTCATAATCGATAACAATCTGTATTTAATGTTAATAACGCTACTCTCCAACTGACTAGACACCTGGACTACTTAATAAAAATAAAAAATATTGCTTAAAGAAACATATATAAGGAGTTTTCTGATTGAAAGTAATGGATGCTATTTTGATTTATAAAAAGAGGCATAAATAATTTTTTTTTTTTCATATTAAGTAGTTAGTGTGTGCAATAAATATGATGATAAGATGTTCCAGGTGGCAGTCTAAAAAGACAAGAAATTTCTTTCCTATTGTAGAAATTCTTTCTTGTTCTCATTTCAATTACTTTTTTTTTTTCTTTTTAATTTCTGTTAATGTTTCAATGTTAATATATAAAACCCAATAGTTCTTTGTTTTGAATGGTTATTTTATAATTGTTTTTTATTTTTAACAGGTAATAAATCAAGAAGACCTCGCTGCGATCTTGCCAGATGTGGGGGCAGGGTCGTTGGATGGGTTTGACGCCAGCGCCCAGCCGGCTCCCCCGGACTCCCTGTCCCCTTCCTCCTCCGATACGGAACTCCTCCCGGAGCAGGTGGTGTCCGAAGCCATATCCAGAATCCAAATAGATTCTGATCCCGGCAGGGAAGAGCCACCACCTTCATCGCACCACTCAACCCATGATGATGACTCTGAACGAGAAGAGGTAATTTCATATTTATAAAAAAAAAATATATTGGATTGTGCCAAATGAAATGTCTGTTTTCCAGGTAAAGGATTTTTATTAAAAATACAATATGAAAACAATATAATTTTATTCGAAGTATTTACCTTCTTTTATACACATTTTTCCCAACATGACACCAACTTTTTTATCTCCGAACTGAAAAACTCTGAGCCTTGAAGTGAAACAAAATCTGAAAATGCTCATTTTCACTTGATCATCATTTTCAAAAAGTTTTCCTTTGACGAAGTTGTCTAAATTCCTGAACAGGTGGTAATCTGTTGGAGGCAAGCGGGAGAATATGGTGGGTTACGGAAGAACTTCGTAGCCCAGTTCTTTCAATTTTTGCATGGTATGTTTTGAAACATGGGGTCTAGCTGCCGCTCAGTGAGATCATGAGGTACCCATGTATCAACTTTTTTACTTTCCCAATACACTTTAAATGTCTGGAAACGTAGATGCACTTGCATTTAGTTGTTTAACTGTTTGGTAGGGGTTTCCTTTACAGTATGTTTGAGGACATCGTTGTCTATTACAAACGGAGGTTTCCTCGGGGCATGTTTTCCAAGTCGGTATCCCTAGCTGAAAACTTAGCAAACCAACGGTGAATGATCCGTTCATTAACACTCCCTTCCCCAAACGCCTTGCAAATATTTCTAGCGGCCTCAGCTGCTGAATGGCTGAGTTTAAACTCGTACAAAAATATTACTCGAAAATCGTGTATTTCCATGTTCATATTTGGAGGTATACTAAAAAGTGGGTAATTGATTGGGAAGCTTATGTTTATAATACAAAGGTAGAGGATTAGTAACGGTTTACTTTAAATATGTAAACATTCGGAAGAAAACAACAGAGATCTGCAAAATCCTTTATGTATTTCAGAAACTATAAAAACGGACATTTCATGTGAAACAACCTAATATAGGTATATATAACAAAGATATATTAGATTTGTCATGATAAGAGTCACAGGTGTGGATCATTTTTGGTTTATTATTTTCAATTAAATTTATTAATTATTATGATAATTAAATTTCCTACAAAATGAAAAAAATAATCCTCGAAATTGGTTCAGAACTAGCAGAGATATAGCGTTTTGAACTTAGCAATGTCGATAGGACCATTTTCCTTTGAACTATTTACTGCTTTTCATATCAGTTAATTGTCTTTAAACAGCTATATAAAGAGTTATACCCTAATATAGATATTTGGAAATTATAAACCAATGTGTAATAATTTGCAGTTTTTTTTTTTTTTTTAATCAAGTTAAATTATTTAAATATGCCTACTGAAAAAATACTTCTCAGGTACTCATTATTTGTAAAATTTTCTTTAGATAACTATTTTATAATAATTTTTTCTAGTGTCTTTTGAATGGGAAAAATTTATTTGGTCCATTGCTTTCCTTTATATGAGAAAATATACTGAATATTTTTAAAGCCCCAAAATAAATGTTGGTTATTGTTTGAAGTGATACCAGGACTAAAATTTTAGATATGTTCATGTATTAGTATGTAAATTTACCTGAAATATACAGATATATCTGTCGTGTATAGTAATAATATTAAAATGTTAATTTTTTATATTACTTAAATAACAATATAAACTTGTTTAATATTTTCCTTACAATTCGCCAAGCCTGAGTTGCCTGACGATTCATAACACATGGCAAGCTTGAAGGGGGAGTCGCAACAGCAGGGGGAGAAAAAAAAAAAATCAGAAACCATGTGTAGAGCAAGATGTCTTGGCGGTGTATTTGAGTGTGATTGTTGTATCTCTCATCTGTGATTATGTATTTAATAAGTTTATTTTGCAAGGTATTAACATTGTTTTGTAGTTATTTTTATTGATTTTACATTTAATTTAGTTTAAACTCTTTTTCTTTTCTTTTTTTTTAAACTTGGGAGGATTGATTGTTGGTTATTGGTATGGGATAAACATTTACATACTGTCATATTCAAGTTTAAAAATGTGATATTGATTAGGTTGCTTTTGGATAAATCAGCACTTAAGTCATATGGAGGGTATTAGTTTTATGTCATTTATTAAATTTTGTATCATGACATAATTTCAAAACAAATTATTCTGAACTGATGAATAATAATTATAAATTATATTAACTAAACAAAAAATGATTGTTTTTCTAGATCTTGAGATTTTTCGAGTTCTGCAAGATGCGCAGAATTATAGTGTTGATTGCAAACATTTCTATTTAATAAAAACTTTATTTTATGTAAAAAAATTAAGAGATAAAGAGATTATTACAACCTATATATTTTAGGTTTTAAAGTTCTTTAGTGACAATTTGGAAAAAGATCCAATGTATTTTTTTCTGGATAATATTCTGTAGTGTAGTAACTGTCAGGACAAAATCTGTGAAATTGTTTAAGCAAGGAAGGTCATAATAAATAATATTAAAAATGTAAAAAACTAATAAAAAAAAACAGTAATATTATTTTTAATTGATTTTTATATCTATTACGAATCAATGTGTTATCGACCATATTATTTTGTCCTGATTGTTTGGATAAAAATTATATACATGTGATAGTGCATTAATATTCTTTGTCCACTAATTTATAAGGGCTATCCTATTTATTACTGTACAAATGCACACAGTAATATATTATTAAATCTAGGTTAATAAACCATGGTTCATAATTTAATTTTTTTATTACATCTGCATAATGACAACTGAGGTGCTTTGAATCGGTTTTAAAATCTTTTATATTTTTGTTTATTTATATAGATTTATTGTTTTTTCTGTTAAAATTATTTTTTTCTACGTCTAAAATTGTTGGTTTTTCAAAATCAAATTGGTGATTAAATTGTATTGTACTAATGCAGTGGTGTTTATTTTTTTGCAATTACTATTATGTTTGTTTATTATTCTGGTAGTGATATTTTTAGAGGTTTCTCCTCAATGCAATTTTGTCACAATCTGTACAATTAATGTTATGAATAACATTTAATTATATATTTGGTAAAATGGGGTCTTTAATGTTTGACAAATGATTACTAAGTTTATTTTGGTTGTTGAGTCCTAATGTTATTTTTGGTAAATCATACTCAATTTTATTAAGTTTATAAATTTTTTTGTTTGTAAAGATGTGAGAGTGATTATGACCATTAGCAGTTATTTGCCCTTATAATTTAAGTAATAACAAAAACTAATGTTTTGTGTTTTTGTTTTGTTGTTTAGGGAGGTGGAGTATATTCTTCAAACCTCCTTGAAGATTTCGTTGAAAAGACTGAAATGTTATCACGTGGAGGGGGAGGCTCTGGAGGTGGTGGCGAAGACAAGAAAACGGAAGCAGGGGCGGCTCCAGCGAGAAGGAAGAGGGAGGCCTCCGAAACCGCGACCTCCTTCGGAACTGGAAGCTTATCCTGCCCAGAGCAACGTGTCCCCTGACTCAGGGATCCAGTCGGTCGCAGGGTCTCCGGCCCACCATCCCTCGCCTGTCGCCTCCCCCAACCCTCACCTCAGGCGTAAGCCCCCTGTAGCGGTAAATGTGAGTATTTTCCTATTTATCAAATATATAAACAGGCTCACTCAAAAATTTTTCCATACATCATGCTATTAATTTGCAGGGCTATTTATTTTCAACTTAACATTTCCCAATGTACAAATTATTAATACTAATACTAGATAAAAAAAATCTGGTGCGGGCAACACACGACTTTCACTTACCTCCATTTTTAAAATCAATGAAAGACTTTTCAAATACAGTTAGAGATAAAAATACGTGAAACTATTAAAGAATTAATTAAATTGAATTTATATAGAAACATGTGTTTTATTAAAAAATCTATTATATTATAATCTAAAATAATCAGTTTGTTTTATCTTCATTTCATCACTCTCTATTAACTTTTAAAAGCTTGTGTATGAGATAATATTTTTTCTGTTTTCTCCTTAGTTGGGTATCGAATTCATTCAATTTCTATATTTACCGGTTTTTCATCAGTGGTAACAAAATAATATAGTTATTTTTATAGAAACAACAAAAGCAACGGTACTTTATGAGAAGATTTTTTTAAATATTGCCATTCAAGGCCTGTCAGACCATTTTAATCCGAATGAAACCTACATGATATTAAAGCCCATTAAATTTTACATCGATATAGCGAGTTTTATCAAAATCGTCGGAACCGTTTTTGAGAAAATCGAAAAAAGGTGCAAAATGCATGGTATTAAGTGGCTCTTCTGGTAAGCTCATTTTGATGAAAAAGGTTTAGTAACGTTTCGGGCGTATAGTTGTCTTAAATATGAAATTTCAGTTTCATAGGACTTTCCGTTTCCGCCCGGGAGTTGCCACACACACACAGGCACACTCTCTTAGTTCAGTATTAGCTTTACTTGTGACTGGAAAACTGATTTCTTTTCAATATGCGGGTTTCTTGTGATTTGAGAGAGCTCATGGTTTGTTACCAAATGCAGGGCTTATCTCTAAAAATAATTGCACATATAGTGAATAAGTGACATGGTACAGTATATATTAAATAGACATAGAGGGTTAAAATCTCTAGAGGATAGACCACATGCTGGGAAACTGGAAAATCACCACAGGCAAGTCAACCTTGCTGAAGTCCATGCAAATCCTCACACTATTGCAACCTCAATGGCTATCAGAATAAATAGGAACTATGGGATTCAAGTTCACCCAGAAACAGTGAGTGATATTCTAAGAAGGGAAGGATACAGTGTCAGTAAGATAAACCGGAAGAAGTGGTTGCAATTTTCCATGAAGTTTGTCAACACTTTCTGGGAAAGGGTCATATTCTCCGATGAGTCCAAATTTAATACTTTTGGGCTAGATAGAAGGTCAAAATTTGTTAATTTCTCTTAATTCCTTTATTTTCATTTATCCAATTATATTTGGGTGTATGGAAACTGAATGAGTGTATTTTTTTATATGTAAAAATTGATTTTTTAATTATTTTTTTCTCATTTCTTAGGATGAAATCACAAAAATGCAGACTACAAAGGGCGAGCTGAGGCTTGAATACGGCGGGAAACGAGGGCCAGGGAGGCCGAAAGGTTCAGGAAAAATGAGAAAGAAGCGTGGAAAACCTGCCGAGATTAAAAAGCCTGTCGTCTTACCCCCAGCAGCGACTGAATTAAAAGTACCTCCCTACATTGCTGGTTCGATACAGGCCACTCAAATCCCGAGCCTTCCCGGGATTTCAAAAAGGGGAAGAGGCAGGCCGAAGAAGACTCCGCCTGTTTTAGAACCCATCATTCCTCAGAAGGAAGTAAAACAAAAAGGCATCTGTCCCCGGCTCCCCGTAGGACCTAAGGGTCTCATGAGGGTCAAGCAGCACAAGCATAAGAAGAGAAAACATCGTCTGAGGGAGTTAACGCTTGACCCTCAGTTCATAGCCGAAATAGACAAACTTGCTAATGAGTTTGAAAAATGTAGTATTAGCCTCGGCTTCAAGCCTAAATTTGACGGCGGAATCCCCTCAGTCTTTCGTGTCAAGAAAGTTCTCAAGAAGAAGAAAGGCAGCGAAAGACCTAAAACGAGTGATAAAGAATCTGGTCCTGAGCTTGTAAAAGAAGAAACTGTACAACCGAGGGAGAAGGCTGTTGCGGTGGCTGTTTCTCCTGCGCATTCTTCGGTCATTACTAAGAAGAGGATTAAAAAGAGCACTGTTGAGATACCAAAGGTATTTTTCTTATTTATTATTATTATTAGTGCGATATCTCTCTAAAAGGAAGGCACTAAGCACTTATGTCTCAATTTTCTTATTTCTTGTTATTTTGTCTTGCCAGTATTGTCTCATTCTTTGTTTGAACTTCTCTTTTCTTTCTGCAGACCATTTGGGCCTGTATGGTTTCTGATTGTTTTGCTCTAGAGTTACTTCCCATTTGTTTATTTTGTCTCTAAATATGTTTCTGTCTTGGAATTCCTCTTGTCTTATGTCTGCACTTCGTAAGTCTTCTCGTGTATGTTTGATCCAGTTCGTAGTGCTTTTGATTGTTGCTGTTGCTTCGAGTATTTGTCGTGTCAATGTTGTTTCAGGTAGTCTTTGTATGTGCCCATAGAATTTCAGTCTTCTTTTCCTGATGTCTGTCTCAATGTTGGCGTGTTTTTCTGTTGTTTTCTTGCTTTGCAGTCTGTATCCATCTTCTGTTTTTCTTGGTCCTAGTATCTTTCTGATGATTTCCTCTCCTCTTTCTTTAGTTCTTCGATTTGTCCTTTGTGGTTTGGTGCCAGTGTTTCACTTGCGTACAGTGCCATCGGTTGTATTACAGTTCTGTAGTGTCTTATCTTTGTGTTGGTATAGATTTTTCTTATTTATTATTATCATTATTTGTTTATTTAACAACACTTCTTATGAAGGAATATTCCTGGAGAGGATAAATGAATTCCAACCTCTTCAGGTGATTTTAGTTACATAATATTTTTGTTTTTTAGAGAACTTAATAATTCTAGCTGTGTTTAGCTGTACAGCTTTCTGAGCTTCATTTATAACAGCTGTAGATAGGGCCAGCATCTCAGTTGCTTCCACAGTGGACTTCGATATCAGACCATTGCTGGATATCATAATTGCCCTCACAATAAAACTATCCAGCCTCTGCAATTCCTTTTGCTCAGCTGCTAGAGCTTAATATTTCCTAATCTTTTCTGCACAGACTGAACCTGTGTTGCCATCATTCGTGACAGCTATATCAATTAGCTTAGCATTTTTCTTATTAGAGTAAATCAAAACAATGTCATGCCATTTGTGGATCACTGTGGTGTGATCAGTTATAAACGATTGCTTCCAATACATTTTTTATTTCTTCCATTTGAATGAGGTCTTTAAGTTTTTACTGATAATACGATTTTGAGTCATTTATTAACTTTATTATTAAACAAATCCTCTGGTGATAGATCTTTGCAACATTGTATTGCCACTTTAAGTGAGATTAAATAATCTATTATTTTCTTTGTGAATCAATCTTCTAAGGTGACTTAAGAATTTAATTCACCTTTTTCTAATATCAGTTGCAATGTTTGAAAACATATTTGTTGTTTTAGTTTATTGTAACCTATAAATCTCTTGGGTATTTATTATTAGTCATTAAGCACCCAAAATGGAAGACGCTAAATAAAGATAGTCCATTTCTGGAGTGAGAATTTAGCTCTTCTTTCTTCTTCTACTTCTTCTCGGGGCTTTTGTCTCTAGTTTAACCTCCCATTTTTCAACATTTTTTCATGGTTCCATTTCATCTTTGGTAATTATGGCTAATTCCAAGTCTTTTTTTTATCATTTCGGATCCATTCTTCTACCATTGGATGGTACGTATTTTATTATTCTCTTTGTTTGTTTGTGATCGTGAAGCTTCACTATGTGGCCATATAATTTAAGGTGTCTTTTCCTCATATCTTTCTCTATGTTAAAATATTCTTTAGTTTTAAACGTTTTCTGTAATCTATATCTGTTTTAGGTCACATTATTTTCCTCTATTTTTCCTTTAGATTTTCTATTTACTTATATATATTAATAAATTTCAATTTGAAATTATTGTTTTAATTCTTTCTTTGTATTTATTTTTTACAGAATAGAGAAAAAACTGAAACTGCTAACAATGAACAAAGGCTACCTCTTAAGAAGAGGCATTATCACATGTCCAGTGCAACACCTACCCATATTGACTCAGCTGAAAAGTCTGACTCTTCCGTTGAGCTAAATCAATCAAAAACTGTCGTTAAAACAAATCCTCCTTCGTCTGACAAACCTTTGGAAAAACACAGTTCCAAAGGGCAAGTATCATCTAAAGGAAACATGACACCCACCACAAACAGTGGTAAAAGTATTCAGGTTGCTAGTACCAATTCCAAGGCTAGCGTTCAGGCGTCGGTCAGTAACTTGAAAAGCCCGACCTCTGTCATCTCTGGGAAGGGCAATCAGTCCGTAATATCTTCTGTCAAAGGAAATTCTCCCAAACCGTCTCCAGCCACAGCAGTCGCCCTGGGCACTAGATCTGCTTCCAAAACAGCTCCAACAGTTGAAGCCAACCAAGCTAAAGCAGTAGTCAAGCCGGCTACACCAGTCGTTGAAAAAGTTTCTGAAAAGTCCCAGAGTTCCAAGGTTAATACCTCCAGCAAAATAGTCAATACTCAAACACTCAACGTAGCAAAAAGCCATATCCATTCACCTACGTTAAGGAACAGATCGCAGTCACCCTCTACAGCATCCAAGGTTTCTCAAAGTGTCATTACCTCTGGTAAAAATTCTCAGTCAGTAATAACTTCTGTGAAAAGTAATTTAGCCAAGTCAGTTAGTTCTGGCACTTTAGTGACTCGCTCAGCGGCCAAAGTTGCTTCCCCATCTGATGCTAGGCATTCGATAAAAAGTTCTACTCCTACAAGGGAAAAGTCTATTGAAAAAAATGTTTCCAAAAGCCAGCCCTCCTCAAATAAAAGTACAAATGTCAATAATGCATGTAGTAGCAAAACTCCTGTTCCATCTTCAGTCACTGGATCTAAAGCAAATTCTCAGCCAGTAGCAACTACTCCAAAAGCATCTCCTAGTGTAATTATTTCCGGTAAGAATACTCCGACTGTTATTACTTCTGTGAGGAGTAGTTTAGCGAAACCTTCCTCTACACCTGGAAGCACGTCGGCTGTTGCTTTAGGGACACGCTCGGCAACTAAAGTTGCTACTGCAAGTCCAGCTTCAGGTGCTGTTGCTCCTACCCCACCACCAAAAGTAGCAGAAAGTGTGACACCTAAAGTGAAACCAGAGAAAAAACCTCCAGCTGGAGTGTTTGAGCCGTCTGCTAAAGTAGGCGGCGCTGAAGCCTTGGAAAAGATTATAAAAACTCCAGAATTGCCCGTGAAATGTGTCGAAGAGGTTATCTCTAAAATAAAGGAAAGGCTCCAACCCGTAAAAGATCTGGAAGGGATAAGTGTAGAAGTCGAACCGATTCAGATAAAGCGTAACCTAGATGAGGATGACGTCAACAAACCGAAAAAGAGGAGAGTCATCTGCGATGTTAGAGTACACGTGACCAAACTATCTCAGTCCGATTTCCCACTACAAAATGTTTTGTCCACGATGGGCAAACACAGGTTGAAAATGAAAAGAAAAAAGTCGATAAACAGGACAGGTTTTCCCGTTAAGAAAAAGAAGAAGAAGAAACTTGTGTTGGAAGATCCTGTTGAGCAGAGGACCCCTTCTTCCCCGCCAGTTCTAGAAGACCAGACCAAACTTTCTATTGTTACATCTCTTAATGAATCGACTCCAGCGCTGTCCCCCATAACTAAACAAGAGACTCAGAAAGTGAAAGACGAGCCAAAAGTAGATATCGACACGAAACCGTTAGAACCCATCAGCATTATTACACCTCTGCAAGAATTGGTTAAAGAAGAAAGTAAAAGTTGCCAGCCGAGTCCGAGCTCTATTGATATCAAAATGCATGATGAAAAGTTTGAAGTTCCAGTTCCCGAAGACAAATCGATTCCTGATAGTGTTATCGTTTCCGAGACCAAGGAAGCTGAAAATGATACAAAGAATCAAGAAGAAAAAATTGTTGAAAAATCTGAACCTGTTGAAAGTATTACCCCTGAAGAGAAGTTGGAATTAAAACCTTCCAATAAGAGAACAATGGAGCTAAGATCAAAAACTGTTGCTAGCGAAAGACGAAAAAGGAAAAGTACTACGGAAGAAGTGGAAAACGAACAAACTGAAGTTGCTTCTGTATCTTCTGCTTCTGAAATTAAGACGTCGATTGCCAAAAGATTGAGGCGGCATAAAGAGGAACAGGATGATAGGTAGGTTCCATTTATTTTATGTAAATATAATTATTTATTTATGATATATTTTTTTTTTTTAAATATTCATCTATTGATTATCCATCTATTTACAAGATGCTTCCATTTTTTAACGAAAATTCCAAGTTAAGCTCTCAGAAAAAGCTCTTCCTTAATTATACATGCACAAATCCATTATGTCTTGCCTGCTTGAATACTAATTTAAGAAAAAAAACTAAACTATCCAATACACATAACATACTAATATTTCGTAAATGATCGACCAACTAAATATTCCCGCATAACAGCTGTTTATTTATATAGAAACCAAAAAATATGAGAAAACTACAAAATCCGAAAACCAAATAAAACATGAAATTGATAATTACAATCAAACTTCATTAATGAGAAAGATTCATATAAGAACCAAACATGTATTTTTATTTTTTTTCCTAGTGTATCACAAAAAAAAAAAAAAAAAAAAAAATGTATTAAAGGTGGAAAGGGTAAGATTATAGAAAAGTTTATATGCAACCAAAGAAGTTGTACACCTTAATAGAAAGTTATTATAAGCTAATTAACTTATGGGGTTGTTATTTGCTATGTTGTAATGAGGGAGGTTACGGTGAGTCAGTATTGTCACCATACAATATCTTACAAGTTTTATTCTTTCAGCACTATATTGCAGTGCTCAATATTTTAGAAAAAATATCATGTCCAAATTTTACATTAGTTACTAAAATAAATGGAAGTTTGTTATAAATTCATAAACTAACATGTTTATTAATTGTTTCTGCTTTCGTAAAGTCATCTTTTGATATTGTACATAAAGTCTTTTAATAATAAATGGCAGTAATGACAAAACTTCGACAATGACATCTAAAATCACCCAAAGCTATTAGAAACAAATGTGCATCTATATTTCACTTTCAAATGAACAAATTTTAATTTATTGCCTCATTTTTACCGATGAATAAATATAGTAAGGAATAGACATTATAACATAAACATATTTTCTTGTGTGGTGCATTTTTTGTTGTGATGAAGCGATATATTCTGTATTGGTCAAACAGTACTTTTTAACATAAATTGCATCCAAGCGAAGCAGGAGTAGGATCACTAGTTGCAAATATTTAAATATTATATTTATTATCAATTATCTATGACTAATAGAAGTTGATATTGTTTATTATAGCGATGCTGATTCAGTCAAACTAAGGAGAAAACATCCTCCAAGATGGAAGAAGAAATATTTACCTGCTGGGCTTTTGTCTGATTATTTTAAAGAGGATGAGTAAGTGGTTTTTGTCTTATTTATTATTTTTTTAATAATAGTTTATTGACTTTTAGTAACTAACATTATTTTATTTTTAGGCCTAGAAAACCTAACCTGAGTGATCCCGTTAAGATCCGTACAACTTACAACCGTGCCGAGCATGAATTTGGCCTTTTACCACCTCCCGCTTACTGCTCAAAATGGGTTCGGCAGAGGAAAATTCACTTCCAACTTCCTTATGATCTTTGGTGGCTGCATGTGAACAATCAGCTCCCTGGAAGGGATTCTGTTCCATCCTGGAACTACAAGAAAATAAGGACCAGTAAGTTTGTCCTTTCTGTACAGTTAAACCTTGAAGATGTGAACATGGCACTCCTACCTGTGCCTGTTTATCTATCTTATTTTTTTTTTATAAAATATTTTAAAAATGTTTGCTTTTCAGATGTCTATTACGATGTTAAGCCAACATTAAGCTATGAAGCTCAAGCTTGCAACTGCAAACCTTCTTCTGGTTGCGGAGAAGAGTGCATCAACCGCATGGTCCTTGCAGAATGTTCACCGCAGTTCTGCCCCTGCAAAGAGAATTGTTCCAACCAAAAGATTCAAAAACATGAATGGGCTCCTGGTTTGACCAAGTTCATGACTGAGGCCAAGGTAATGTCTCTGTTTTTATTTCAATATTGATAAAATTTATATTTTTATTTGTATATTGTTTTAATGATTTTTTTTATTTTTGATTATATTTTAGGGTTGGGGAGTCAAAACGAAATATGGTATCAAGAAGGATGATTTTATTCTGGAATACGTTGGTGAAGTCGTATCAGAACGAGAATTTAAAGCAAGGATGGCATCCCGTTACCAAAACGATACCCACCATTACTGTCTGAATCTTGATTCTGGTCTTGTCATCGATGGCCATAGAATGGGTGGAGAAGGTAGGAAATTTGACATTGTATTATAATTTATATTTTTGTAGATGTGTCTGATGACCTCAATCAACTGTGATTTTAGAGCAAAACTTCGATTTCTACTAACATTTGATTTTTTTTTTTTTAAAGTTTATTTTCTAACAAATAATTTTAAATTAAAATGATGGAGAGGCTGATTAGGAGTGTAGTCATCAAGAAATTACATTAATAAGAAAAAAATAATATTTGGGTGCTGACGTTTTGGCCTTTATTGTCGTCCTTCATACTGGGCAAAGAAAATCAAGGCAACAACTAATATAATTAAAAGAAAACTCAATAAGGAGTTAAAAAATAAAGCATGTACCTCTATAACCCATGAAGGGTCCTCGACTTAGTAGATAGAAATTCATTCTGTTTCTAGGCCAATGGTCGTGCAGTGAGGTGATAAGACCAAAATTATAATCAGCAGGTTTTTTTCTTCCTTTTTTGGGTACCCACTTGATAGAGGCTGGTTCTATCCTAGATGGTCGCCCAAAGGCTCATATAACAGAATAAATAATTTATATTAAAGTATTAGATTCTTCCTGTCACTTTTTATTATTTTAACAACTTCTTACATTGTATAATTGATGTTTGGGGGCTTTAATAAGGTAACAGTAATAAAATATGGAAACAAACAGTAGAATAAAATGATAATTTTATTTTTAAAAAATTTGAAGATTATAGTGAGAAACCAGGCGAGGGGTTACCTGTAGCATGGTGGTTAGCATAACAGCCTTATATGCCTAAGGCCCCGTGCTCAAACCGGCAGGTGGCCCTAGGATTTTTTATTGGAAGTAAAAATCCTTAGTTATGTTGTCCTTCAGATGGGACGTTAAAAGGTGGTCCCAAGCCTGTGAGATGTCAGGTACTAGTTGAAGATCCCTATCCTAATTAAACCTGGATAGGCAAAATTTAGGACTCCCACTGTAGCATCATCCGATTAGCCAAGGGACGTTAAATAAATAAACAAAGGAAACCAAGCGACAAATAGAAACTATGTTAAAGTTGTTGCTTTTTCACTATAATCTTCAAATATTTTCTTACCAAAATCATCTTTTTATATGAATGTCTGTTTCCATATTTTATTGCTGTCATTTTGGCACTGTTAATTTAATATAATTGTTTTTCTTAGCCCTGTATAAAGGTCAAAATTTGGGTACACGTGTATAATAATTTTTATTTTATATTTATTATAATAATTTATTTCCTGATGACCGCACCCCTAGCCAACTTCATCATATATTCCCTACGGTCAACAATTGTAACATTGATTTCAAAAAGGAACTAAAGGGTATTTTTTACAAAATTTATATTTTAACATATTTGTATTTTTATTTTTTAGTTGTATCTAAATTTTCTATTTGATTTTATATAATGAAAACTCAGGTCCTTTAAAAACATGATTTAGAATTGCCATTATTTTTTTAAAGTACTAATTACACATTTAGTTTTGTTCCGTCATAATAAAACATTGCATTCCATAACTTTTAAATATTGTTATTAATATATTAAAACAATGATAGACTTTAATGGGAAAAGGATGAAATAAGATGGTTTAATAACGAATGGGTATAGTACTTTTTGGACACAATGTCTCAATTACTCCGTCATGATTTTAAATTAAGTATTTACCTCTTAAAGTAATATTTTTCCATTCTTCATCTCTGCTTTTTGACTTTTTATATTTTTTTAATAATTTTTTTTTTTTTTTCTGATTCATCCAGGTCGGTTTGTTAACCACTCGTGCGAACCAAACTGTGAAATGCAGAAGTGGTGCGTGAATGGTCTGTTCAGGATGGCTCTTTTTGCGCTGCGTGATATAGATGCAAATGAAGAACTCACTTACGATTACAATTTTGCTCTATTCAATCCAGCTGAAGGACAGGTAAATTATTATTAATTATATTAAATTAATTACACATTCATTTACAAAAATTGTGTTCCCATAGGATTCACTCAATAGCAATTTTAGACCAACTTCTGGGATCCGGTCTGGCCGAACCTCCAGTCCAATAAATATGTCTCATTTTGTAAATGTTTACAACTTGCTTGTCTATTTTGGGTCTTTTCTATTAAAATGTAATATACTTCTAGAGAACTTCAGCCATGTCCTTCCTAGTTCAATGTAGCCTTTCTAGGTCTTAGACCAGGTCTGCGATCCATATGAAATTACTGGGCAGACACAGGTTTCCAAGGATCTAGCCTTCAATGTCAGAGATGGCTGACTTTTAAACACGTTTTTTAAGCTCCATTATTTTTTCCATTCTATATTTAATCTTCTATTTATTTCTTCTTTCTTTAAAATATAATATTCAACTAAAATCATTGACTTATTATTTTAAAATTTTAATTTAATTATTTTTCTACATCTTAATAGGAAATAATTCATTATCTAATTTTTTACAGCCTTGTAAGTGTGGCTCTTCAAAGTGCCGTGGCGTGATTGGTGGAAAGTGGCAACGTGTCGCTGTACAGAACTCTGGCGCACCATCCGTGTCTGTGTCCGTTGTTACTGAAGAGAATAAACAACCTGGTCAAGTCGGACGTCCTAGGAAGAACAGCAATGGGAGAAAGACTGCTGTCATCGACAAGAAACAGGCAAAACAACTAAAGATACAAGGTAGAAAATTGTATCATCTGTCATTTTTACGTAGTCTTCAAACAAAAACAATTTTTTTTTCTAGATGGTCATTTAGATTGATCCTATTATTTTTGTGTTCGTTGCAACTAAAAAAATCGAGCAGCAAATTATCTCTGGTTTTCTATTTTACTTTCTGTCATTATAAAAGATATACTTTATTTTATGCTCTTTCAATAATAAAAGACAAATATAAAAATGTTTCTTGTAAACATGATTAATCAGAATAAATAACAATCAGAAAGCCTTATTTATAAACTAATTTTCCCTCTCGTTCCAGGCTTCTTCGAAGGAATCTTGTAGCGGGGCTAGCGCTTTAGCTACAGTCGCAGCAAGATTGAATCATTTAACTCCTGTAAAACCTTTATCTCATCAACAGAAAGCTTTTGTCAGCGCCCATAGATGTTTCTTGATCAGAAACTTGGAAAAGGTAATTTATTTTTAATAATTAACACTGGCCCGTACCAGGTATCACACCTTCCATGAAAAACTCCACTCCCACTCTAATCCATTAGTTTCAATCCTTGCTTTCTCTTCAATTCCTGATAATCCTCCTAGGCGATTGATAGGCCTCTGAAAAGAAGATGGCCTTGAGACCTTCTTGTTTAGACTTACTACCAAAGAGTGCTACCAATGGGCAGTTTCTCTTCATGTTTATTTCATTTGTTATAACATTTCAGCATATTTACTTGATGTATTTTTTCTACAGTTGTAAATTTCAATAAAAATATATTTACAAAAAAAAATAATTAACACGTCATTTTGTGTTTTATTTCAACTCATCATTTAGGTTCAAAAATCATTTATCCTATAAAGTAATATATGTTTGTTACTTTTGTGTGGTATGGGCATTAGCCTGTGAAGAATTACATTAAATACAAACATTAAAATTAAACATAAGTAAATTTCTTTTTGTTTCTATATTTTATTTCTGTTATCTTATTGTTTCATCGTTAACTTATTAATACTTTTCTTTTAATTTTATTGGTTGTTGTCTTGTCTTTTCTTAGCCCTGATGAAGGTCCACAACAGAGGCCGAAATGTCGGCAAAATGAATTACCTTCTCTTAATTAAAGTGTCTTTATCCACTACAATCTCAACCAACTTCTCCTTGTATTCTATCTATATCTATATTATAAATACTATACTATCTATATCTATATTATTCCATTATTACATTTTCTGATATATTATTATATTTATAGAAAAATTCTTTAAAAAAAAAAAAATAATTTTTATATATTATGAAAAATTATAATTAAAAAATAAAAAATACCTGTACCATGACAACCCGTGAGGGGTCTTGGACTCGGTACATATAGAGATTGGTGCGGCAACAGCAAGGCCAACATCAGTGCAATGAGGTGATTAGGTCTTGATCATGCTCAGCCATCAGGTTTTTCCCCCATTTTTTTTTGGGCAACCACTTTATAGAGGCTGGGTCTGCGCCAGAAGGGTTGCTTAAATATAAAAATTAATTAAAATTACTTAAAATGGTCCGAAGGGGTTTTTGCTATGCTCCTTAGTTTCTTTCTTTTATGATGTAGCAACTGTTCTTAATTCCTCCTTAAATTGACTAATTGACATCACAGTCCTAGATAAACTGACACAACTAACTATGTTGATTCTAATTTTTTTTTGGTAATCACCCAAGCGTGCTCTCTCTCCTGTACAATGTTGAGCTCGGAACTCGTACCCAGAACTGAAGTTTTTGTGAGGTTATATCCACCTGCTATTTTCTTGGATTGGCCAATCTTTTCTGCTGTCTATATCTATTACTATTTGTTTTGTTGTTTTTTTTATTACATACTTTATATCACAACAAATATATTTTTCTATTATAGGTGCGTGTTCTGCGTGAGCGACTGAAGCAGGTGGTGAAGGGAGGAGTGGCGCCGAGCGTGGTGGCCGCGCCCCAGCCCCGCCTCCCAGCAGAGGTCTTCCTCACCCAGCTCACCGCCCTCTCCTGCCCTCGTTCCATCAGGACCAGGAGGCTAGCCCAGGCTCAGGAGAACCCCGAGATGACCAAAACTGCTCGCTTGGCCTGTATATTCAAGAATCTCTACTCTGAAGTTATCAATGCTAAAGGTAAGCTTTAGTTAAATCTATTTCTTTTATTGCAAGTTTAGTAAAATTCATTATTAAAATTATTGGATCATTATGGTAATATGTTTAAGTGACTTAGTCAAATAGCTATCTATACCTGCAGTATCACTAGAATTAACCCATTGTGTTCAAAGTATTTTTTTTCTCAAGCAAACCAGCATTCAAGGTCATAACTTTTTAGTTTCACCTACCTATATATCAAATGTATGTTAAGGGAAAGTATTGCCATCGTGAAAATTTTCGAATTTTTGTTCACTGGAAAAATAAACATTTTCTCCTGAGTTCTAATGACCAAGTCACTCAAAATGGTCACATACGCTGTATGTGGTAAGTCTCTCTTAAAAACGATAAAAAAAACCTGTACCACTACAACCCATGAAGGGTCTTGGGCTCAGTACATATAGAGATTCGTACTGTTTCTAGGCCAGCGGCAGTGCAATGAGGTGATTAGGCCTTGATCACGCTCAGCCGCCAGGTTTTTCCCCAATTAATTTGGGTACCCACTTTATAGAGGCTGTGTCTGCCCCAGGAGGGTCTCCATACCCAAGGGTCGCCCCCCGACCGAATTAACAGAATAAATAATATTCTGCCACAGCCGGGATTCGAACCCAGGACCCGGAGCACAGCAGACTAGCGCTCTATCCACTAGACCACGCCGCTCCCTGATTAAAAACGATAAGTTGTTTAAAACTGAAATTTCATATTTCAGAAACTTATATGTCTGAGATGAAATAAAAGAACGCTATATATCATACATTTTTACAATTATCTTAAATACTACTTAAAAAATATTTTTATTACACGTTCACACCAGTGCTGGCTTTCAATGTCTGCTCTGTGGGGTGGTGCTCAAATTTATGCCACGTTTCATCGATTATTGCCTGTTCAGACCTGTATAGAGTTGTACATTTGCTAACAGTCTAGTTAGTGCTTATTTTGGAATTTGTGCGTTATTTTTGTTGTTTTTTTCATACTAGCAAAGATTTTGCCAGTAGATGTAACTCGAAATGAGTGCTTATTTTGGAATTTGTGCGGTTTTTTTTTTCATATAGCAAAGATTTTGCCAGTAGATGTAACTCGAAAGGCAGTTAAAATGTTTTATTATTTTTTATTATTTTGCCCTTATAAATAATAGATAACATGGATATGAAAATACCTGTGGTATGCACTGTCCGATAAGAGAGACTAGTGCAGGCCGTCGGCGTGAACGTGTCAAACTAGATATATCTATGTAAAATGGAATAGGGTTTAATATCACTTAGGTTTCAGTCTGATTGAAATAGTCTTACAGGGCTTAAATGCTGACTTTTTCATTTTCTTCTTTCAAAGTACTTTAAATTTTGTAGTTATGCAAAAATTAACCATATCATCTTGTTAGCATTGATGAAAAAATGGTTAAATAAGTTGAACAAATTTGAAATCCGACTAAATAAATAAAGAGCACAAATATTTTTTTAGATTACCTGCTATAGCTGGATAGGAAGTTCTATGAGACTTCTCCTTATTGTTACTTATTTGTCTTAATTTTATTTCTAATTATAATTAATATTTTTTTTGTTGTTTCAGACGAAAAAGGAGAATGTCTATCAACACCTTTTATGAACCTGCCTTCAAAGAAAAAATGTGCCGATTATTATACAAGGATTCAAAATCCCCTTGATCTCACGATGATTGAATCGAATATCACAAGCGGAGTTTATAAAACTGTGGAATCCTTTGACGATGATATGATGACAGTGTTCAAGAACGCTGTCCGATGGCACGGCAGGACGACAGACCTGGGCATCGCTGCCGCGAGGCTGAGGAAAATCTATAACCTCGCGAAACTTGGCAGTTTGGAAAGCATCGAGGAAATACTAGGAACGTCACCACCTCCTTCCTTCATACCGCCGAAACAAGATCCTGGTAAGTGACATTTTTATATTTGATCAAAAAAATCGGGTACTTATGTAAATTTGTGGACTAAAATGGATTCTACTATTACCCTCTTAAAAAAATAATACCAACACTTTCTTTTTAAATAATCTTTTATTAATAAAGTTCGATAAGAGATGAAACTTGCTTAATAGAATTAAAACTGGTTGTAATTTAATTTTCTAGATGGTCCAAGTAAACATAGAAGGAAGGGTTTATCTAATATGAGCAGATTAGAATTTCATATTTAAGTCAACTATACGCCCGAGATGTTAAAGAAACTTTTTCATCAAAATCAGCTGACCAAAAGATGTACTTTATAACTTGCATTTTGCACCTTTTTACGTATTGTCACTGTAAACCTATCTGTCTCATATTCAAACTTTGACTTTAAAACACACTGTGTGAGTCTAGTTCTGCAGATGAGAAGATCAAACATCAGTCATATAATCAAATGGTGCACAAACACCTTCCAAAAAAAATTCTCATTGGTATTTTTTTTAAATCATACACTGCTGAGGGAAGTGTGATTAGTATAATAATCTTCAATTTTTCAATTTGTCTTTCGATCATTACTTTAACCATATCTATTTTTGTACTATATTCAAGATTAGAAATCGTTTACTATTTGTGACATTTTTATTGCAGGTGCGGAAGAAGAAGATGTTATTCGATGCATTTGCGGCCTGTTCAGAGACGAAGGTGTGATGATACAGTGCGAGCGGTGCCTGGTTTGGCAGCATTCCTGGTGCGTGCGAGCGAACACCTCCGCTGAAGAGTATTTGTGCGAGAGGTGCTCGCCCGGTCCGTGGACTTGGAAGTGCCCGCCCAGCCGGAACATCAAGACACCAACTCCAACCAAGTTAATTATATTACTCTTCTCCGGGGTGACCTTCAGCTCAAGCAGGGTAAGTTCAATCTATTGTCATTTTTTTTTTTTTTTTTTAATTATGCCTTCTCATTTCGTCTTTCACCATAAGGGATCTGGCAGCCCAATACTACTCTGATCTTGATGGAGTTTCAGCTCTTATATTTTGTAACCGGGAGCATACTTCTAGATGCGCTGCATCCATTTCACTATTATCAGAACAAAGGTCGCAAAGTGGAGACTCTACCACTCCGATCCGATGCAATTGCTTCGCGAGGTAGTCATGGCCGCTAATCATTCTGAATCGTGCAACAGCATCTCTTCTCTTTAAATCTACCAGTATCTGTTCTTGCTCCTGAAGAAGTTTGCCCCAGTGCTTGTTCATCGAACTTCCTCTTAGACAATCCATTAGTAAAGCATGTTCTGCTCTCTTTACTTCGTCCTTAGCTCTACGATAGGAAATTTGATTGTTCCACTGTTCTGAAGCTGCACCTTCTTTTGTAAGCTTGAGAACTACTTCATTCCCATGAATACCGCAGTGGCCAGGAATTCATTGGAAAAATACCTGCATACCCTGTTGAAGTCGTTGTTCAATTTTCATTTGGCAGTTCACATCATTATCCTTAGACACATTTGGCCGCACATTGGCGTTTGGCAATGATGGCCACCTGTGAATCCACAAACAAGACGATACTCTTTGCATCTATATTTGAGAGAGCTTGCAAAGTACAAAATCTATTGTAATCTTTTTGTTTTTCTTTTACTTTTTTTTTATATTCCTTAAGGAAAAATTAAAACAATTTTTTACTAAATTAAAATTTATTGTCTCAGGTAGGGTCTCTTACAATCAGGCTAACAATCTGAGCAGCCTTTCATCATTTGGTCCTTCCTCTTCAACAGTCAAAGTTCAACTAACTATTTTTGCTACCTGCTTTCTCTCAAGTGTTTTACCTTTGGTTGCAAACATGGAAAATTTTTTTTTTTTTCGCTATGTCCAATACCATAAAAGCTGTCAGGCTATATTTCTTCCATTACTGGTGATATATAAAATTTTGAAAGGCCTGGGTCATTGGCTGACCTAAGGTTACCATTGCCTGATAGTAGAAATATTCTAGGGAGGGTGGCCGTAGGGTATGTACCATAGCTGACCTTATGTTGAGTGTAAGTGATTGGTGTACTGTTCTGTTCTGATGGGTAGGGGAGGACTATCCTCTAGTGCCTGGATGCAACAATTATTATTTGCTCCAGGCTAAGTACTGAATCAATTATAGGGGTCACCTGTGGTACAGTGGCTAGTATAACTGCCCTCTATGCCCAGCAGATGGTCCTAGGAATTTTCAAAGGAATAAAAAAATCCTTGGTCTTTTGGAGGGAATGTAAAATGATGGTCCCGAACTTGTGCGATGTCAGGTACTCTTTGTCCCTTAGCACTCCATTGGCGCCGCTATTTATTATTTATGCGATCCCGATGTCATGGCGAAATATACATTTTACCTGCTCCAAAGATAAAGGGGTCCCATTGCAGATATAAACATGTTGCTACTCAGATGTGCACAGTGATGCTTTGTGCATTTTTGCTCTCTTTTATATTCAAAATAGTAACTATGCATGTTTTTATTTTTTATAATTACTGTGCCAAAAATATGTAGGAGAATTTGAAGTTTATGAAAGTTAAGACGAGTTTGTTTTTGAAAAGCAGAGTGACTATTTCGTGAATTTTCAATGAAGAGTGACAGTGATAATAGTGAAAGTGATTTTATTGGACATAAGCAAAAAAAATCTTTTGTTTTGGAAAACTGCTCAAGTAGTTTGAGTATGTCAGACATAGACTTAGTATATTTTCTAACATTTTTGCAATATAATCCAGAGTTTCTTAAATTTCCCATTAAAAAAAAAACACTGGAGTGGTAAGGTTTAAAGATCCATATGGTCCCAAATGTTCGCAAACCTGGTTATGCGAAAATTTAGGACTCAAGTATCATTAAAACTCGATTTTGGGATTTATCAGTTTTATATTTTACAAATCATAATTTTTTCAGGTGATACTGTTTATGTCTTACGAGACATAGTCAATGAAGAAAGCAAAGCTGTTCCTAAGGAGAAACACACATATAAGACCATTAAGAACTGGAAGTATACAGATTGTGATATATTTCGAATCGAGAGGTTATGGAAGGATAGCAAGTAAGTTAACACTGCTAGTTTTCTTTTTTCTTTTTTAAATTAAATTGTCATTAAATGAATTATTCTGTTTTTGGTTTATTATTTTCAATGGTTATTATTAGTTTCAACTTTTGTAATCAACAAAAAAAAAAAAATAATAAAATAAAATAAATTACAGCCATGCCTGTAACTCAGTTATTATTTATGTTAGAGAAAAATTGTATTGAGTTTTAGGATCAGGACTCCTGAAAAATATTTAAAAAAAAAATAGATACATAAAAAGGAAAAGGAATTAAAAAATTGAAATCCTATTTCCTATGTATATGCTTGTAACTCCGTTATTTTTGATGATAGAAAAAAATTTCTATAAAATTTTTAATCACTACCTTTCTATTAATTATAAAACAGAAAATTGAATTGTCACATATATTTGCCAATAACTCAGTTATTTTTGAAGATAGAGAAAAATGTGTATAGAAAACTTTTAGAATTAGGAGAGCACGATAAAGAAAAAAGAAAAAATCAATCTATATGTTGAAGTCACAAATTAGAAGAGATGTAATTCCCCCAAAACTAAGTTGTTATTATTGGAGATAGAGAAAAATCTAAAGAATTTCTAGTTCAAGTCACCGTGTTTAACAAAGACAAATTTTTTAGTGTTATTCGATAGAAAATTAAATTTTCTTCAAAACGAGAAAAGAATCATTAAAATTGGTTTAGAAATAGCAGAGATAGATCGTTTAGAAATAAGCAGTGGAGGTAGACCATTTTCCTTCTAATTATTTATTGCTTTTCATATTAGTTAATTGCCTTTAAAGAGCTATATAAACAGTTATACCCTAATATAGTTATTTGGAAATAATATACCATTGTGTAATAAATTGCAGCAGTTTTTTTTATTTTTTTGATGCGTAACTCCCTTAAAGACCACGCAAATATCATTTCCTCCCAACTTTGCCGACACATTCCCCTCTCTTCCTCTCAACTCACCTCCCCTTCAACCTTTCAGACTACACACTTCTCTGTTCCTCGCTCCATACTCTCCCCTTTCTCACCTCTTTGGCACCCACAGGGACCTTTATCTTCCGTACTTTTTTCCTATATTCATCTCTATTGACACAATCCTGATTTGAGATTCCCAACCTCACTGTTTCTTTTCTTATTTGCTGAATGTATCCTTCGACCCCTTTGTATCCCCATATTTTTCCAAAGATCTCATTTATTCTGCTTGGGCCAATCCTTACCATATGCCCGTAGAAACGCAGCCTCCTTAACCTAATGTCCGTTTCCAGGTCATCCATTTATTTGTACAGTTCTCTGGTAGGCCTCAGCCTATATCCCTCTGGTAACTTTACTGGCCCATAAATCTTCCTCAAGATCTTTCTCTCAATTCCCAAAATTTTTTATCTTCAATGTTGATTACAAATTTTTTTGTTCTTATTTTAGGGGAGACAGGTTTGCTTTTGGACACCATTACCTAAGACCTCACGAGACGTTCCACGAGCCGACGAGAAGGTTCTTCCCTAACGAGCTGATGAGGGTGCCCCTGTACGAGGTCGTCCCCGTGGACCTGGTGATGGGCCACTGCACAGTTCTGGATCTCAACACCTACTGCAAAGGCCGGCCCATCGGTTCCTCTCCTCAGCACACTTACATTTGTGAATATCGAGTCGACAAGAACGCGAGGATATTCGCCAAGATACCCAAGCCCAAGTCGTCCAACATCTGTACCAAGAGCTACGCCTTCGAAACCTACGATGTCAGGCTCAAACCCCAAAGGAACTATGCTGTAAGTTATCTTTTGATTATTTTTATTTAAAAAAATATTTTTTGAAACAGTAAAAAAAAGTACATACTATTATATTTTATTTTTTTAATTAATAATGAATGATAGATAAGGGTTTTTTAAATTAATAATTAAGTAGTCTTGGCTAAGTTTAAAAACTTATATTCTATTCTATTTGTTCCTTAGCCTCATGGAATGGTAAAGGGTGTTAATATCAATCGTGGCCGTGGATGTAAAAGTGCCAACAATGACGAGCCTAGCACGTCGACAATCACTCAACAATCGCCTGAAGAATCTCCGCAAGAAGAAGACCCTGTTGCCAAAGTATGTATGACGTAGTTTGATATGTTAGTGTAATTTTAATCATTTAACTTTCTCAATTAATTTGCATTAAATTAGTGTTTTAGTAATGCTTTACTATTTTGATATTTTCAAAATCGTATTTTAACAAAAATACTACCTTAATAGACTGATTATTAATACTGATTGTCTGTCAAATCATGATTTTTTTTTTTTTTTTTAAATGCTCATAACTTGTTAGAAATATAATGTGAATTTAGTTAAATTATGGGATAATAGCTCATTGGTAATTCTTTTTATCCAGATACCATCTATGTGTATTGGCCCAAATATTTTCCTGAGAATTTTACGTTCTATTTCTTCTGTTTCTATGATGCCTGATGCTCCAATTGTGGTCGTTTCTGACACATACAGTGCTTCTGGGAATACTTCTGTTTTGTAGTGTCTTAGTTTAGACTATCTTGATAGCTTTTCTTATTATTTGACTGTGTGTTTTTTTTGTTTGTTCTATGTTGGATGCTTAGTGTGATCCTCCTATTTTTGTGTATTCCCCTAAATATTTAAACTTCTCAACTCTGTTTACAGATCCATAAATCGTATGATGTATACATTGTTGGTAAGTTGTTCCATGTATTGGATCTTCTCATAAGATATCTGTAGACATGTTTTGGTAGCTATTTCATGCATACATTCCAGTGCTTCCTTTGCCTCTTGTTGTGCGTTATTGCTGAGTATGGCTGTCATCTGCAAATACCAGACACTTTATGATTGTTCTTGTTCCGCGTGTTCTTTCCAGCTGTATTCCTTTAACTCATTCGTCCCTCTGCTTGACATGTTGAACAAGATTGGTGAAAGAGCATCTCCTTGTCTGACACCTGTGTGAATCTGGAAGGGTTGCTAAATTTCCCTTATGAACTTCATCTTTGCAGTGGTCTTGGTGAGCACCTGTCGTATAAGTGACCCATATTCTTCCAGTTCATCAAACAGCTTAGTCATATGCTTTTTTAAAGTCGACAAAGGTAACTATAGTGTTTCTTGTCTCTCTGACTTTCTGGAAAGTGTTCCCAAGTTCCAGATCTGTTCTATGTATGATCTCCCTTTTCTGAAGCCTGCCTGGTATTCCCCTATTTTTGGATCTGCTTGTGGTTCTAGTTTGTTTAACAACACCTATGGGAAACTTTTTTGGGCGACTGGTACTAGGTAAATACTTACATTTTATTTAATGGGTGGATCAAAGCACATTTCAATTTCTCTGTGATTTCCGATTATATAGTTATATATAAATAATTTGACAGTGTTTTACCGTTTGTAATAGTATTTTAAAGCCTAGTATAATGTTATTTATTCTTTCCCTTTCAGAGAGAAAAGCAGAAGAGGCGCCTGAACGGGCTGCTGGTGAAGCTGCTCGGCCGCCTGCCTTCGAAGGCCCCCCTAGACCTGTCTTACCTCCTTGAGCCAGGAAGGAGGCAGCGCAAGAAGCCTCCATTGTTAGCGTCGTGAGACTGGCTTCTCCTATAACCCATCGTTACCACTCACAGCGGTTAATTCAACCTTATCTCTGTACATATTTCATCTTATCTCCTTCCCATTAAAACCCCCTTCTTTTTTTTTTTTTTTAATTGTTTCATTGTAATTAGTATTTATTGCTATGTATATTTTACATAAAAAAAAGAAAAGAAATAAAAAAAAAGGAGAAAAGTTGTTGATATTTATAAGGTACAAATCATTTGTGTCATGTTTTATATATTTATTATATTTTGTAGTTTTTTTTGTTTTCTTTAATTATATTTAATATTACGAGTGTTTAATGTAATTATTTTTAATTTGGTCAAACCAATATTATTGTAATGTTGATCTTAGAGCAACATATTGTATATATTGTATCGCTAATTTCTCTCTTCGAGCTTAAATGTTTTAGTTCTTGTTAATTATCTTGTAGATAAACATGTTGCTTTCAGTGTCTTCCGAAAGCATTTTGGAAAACATTATTGATTATTGAATGTTTACAAAAATTGTAAATAGTTTTAATATATATATATATAAATATAATTTATATTTCTAAAGATTTTAAAAGTACTATATTGTTTTTAATTGTAAATTGTTAAGTCGAGTATTTTTTGTGGTTGATTATTTTAAAAGAGAAAAAAAAAAATTGTTATAATTGTGTAAATAAATATTTTTCATACATATTATATTCTTGATGTTTGTTTTGTTGGCTCATCTTTTCATCGTTTACGATGAGAGAAATGTAATCATGTATTACCGATATATTTTTCCATCGATTTGAAAAAAAAAAGTTGATTAAAAATTTGTGGTATAAAGTAACAGGATTACAGTACACCATGCGCACGAAACGAGTACAAAATGTTACATTTGTATGTTAAATTATTTTAAAAATGTATGGTTAACCTAGTGCAGAATGTTTTTTTTTTTTTAAATACGCGAAAAGTTTTTAGTGTTTATTTTTATGAAGTCGTACTTTGACTGTAACTGCAGTTATGTTGTGCTATTGTTAGACTGTAGTTTTGGAGATCGGTCATAATGTCATAAATACTAGTCATAGCCTGTTTTTTATAGTTTTTCGTAATCAAATTTCATATGTTAATGTTGTCATCTTAACTTTACACTTTAAAAAAAAAAGTTTTATATTATTAAGTTTTTCTTTTAAAAAAAACAAACTTTTTTCAAGGTTAATACTTATTTAAATTGTATTCTGCCTTCAGTTTTTTTTTTTATTATTCATTATTTTTAAAATGTTATATTATAGAAATCGTATCGCTTTTTTCCAGTCTCGTTGTTTCTGTGAAGTTTACATCCATCAATTTTTTTTTTTTTTTATTTGTTGGTTTTAAATCAGTTTATGTTCGTGATTTAGGATAGTTACAGCGCTTCTAGATCGCAATAAATCACACCACAGTCTGTAGGCTTTTTAACTATCTCATACGTATTGTTATTTTAATAAGTTATTGTTATTCTCGCTCTCTTTTTTTTTTGTTTTATTTTCAATTTTACTCATTACTACAGATAATAATTGTACATATACAAAGTCTTTTTCTTAAGTATATAAAAAATAAAATAATATATTTATGTAGTGAACCAGTGATCTATTCATCAATATATATGTGCATTATCTTTGTTATTTTTAACTGTATAAACATTAGCACATCAGGATTATATAAAGCTTTAATTCTGGCAGTAGTTTTAGAAGAAGAAAAAAGTGTTAATTTATAGATACTGTACAATGTTATCTTGAAAACTGGGTTCCATATAGCTTCTTTGAATTATGCAAATAGCTTATGATTTGAAAACTGTCAATCTCAGCAATGTCTTTCTGATTTATTTTGAAATTACTATTCCGGTAATAATAAAATAATTTTACGTTATAATTTATTACTATTTTAGACTAAAATAATTTTTATTATAGATGTACAAACTACATGATTACTTGAGCACATTAGATCAGTGTGGAATAAATGTTTTTTCTCTTTTATTTTATTTTTTTTTTTAATTTAAAAATATTCAGTTGTAAGAATGCATTTTTGAGATCTAATTTTTTTTTGTTTTTTAATTTATTTATATTACCTGGTTGAACGTATATATACTTATCTAATGTAAAGTTACATTGTTTACGATATACATTAAAATATTTACAGGTTTATTAGTTGATAATAGAGACTTAGTTAATTTATTTTTTAACACAATTTAAATAAATACTGATTACTTAATTTTTCTGTAGCTTCACATAACTTACAGAATATATTACATATGTTACTTTGATAATTGTGTTTTATTTATTAATCGATTTTTTACCTTTTTTCATGTTACCAAACTTTATTTATGCTTTAAAATTACTGTTAAGAAACGTTTTTTTTTTTATTTATTTGATAAAAAAAGATGAATCGTCTGCACAAAAATCATCATTACTTTCACGTAACTATTTATGAAATATAAAGAAAAGATAATATTGGGATCCTAACCATTTTCGAATTCGAGTTTTCGATGAAAATATATAGTCTAAATAACCAAGTCCATCTTAGTTTTGAACTGAAAATTCAGTTTCAATATCCAGTTAAACAAACTGAAGAATATTTTTAAAAAACAGTGAAACCCTGGTCCACATCTAGCCATAGCAGCCGCAGGGAGGAGGTCGCATTGACCCGGCTGAGGATGGGACACTCCCGGCTAACGCACTCTTATCTTTTTAATAAGCAGCTGAATAAATTTGAATTAAACCCAAATATTTGAACAGTATTGGGTAATAGAGAGGAAACCATTAAATTAGTTTTTGATTTTCTAAAGGAGCAATAATTTTTAATTAACTATTAATTTATATATTCCTGGTCAGTTTTTAATTAATTTATTTTAAACTATTGTTTACATAATCATATTTTTTTTTCTCAATTACTTATTACCTAATAGTTCTTTCTTATGAAGGTTTAATATACATATAGTATCTAGACGTTGATGATTTTATGGTTTTACACCTTAAAACCAAAACAAACAAACATGCCTGAGGTGTTACTACATTTTCACCAAAATCAATGAACCAGAAAAGTCACTTAATACCTTGCATTTTGCACCTGTTTATGAATTTCTCGAAAATGGATTTAGCAATTTTAATTAAACTATTTCCCCAAATACACGTACACTGATTGTAAAATTTTAAATTAGATTTTTTATTAGAAGAGCTCAAATCCCTTTATTTTATACTTACACTTTACTTTACAAGGAATATATAGTAAGAGAAAATATTTTGGAATTCGAGTTTTCAACGGAAATATACATTTCCGAGCCTCCTGAGTCCAAATGACTAAGACCCATTAAAAACTCTGTGTGTATGTGGTGAGTCTAGCTCGAAAATAAGACATGCAAAACTAAAATCTCATTTTAACGACAACAAACCAGATGAGTCACTTTATATCATGCATTTTGTACCTTTTTGTGAATTTCTCAAAAAAAGCTTTAATGGTTTTGATTAAACTCGTATATGAATGTAAAATTTAATGAGCTTTAATATCATTTAGGTTGCAGTCGGATTAAAATGGTCTGACAGGGCTTAAATGCTGATATTTTAAATTTTCTTTCCCTAAAGTACCTCTAATTTTATTGATTATATAAAAATAACTATATTATCTTGTTACCACTGATGAAAAACAGGTAAATATATAAATTGAATGAATTTGATACCCAACTAAAGGAGAAAACAGAAAAAAATATTTTTTTAATGCAATTTTTCGTTTTTGAACATAAGAGCAGTACTATACATGTATGATATACCGTTGGAAAGCTAAAGATTTTAGAAAAAATATTATCTCATATACAAGCTTTTAAAAGTTAATAGAGAGTGATAAAAAGCTGATAAAACTAAGTAATTGTTTTAGATAATAATATAATAGATTTTTTAATAAAACACGTGTTTTCTATAGAAATTTAATTTAATTTGGGTTTCATTCTGATTAAAATATTCTGCCTGGGCTTAAATGTCAATATTTTAATTATTATTGTTTTTTTCTTCTGAAGTACCTTTGATTTTGTAGATTAGTTGGGATAGGTATGGACCCCTCTACAGTGTAGAGGTGCTATCTAGGAGAGATGGAAACTTAGAAACAGGGTGATGGACATATTTGGTTGGCACTTAAGACACACACACTGACATACCAACACAATCCCTCACAAACCTACAGGAATAATGTTAAAACTAAAGGTTTAAAAAAATAATGTTATCCAACACAAAGCTGTTAAAGGAATGTGATGTAAGGGGACTAAAAGTGCATAAACTTAAGTGATTGTTATTGATAATAATTTCTAGTGTTAGATTATTTATTATTTTCTCTTATTTAAACATTAACTTTATTTTAAAGTAATAAAATTGATTTTAAGCACTCACTATATTTTTAAACAATCTGGTGCGAGCAACACATGACTTTCACTTACCTTGACTGTTAAAAACTATTAAATATACTTCAATTTCAAAATATTCTAAGTTGATTTAAATAAAACGTGTATTAATTTTCGTTGGAAACATGTGATTTATATTAAACAATATAACTATATTAAATTGTTAATTAGTAATAAATTTATTCCCGATTCCTCACTTTATATTACCTTTTACAACTTTGTGTATCAGATAATATTTTTTCTAAAATCTTTCTCTTTCCAACGGTATATTATACTATGTCTATATTACTGTTCTTAATGTCAAAAAAACAATAATTACATAAAAAAATATGTTTTCTCTTTTATCATAGGTGAATAATCAGGGGTCAGTGATTTTTTAAATTTTGCCAACGTGGCTCAAGCTTGTGAGCCATCATCAGGGCTACAAACATCGAAACGTTGGCAAAATGAAATATTTTCAAAAAATGACTGACTCCTGATTATTCCACCTATAATAGTTTCTACAGTCGACTATACATCCTCAATATATTTCTCTTTTATCCTAATGGCATGCTAAATTTTACCAAGATTATATTTATCTAAGTTTTTTCGTTTATATAGGTGTAAATCAATTAGAAAAAAATTCTGAATTTTCCCACTATTTATGCGAGGTATTATTGGTACTATATTCGACGGGATCACTTGTAGCTGGGTCGTTAGCATAACTGCCTAGGTTCTTTAATGGGAGTAAAAAATCCTTAGTTATGCTGTCCTTCGGAGGGGAAGTTAAGAGGTTGTTCCGAGCCTGTGCGATGTCAGGTACTCGTTAAAGATCCCTATCCTAATAATACCTGGATAGGCAAAGTTTAGAACTCCCACTGTAGCATTGTCCGATTAGCAATAGTAGCATAAAGTGACGTTAAATAAATAAACAAATAAACTACATTCGAATAATACCCTACACTGTTAATTTTGAATGATAGATGAGTTGGTCAGCCTGTTATCTGGTCTGTCTTTGTTATAAGGTTATTTTATCACAAGTAGGCTATAAATTTTGAATAGGTTATCTATTTCTACAGTTCTCTCAAATCTCTTGAACTTATCTTTCCATTGAAGATAAAGAAACGTACTTTAGATTACTTATTCTATTGTAAGCTCACTCCATGAGATTTTTTTTTTCCTCATTTTCGATAAGTAGAGGTATTTTAGAATGTTTGTTTGTTTATTTGTGATAATATATTATAGAATTATAATATTATTTATAGCCAGTTTTAGAGTCCTATGTAAGCATTCGACTTAGCCATCACATTGTGGATGGTATGACGAAGTCCTCTGAAGCTTTATACCACAAAATCTAGCCAAATTTTTAAATAACTCCGTCATCTACACAAATCATGGCAAACCAACACAAATCTAAACAAACACACGCTAAACTAAACAAAAATACACTCTTCTAGACAAACCTATATCTTGAAAGAGTCCCACAAATAAAAAAAAAAAAATTAAGGAACAATCAAACATAACCTTAAAAACCATTGAATAATTTGTTTCCACTCTATTGAAAACACTTAACACACCACTCACACAAATTATCAAAAAGCAAGCACGAAAACTTGATTTCCAAAAGGTACTAAAGGATATTTTTTTCAAATTGATATTTTCACATATTTGTATTCTAATGGTTTAGTTTTATCTAAATCCGTCATCAAATTTTATCTAAAAAACATAAAAATCCTTTAAAAAAGTATTTAAAAATTGCATTTCATTCCGAAAGATACTAAATCCACATTTTATTTCATTCCAAAAGGTACTATATCCTATGTAAACGATATAACCTTTCCTTTCATTTCCTTCCAAAAGGTACTATATTTCCTACTATACGGTACGAGCAACTAATCCGTAATATATCACCATTAATTTGTTGTTTTCATCATTTTATGAATTTTTATTGGTTCATTTAACACGTTTGAATCAACGCTATTATTTTGATCATTGGTTTTAACCTAATTATCAGTTTTTAGGCTATTTGAAACAACTTAGTTGCGTCGCCTTGGTTTTTTTAGGTTGTAAATTAAATTAAGTTTTTTCATAGTATTTCTTCTTGCAGCATAAATTTGGTTTACAATTTTTCAGAAACTCACATTTTAATAGAATAATGGTATTTGATGCAGCAAATAGTTGGAATTAGCATTCCACGAACTTGCTATATATGTGAAGAAAATCCGTGCCTGATCTAACTTAGTAGTAGATTTTTTTATGTAAAATAAAAGCTCAAAAGTTATTATTTATCAGTATCTATGGTTAAATATTGTTTACACGTCGTTAATAATATAGTTAAATTTGTTAAATTCACACAAATAGTAAATACAAGTTCAAAACAAACTTCATAATTACATACTTTCTTATTATAGTGCCATAAATAGATAAATTGTCCTTTGAATATTTATTTTCTTTATAAATAATAGATAACCAATGTAATTAAACTACAAAGAAAGATATTTCTCAGAGGGAGAATAAGGAAATTTACAAAACTTAGTAATTAACGATATAAAGACGTTAGTTATCGGTAATGTTGTATCAGGAAGGTTATAGTGACTGTTACCAAACTTATCGCACGTTATATTTTTCCAAAAAGTACTATATCCATATTAAATTGTTTAAAATCATCGGAAAAGTGCAATAATTTGGAAAAATGAGTTGGCAACACACTTAAAAAACAACTTTTGATTTTAATAGAAAAAAGAATCACGTAAATTGGTCAAATAATAAATAAATGACAGATTTTTGCGTTTGCTGTAAAATTTTCTAAAGTGGATATAGTACCTTTTGGAAATTAAAGTCTCAATTATACTACCGAAATGTTTCAGCAACTTTTTCAATAAAATCGGCTGACCGGAAGAGCTACTTTAGACTATGCATTAGGCACCTTTTTACGATTTTTTCAAAAACGGCTTAAAATATTTTGATTAAACTCGCTATATCGATGTAAAATTGAATAGGCTTTTATATGATGTAGGTTTCATTCTAACTGAAATAGTAATAACCAAGTTCTGGTGGAATTACATCTATTATAATTTTTTACTGATTCTATAACTCTATACACATTTTTCTTTATCTTCAATAATAACTAAGTTATGGACCTATTTATGGGTAAAATTACATTTTTTATACTTATTTGCGGTTTTTCTGTTAAAAAAATACTACGTTTTTTCTCTTTCTTCAAATATAACTGAGTTATTGAATTGAATAACTTTTAATCGGCCACCATTTTAAAAATAACTAGCTGATATCAACGTCTAGGTGTTAGGATCATCGTTGAATGGACTAGTATTTTTGTGGCGAATTCCAAAAAAAATGGGCCAGTAGTTTCGGAGAAATGCCGCGTAAGTTGCACAGTGGGCAAAATGACCAATTTAGGTGGACAAAAGTCAAGTCAAAAGTTTGGAATTTTCTAGTGCTTGAAATTTTTATTATTAATTGGTGAGAAGTTTAATACTAATATTTCGCGCCATACCGTGTTTACAAATAAATATTAAATGAATGAATCATTCCTGTTCGCACAAGTGCATAATAACCGACAGTGGGGTTATCTTTATTCGATGGCCATTTATTGTGTTTGTTTTTATTTAACAATGGACATTGCTGAGACAGGTAAGGTATTATATTTCCAAACTCGTTTTTGAATATACATTTCAATCTACCTGCAGAGTTAATTTAGCAATTTGTAAATGTCTCTCATAATTCAATAACGAAAAACTCTATATAACCCCCAAGTTACCCCAAGGATTTGTTTCATCAATCCTAGTCTTTAAATGCTACAAAGAATTTTTGCGATTTTTTTGCGTTTTGGTAGATACATAATTTTTTTCAGACACAACACTCCGCATCAAAAGTTTTACAATCTATAATTTGAAGAGTTTCCTAAATGATATAAAATACATCTATTAGCAGGTTTAAGCAACTCCGAATATAGACTTGTATTATTTTTCCCATATTCTGGGACTTAAAACGTAAAATGTTGGGAAGTTTTAGATTATAGCGAATAAATTTGATGTTTGACCATTATGCGTTCGCCAATCGTGTCAAAAAATTAATTAGTTTTGTGATTTTTTTTTTGTATTTTTTTCCCGTAATTTGGGACCCTAAAGGTTAAATATGGACGTTTCAGAATTCTGTCCACCTAAATCGGTCATATTTTCCACTGTGCAGCGGACGGCGGACAAACGGATTTTTTTTTTATTCGTTATTCGAGTTCTACGTATCTTGAAACGTAAGACCTCAAATTTTGAGGTGGGGTAATTTTTTTTGGTTGATTACAAAGGTTCAATTATTTAAAATAATAAACCAAAATTTTTAATGAACATTTTGAGGTTTTTATTTCACATTTTCGATATTTTACTGCATGTAAATCCGATATCAAGTTATTTGTCAAGGAAGGCTATTTTAAGAACGAGGACATATCGGTATGACTCCTCACTTAAGGAAACATTACATCTACATCTTTGATTGTTCGAGTTATCGAGATAGTCCTGCGTCGATAAGGCCGTTCAGTCTGGTAGGAGCTCCTCCGAAGGTGAGATACCGCATTGTGTAATCAGGACTGAGGCAGGGTATATCTCTGAGCAGTGAGATAGGCGGGGAGTGTTTGGAGATACCTCACGACCGAGTGGCTACTTAGCCGGAGATCGGAGAGGAGGAAGGACAGACAGACATGGAGAGACAGGAGGGGCTAAGGTAGGAGCCATGGTGGTGTTGGGGGGCACCGCTTTGGCCTTCACGTTGATCCCCATGTTGGCGGCCCGGCGGTGTGCGTGGGGCATGCAGCCGCTCCTACGTTTCGGAGGCGGCGTTCTCTTAGCCACGACGTTCCTCCACCTCCTGCCAGAGCTGAGGGAGGGTCTAGAAGAGAGTGGGTTAGGCGAACTGCCGGAGATCTTTCCAGAACTCCTCATGTGCCTCGGGTTCTTCCTGATGTACTTCGTCAGAGGAGCTGGGCCACATGATGTTGGGAGGCGGGCACCACCATCCGGACTCGGAGAAGAGGAGGCTCTGTGAAGACCAGTAAGTACCTACAGATTTAATAAATGTATTATTATTTTCAATAATATGCAATCATGGTATTCGATCAAAAGAAAGAAAAAAAATCTGGTGCGGGCAACATACGACTTTCACTTACCTCCATTATAAAAATCAATGAACGGATTTTCTAATACAGTTAGAGATTAATCAGATTTATCGGCTTTTCATCATTCTTTATTAAATTTTACAAGTTTGTTCATTAGATAATATTTATTCTAAAATCTTTAGTTTCCAACGATAAATTATACGTGTACATTACTGTGGCTATGTTGAAAACAAAAAACAAAAAAAATATTTTTTCAGTTTTCTCCTTTAGTTAGATATCGAATTCGTTCAACTTATATATTTATGTGTTTTTCATCGGTTGTAACAAGATAATATATTTATTTTTATAAAATCTACAAAATTAAAGGTACTTTACAGGAAAAAATGTAAAATATCGACATTTAAGCCCTGTCAGACCATTTTAATCAGAATGAAAACTACATGATATTAAAACCCATTAAATTCTTCATCGATATAGCGAGTTTAACCAAAATCGTCGGAACCGTTTTCGAGAAAATCGAAAAAAGGTGCAAAATGCATGTATAAAGTGGCTCTTCTGGTAACCTCATTTTGATAAATAAGGTTTTGTAACGTCTCGGGCGTATATTTGTCTTAAATATGAAATTTCAGTTTTTTGTGACTTGCCGTTTCCACCCGGGAGTTAACACACACACATTTTTGCGGGATTTGGTTATTTGGACTCAGGGGACCCTAAAACATGTATTTCCGTTGAAAACTGGAATTCGAAAATTTTCACGATCGCAATACTTTCCCTTACTCTATATAGTAAGGGAAAGTAAAAATTACCTCCTCTCAAAATTTGAATGCTTATGTTTCAAGATACGTAGAATCCGAATGACAAATAAAATAAAAGAGCCGTTTGTCCGCCGTCCGTTACTTTTCCATTGGGCTTATAGGCTGTTTACATGACCTGTTTTTTATAATTTAAAATATATTTTTAGGTAAAAGACAGAATATTTTAGTGAATTATCAGGAAAAATAATTTAAAGCAAGAATTAGAAACATCATTATATTTTTTTTTATAGTATTTTAAAAGTTAACTACTTACTATTAGGCAATACCAAGTATTGAAATTCTATTACCGATTCTTAAATGTAGAATGATTTGTTGTATTATAAAATTTAATACCAATACTAAGTTAGATAATCTTCTGAAAATTTAAAATATATTGTGGGAGGGAACGGGGTTAAGCTCTGTGAAAAAAAAAAATGATAATATGGTTTTAAAGAAATGTTTGTGTATAAAATGTCTATAACTAATTAAAAAAAAAAATTTTAATTTATCTATTTTAATGAGAATGAAACCTACAAATCCTAGAAATCGTAAAAAAAGGCGAAAAATTCATTATATAAAATGGCTCTTCTGGTTTACCGATTTTATTGAAAAAGTTGCTGTAACACCTATGCTTCTAAAATTTGAAATTTTAGTTTTATACAACCTACATGAAATTAAAGACAATCAAATTTTCCATATATAGTGGGTTTACTCAAAATCGTTACTGCTGTAACACGTTTAACAAACTCTAGGTCTGTTGCTGTTACTCGGATAGACATTTTAACGACAAGCGCTCAATCAGAAATTTAATGGAGAACATTTTCTGTTCTATAGCAATTGTCGCTAGAATCTACCGTTTAAGAGTAATATTGGTCCGAATGAATAAGGTCAAGTAATGTTCAACTTTATTAAATTGAAGACCTAATTGGCACGCGCTGTGCATTTTTCATTAGATGACATTTGCCGCTTAGAAAATGCATTGGTTCCAATGAACAAAGTCCCGTTTACGAACACATTTTTTTTTAAGAGTTAATCTACCTCTGTTGGTGTTGCATGGATCGGAAATTTTACGAAAGTTTCCGAATCAGAAATTTAATGGAAAATTATAGTTTTTTTTTTACTTGTACTTACCTATATATGAAATATTGGGTTGATGCAAAATTAATGCAGGTTTCCTCTATTGCAATATCTTAATTCCAATTGTGTAAACAAAGCTAATCCTAACATTGATCAATATTATACCAAAACAAACCTTATCTAATACCCTCTCTTTCACCATGAATTTGTTTAGTAAAATCGTTTTGTTCAGTGTGCTCAAAGGTCTTGAATCGAAAATGTCAAAGTGCGATTTTCGTCAAATTTATTTTTACGAATTTAAATTAGGGCGCAGCGCTGCGCAAACGGCTCGTAATATTAATGAAGTGTGGGGTCAGGGGGCTATTAATGAGTGCACGGTGCAGCGTTGGTTCCAGAAGTTTCGCAGAGGAGATTTCGACCTCGAAGACAAGGAAGGTCGGGGCCGTCATCTTGCTCTGGACAACGACCAGCTGAGGTCAAAAGTGGAAGAAGACCCAACCAAAACCACACGAGAAATGGCGGCAGAACTCGGAACTCAAAAATTGCAACGTCTTTGCCCAGCATTGATGAATCGGAAGAGGCCGATCCTGCTCCACGATAACGCCAGACCACACGTTGCACAACCAACGCTTCGACGACTGCACGAGTTGGGCTACGAAGTTCTCCAACATCCGCCTTATTCACCTGACCTCTCTCCTACAGACTTCCACTTTTTCAGGCATCTGGACAACTTTTTGAGGGAGAAAAATTTTCACAACCAGGACGACATTGAAAATTCTTTTCGTGATTTCATTGAGTCCAGAGATTCGGATTTTTTTTCTGGTGGAATAAGAAAGCTTGTTGAACGTTGGCAAAAGTGCATTGATTCAGATGGAAATTATTTTGATTAAATATATATGGTTAAAGTAAAGATATGGCGTATTTACAATACCTACTAAAAACCTGCATTAATTTTGCATCAACCCAATATATAGTAAGGAAAATTATTGCGAACGTGAAATAAATAAATCGTGAAAATCCCTCAGTCCACATGACCAAGTCCCGCAAAAAGGTGTGTGTTAGCGTCTTTGTTTGGTAAGCCTAGCGCAATAACTAAAATCCGTATGAAACTTTTTTTTTTAAATATTTTTTTATTGAAATTTACAACTGTATTTTGTAATACAGCAAGTAAATATACTGGTAAAGATAAAATACATGAAGAGAGACTGCCCATTGGCAGCACTCTAGTAGTCAATCTAAACAAGAAGGTCTCAAGGCCATCTTCTTTTCAGACGCCTCGGAGGGTTATCAGGGATCGAAGAGGAAGCTAGGATAGAAACTAGTGGGTTAGAGTGGGAATGGAGTTTTGCATAGAAAGATTCATACCTGGTTCGGGCCAAAACAGTAACATAGGAAAAATCAAGATCTTTGTGGATGAGGAAAATAAGGAGCGTTGAGGATTTTACGAAGGATTTTGGATTGTAAGGATTGGATACGAGAGGAATTAGAAGATTTGGTAGAGCCCCATAGCTCAATTCCGTAAGTCCAGATAGGTCTTATAATAGTCATATAGATGAGTCTTTTGTAGTTAAGTGGAAGATTAGAACGTTTGTCTAGTAAGTGTTGAAGTAGTCTAAAACGTCGTGCAGTTTCTTGTCGTCTCAGTCTTGTATGAGGGTTCCAAGTAAGGTGTTAGTCAAGGTGCAGTCCTAGATATCGGATCTGTTCAACCGGGACAAGAGGAGCATTGTTGAAGGAGACAGTAGGGCAGGATGTCATAGGTTTACGACGAAGGGTAAAGGTAATTTGATGGGATTTGTTGGAATTTATTTTTATTATCCATTTCTGACACTAAACTTCTAGGTATTATGTGCGCTTGAAGAGTATCCGAGGCAATAAATGGATCATTATGAACTGATAACACGCAGGTGTCATCAGAATAGGTAGCAAGGGAAGTGTTAGGATGGGTTGGGATATCAGCTGTATAGACTGTGTAAAGTAAAGGTCCCGGGATACTGCCTTGAGGAACACCAGCAGACTGAGTAAAAAGGTATGAGTAGCAACTATTGTGATTTATTTTGAAGGATTTGTTAGAGAGGTAGGATTGAATAATGAGGAAGTATGCAGAAGGGAAGAATCTACTGAGTTTGTACTACAGTCCTGGGTGCCAGAGCCGTACGAAACTTACATATCATATTTAGAATAGCTATACACCCGAGATGTTACAGCAACCTTTTCACTAAAATCTGCTTACCGGAAGTCTTATTTTATCCCATGAATTTTGCACCTTTTTACAAAAAAGATTCATTGAAATCGGTTTATCAATAGCAGAACTATATCGTTTTGAAATTTGCAGCGGTGATTGATCATATTCCTTTGAATTATTTGTTTCCTTTCATATAGATAGATTTAATTCAATAACTCCGTTATTTTCCAAGATAGAGAAAAAGTTAATAAGTGTTTTCTAACAACAAAAAAAACGCGATTAATAAAAAAAAATTATTTTTTACACATAAATACGTCCATAATTTAATCATTTTTTAAGATAGAGAAAGGTATGTATAGGGTTTTAGAATCAGTACGAAACCAAGAACGAAAACGAAAAGTCCTATAAAACTGAAATTTCATATTTAAGACAACTATATGCCCGAGATGTAACATAAACTTTTTCATCAAAAACAGCTAACCGGAAGAGCCACTTAATACCATACATTCTTCACTTATTTACGATTTTCTCAAAAACGGCTCAAACGATTTTGATTAAACTTGCTATATCGGTGTATAATTGGACGGGCTTTAATATCATTTAATTTCATACTGATTGGAATAGTCTGACAGGGCTTAAATGTCGATATTTCAAAAATTCTTCCCCTAAAGTACCGTTACTTTTGTATTTTTTATGAAATCGACCATATCATCTGATTAGCATTGCTAAAAAACAGGTAGATATATAAGTTGTACTAATTCGATATTCAACTACAGGAGATAACTGCAAACATATATTTTTAATGCAATGTTTAGTTTTTGAATTTAAGAACAGTAATATACATGTATAATATACCGTTGGAATGCTAGACATTTTAGAATAAAATATAATCTCATACATACTATAGCAAAAGTTAACGGAGAGTGATAAAAAGCCGATAAAACAAACTGATTATCGTAGGTAATAATATAATTCATTATTTAATAAAACACATGTTTCTTTTAAAATCCAATGTAAATAATTCTTCAATAATTTATTTTTGTTTCTAAATTTGTTTAAAATGTCTCAAATTGATATATTAAGAAGAGTGAGTGAAAGTTGTGTGTTGCGCGCACCAGATTTTTACTGATTATTATACGCGACAATTTAATTTGTTTTTTTATATATTTAACGGCACTTTGTGCTACTGCGGCTAATCGGACAGTGTGTGCCTATCCAAGTTTAATTAGGGTAGGTCTGTCTATAAGTACCTGACATCGCACAGGCCCGGGACCACCTTTTAACTGGATAACTAAATATCAACGATAAGAACAGAAATATACATGTATAATATGCCGTTGGATAACTAAAGATTTTATAATAAAAAATATTTTATACATATAAGAAATCGTAAACGTGAACGAATAGCGATAAAACTGTTTTTTGTAGAAACTAATAAAATATATTATATAATAAAACACATGTTTCTATTGAAACTCAATGTAGTTAATGTTTTAACAATTTTATTACTTTCATTTACTATATATAGTAAGGGGAAGTATTGCGATCGTGAAAATTTTCGAATTCAAGTTTTCAACGGAAAGACACGTTTTAGGGTCCCCTGAGTCCAAATAACCAAGTCCCGCAAAAAGGTCTGTGTGTGTGTGTGTGTAACTCCCGGGCGGAAACGGTAAGTCCTATGAAACTGAAATTTCATATTTAAGACAACGATACGCCCGAGACGTTACAAAACCTTTTTCATCAAAATGAGCTTACCAGAAGAGGCACTTTATACTATGCATTTTCCACCTTTTTTCGATTTTCTCAAAAACGGTTCCGACGATTTTGATTAAACTCGCTATATCGATGTAAAATTTAATGGGCTTTAATATCATTTAGGTTTTATTCTGATTAAAATGGTCTGACAGGGCTTAAATGCCAATATTTTAAATTTTCTTTCTTTAAAGTATCTTTAATTTTGTAGACTCAATAAAGTAACTAGATTATCTTGTTAACGCTGATGAAAAAAAGGTAAATATATAAATTGAATAAATTCGATACCCAACTAAAGGAGAAAACAGAAAAAATATTTTTTTAATGAAATTTTTCGTTTTTGAACATAAGAGCAGTAATATACATGTATGATATACCGTTGGAAAGCTAAAGATTTTAGAAAAAATATTTTATCTCGTACACAAGCTTTTAAAAGTTAATAGAGAGTGATGAAATGAACATAAAACTAACTGATTATTTTAGATAATAATATAATCGATTTTTTAATAAAACCCATGTTTCTATATAAATTCAATTTAATTAATTCCTTAATAGTTTCACGTATTTTTATCTCTAACTGTATTTGAAAATTCTTTCATTGATATTAAAAATGGAGGTAAGTGAAAGTCGTGTGTTGCCCGCACGCCGTTTTGATTTGTTATAATACTTTTTAGGTGGAGTGGGTTATTCAGAGGTATGCCTTACTATCTTCTTATTATTATGTTATATTACTATCTCCTTATTATTATGCTATATCTAAGATGACAAACAGTTATATCCTTGCAGCTCGTGCAACTAGACGTCCTTGCTCGAGAGGTTCACGGATCTTTCAAGTACTTTCTATGGATACAATATCAAGGCCAGCGGCTTAGGTTACGGGCACCAATATACTGTTACCATAAAACAATAACGAAAATTATAGAAAACATATTACAAGTCAGAAAAATCTGGTGCGCTCAACATACTTTCACTTACCTATATATGAAAAATTTTCAAATTATAGTTTTCAACGGAAATACACGTTTTATGGTCCCCTGGGTGCCAATAACCAAGGCCCGAAAAAAGGGCTGTGTGTGTGTCCGAGTGTGGTAACTCCCGGGCGGAAACGGTAAGTCCCAAGAAACTGAAATTTCATATTTAAGACAAATATGCGCCCGAGACGTTACAAAACCTTTTCATTAATATGAGCTTACCAGAAGATCCACTTTATACCATGCATTTTGCACCTTTTTTCGATTTTCTCGAAAACGGTTCCGACGATTTTGATTGAACTCGCTATATCGATGTAGAATTTAATGGGCTTTAATATCATGCAGTTTTCATTCTGATTAAAATGGCCTGACAGGGCTTAAATGCCGATATTTTACATTTTTTGTTTGTAGTAAATCCGACGAAAAAAAACGAAAAGTTGTACTAAGCTGAAATTTTATATTTAAGAAAACTATACACCCGAGATGTTACAGAAACGTTTTCAACAAACTTGACGAACCAATAGAGCCACTTTATACCAAGCATTTTACATATTTTTAAGATTTTCTCAAAAAAGGGTCTAACGTTTTTTATTAAACTCAATATATTGTAGGAAAATATAATTGGTTTTAATATGATGTGGGTTTCATTATTATTGAAATAGTCTGACAAGGCTTAAATGCCGAAATTTTAATTGTTTTTTTTTTTTCTCTGAAGTGTAGATTTCTTTAAACTGATTTTAACAACGGAGGTAAGTGAAAGTCGTGTGTTGTGCGTACCAGATTTTTGCTTAAATATTTAGCTTTCCAACGATATATTTTAAATCTACATGACTATTTTTATGTTCTGGAAAAAAAATTACCTGAAACTACATTTTTGATCTTTATTCCTTTAGTTGGTTCCAATTGTTTGTTAAATCTTTTTAACATACTTTCACTTACCTATATATGAAAAATTTTCAAATTATAGTTTTCAACGGAAATACACGTTTTATGGTCCCCTGGGTGCAAATAACCAAGGCCCGAAAAAAGGGCTGTGTGTGAGTCCGAGTGTGGTAACTCCCGGGCGAAAACGAAAAGTTCTATGAAACTGATATTTCATATTTAAGACAACTATACGTCCGAGATGTTACAGAATCTTTTTCATCAAAATCGGCTGACCGAAAGTCCTACTTTCTTCCATGTATTTTGCACCTTTTTACGTTTCTCTCAAAAACGGTAATCGATGGCGCTACAACACGTGAAGAGTCAAGGCCTCCCTTAGCCTGAGCCGCCAGTCTTGTCTGTTTTGTGATGTTGCTCTCCAATTTCTGATTCCCAGCTTGTTTGTTCCGCGCACCCGCCGCCGCACAATCCTCCCACCGCAAACGAGGTCTGCCAACTTTTCTGGTCCCATAAATCTTTTCCTCGAGGAGTTTTTTGGGTATTTCATTACTGTTCATCCTAGCAACATGTCCGGTCCATCTCAGGCGCTCAGATTTTATAAAATGAACTACGTCCCGGTCGCCAAAGAGCCTCATGAGCTCTACATTTTTCCTCATTCTCCAGGTACCGTTCTCATACCCTGGCCCCAGAATCCTTCTTAAGTTTTTCCTTTCGAATCTTAATAGGAACCAGCACTCCGACGAATATGTGAGAACCGGTCTAATCAATGTTTTATATATACTCATCTTCGTTGTTCTGGAGAGAGAATTGCTCCTAAGATGTCTGAGAAGTACGCTTTTTTCCTTCTTAAAAGCTTCCGAGTCTAAAATAGTATAATTTTTTTTTTTTAATTTAGGTTAAGATTGTTTGGGATCTCAATTAGGTATCTTTAAGTACGCCTAATTAGATTTCATGGGATGTTATTTTTATCTTTAAAACGGGTCAAGTAGAATGGGATCAACAAAACAACGCATTCAAAACTGCGCTGTTGCACAGTAGTTTCAAACGCACTTTTGGTTAATTATTTTATTGGTATATTTGTATTATATTCGTAAATGTCTGATTTCTTCTGAAATATTTCGAATTCCTCTAAAAAAACAAAAAAACAAAACACGTTTGAATAATTTACGAAAGGTAATAAATGTAAGTATATATTTAAGTTGTAAAACATTTTCTTCCTTGACATAAAAATAATGTAATTAATATAGTAAACAGAAATCTGGTGTGTATAATACACGATTTTCACTTACCTCCGTTATTAAAAAAAAAAGTTTGTTTTTTTTTTCTCCTTCGTTTGCTTATAAAATTCTTTCATCTTGTATATTTACATTTTTTTTTATCAACACTAACAAAAAGACATTGTTAATTTTTTCGAATCTGCAAAATACAAGATACTTGTTGTTGTTGTTATTTAGGGCTTTAAGGCGTAAAACGTCAAAGGTCATCAACGCCTATAAGAATGCTAACATAATTGTAAAACTTCTAGAAAAACGAAGAAATAAATAAATAAAAGTAATTATAAACAAAAGTTATAAAGAGGGAAATCAATTGAGTATGGATAAACAAAATTAATTGGAAAATAAATAAATAAATAAAATAAAAGGTGTAAGGTTGCGACAAACTACGTAATAATAATTAAAAAAAGTTGTAACAAACAAATTTTTTTTTTTACAATAAAAATACAAGGTACTTTAGAGGAAGAAAATATCGGCATTTAAGTCAGACTATTTCAATAATAATAAAACCTATTATATTTTCTACGATATATTGAGTTAAAAAAAACAAAAACGGTAGACCCTTTTTTTTAAAGAAAATCTTTAAAATATCCAAAATGCATGATATAAAGTGGCTCTACTAATTCGTCAATTTTGTTGAAAACGTATCTAAAACATATCGGGCATTTACGCTTCTAATATATGAAATTTCAGTTCTTTAAAACTTATCGTTTTTGAGTTAAACTTACAACACACAGACCATTTTGGGAAACTTAGTCATTTGAACTCGGACGACCTTAAAATGATTATTTGAAAACTTGCATTCGAAAATTTTCACAATCGCAGTCCTTTCCCTTACTATGTATTTTGTATATAGATAAGAATATATATTGTAAAGAATATCTCCAGACTGATTTACTTAAACAATACTTTTCCAGACTTAAGCTCTTTGGAGAAAATGGTTATAAACCGTTGATATTGGTCTTCAAAACCATTACCCCTCGTGTGTTATTGAAAGAAATGTTTATTTCTGTTAGTGCTTACACAGGAAAATCCTTTGTTAAATAACTATTTTTGAATCAACATGTGCCATTGTACCAACAAAGCTGTGTACATTTGACTCATGGACCGGAGATAAGATGTGCTGTGTTTCCAGCAACATTATTTGTAAATCGAATTTCTTTTGTTAAAAATTTATTTTCAAATTAAATGTTTTACCAGTGGCAGATCCACAGGGGAATGAAAGAGAAAGAAATATTATCTTTTCATAATAACTGCTGAGAAAAAAAAAGTGGTGCGCGCAACACAAGACTTTCTGTTATCTCCGTTGTTGAAATCACTTTAAGAATTTTTAAATACATTTAGAGATAAAAACAAGTTGTTAAAGAATTAATTGAAATTAAATTTCAATAGAAAAAAAATCTCGTGCGGGCAACACACGACTGTCACTTACCTCCATTTTAAAAATCAATGAAAGAATTTTCAAATACAGTTAGAGATAAAAATACGTGAAACTATTAAGGAATTAATGAAATTGAATTTATATAGAAACATGTGTTTTATTAAAAAATCTATTATATTATTATCTAAAATAATCAGTTAGTTTTATCTTATTTTCATCACTCTCTATTAACTTTTAAAAGCTTGAGTATAAGATAATATTTTTTCTAAAATCTTTAGCTTTCCAACGGTATATCATAATGTATATTACTGCTCTTATGTTCAAAAACGAAAAATTGCATTAAAAAAATATTTTTTCTGTTTTCTCCTTTAGTTGGGTATCGAATTTATTCAATTTATATATTTACCTGTTTTTCATCAGCGTTAACAAGATAATATAGTTATTTTTATTGAATCTACAAAATTAAAGGTACTTTAGGGGAGGGAAATTTTAAATATCGGCATTTAAGCCCTGTCAGACCATTTTAATCAGAATAAAACCTACATAATATTAAAGCCTATTAAATTTTACATCGATATAGCGAGTTTATTCAAAATCGTCGGAACCGTATTCGAGAAAATCGAAAAAAGGTGCAAAATGCATGGTATAAAGTGGCTCTTCTGGTAAGCTCATTTTGATAAAAAAGGTTTTGTAACGTTACGGGCGTATATTTGTCTTAAATATGAAATTTCAGTTTCATAGGACTTACCGTTTCCGCCCGGGAGTTACCACACACACACACACACACACACACACACACACAGACACACACACACACACACAGACCTTTTTGCGGGTCTTGGTTATTTGAACTCAGGGGACCCTAAAACGTGTATTTCCGTTGAAAACTGGAATTCGAAAATTTTCACGATCGCAATACTTTCCCTTACTATATATAGTAAGTGAAAGTAATATGTTTTATTAAATGAGCTATTATTTTATTATCTAAAAGAATCAGTTAATTTTATCCGTTTTTCATCACTCTCCATTATATTTTACAACTTTGTGTATAAAGTATATTATACATATATAAAACGGATATTATCTTGCATTAAAAAAAAAATTGTTTTGCTCTTTTCTCCTTTAGTTGTTTATCAAATTCGCTTAATTTGCATATTTAGCTGCTATTTACCAATGCTAACAAGATAATATGGTTATTTTTATAGAATCTACAAAATTAAAGGTACATTAGAGGAAGAAAATTTAAAATATCGGCATTTAAGCCCTGTCAGACTATTTCAGTCAGAATGAAACCTACATCAAATTATAGCCCATTAATCTTTACATCGATATAGCGAGTTTAATAAAAATCGTTGGAGCCGTTTTTGAGAAAATCGTAAAAAGATGCAAAATGCATGATATAAAGTGGCTCTTCTGGTTAGTTGATTTTGATGAAAAAGTTGCAGTAACATCTTGGGCGTATAGTTGTCTTAAATATGAAGTTTAAGTTTCGTATGGTTTTTAGTTATTGCGCTTGACTTAACAAACACACACACGCCCAAAGACCTTTTTGCGGGACTTGGTCATTTGGACTCACGGGACCTTAAAATGCGTATTTCCGGTGAAACCTGGAATTCGAAAATTTTCACGATCGCAATTCTTTCCTTTACTATGTATATCATATATAGGTGGGTAAGTGAAAGTAAAAATACATGGCATAAAGTGGTTCTTCTGGTTTACCGATTATGTTGAAAAAATTGCTGTAACATCTGTAAATTAAAAAATAAATAACTACAAAAGGCAAAAATATAATCTGCCCCTAGATCTGAATATCAAAGACTTATTAAAACCTAGAAGAGTTGACAGAGTTGCCTAGGAAGTGGCATGCCACCATAATAATGATTTTCAACGGTTATCTGAAAAAATAATAGAAACGGCTTTCACAGCTGAGATAATGTTGTGAATCCTATCTTTGGAAAAGGATCTTTCAGTGAGTGATCAATGTAATCTAGGGCTCCATTTGGGGTCAACTCAGTTCGCATCTTGCCAGTTTCCAATATTAAAGGGGCAACAACATTTCTTCAGATCTTGTTAGAGTGACTAATATACACGTGTATCATTAAATATTTTGGCCATATTTGAAGTTTGGATCTACTTGTGAGTGTGCCAAATGAGCAGAGCGGTTGAGAAATTCCGCCTTCAAAGTAATAATGAAAGAGGGATAGAATTATCACCAAAATCTAGTTTTCCTTTAAAAAAAATTGTATTAAAAATATCAGAGTAGGAAGATCCGGAAAATCAAACACTTTTTACTTTCATTTACTATATATAGTAAGGGAAAGTATTGCGATCGTGAAAATTTTCGAATTCCAGTTTTCAACGGAAATACACATTTTAGGGTCCCCTGAGTCCAAACAACCAAGTCCCGCAAAAAGGTCTGTGTATGTGTGTGTGTGGTAACTCCCGGGCGGAAACGGTAAGTCCTATGAAACTGAAATTTCATATATAAGTCAACTATACGCCCGAGACGTGACAAAACGTTTTTCATTAAAATGAGCTTACCAGAAGAGGCACTTTATACCATGCATTTTGCACCTTTTTTCGATTTTCTCGAAAACGGTTCCGACGATTTAGATTAAACTCGCTATATTGATGTAAAATTTAATAGGCTTTAATATCATGTAGGTTTCATTCTGATTAAAATGGTCTGACAGGGCTTAAATGTCGATATTTTACATTTTCTTCCTGTAAAGTATCTTTAATTTTGTAGATTTTGTAAAAATAAATATATTATCTTGTTACCACCGATGAAAAACACATAAATATATAAGTTGGATGAATTCAATATCTAACTAAAGAAGAAAACTGAAGAAATATTTTTTTAATGCAATTTTTCGTTTTTGAACATAAGAGCAGTAATATACATGTATGATATACCGTTGGAAAGCTAAAGATTTTAGAAAAAAAATTATCTCATACGCAAGCTTTTAAAAGTTAATAGGGAGTGATGAAATGAGCATAAAACTAACTGATTATTTTAGATAATAATATAATAGGTTTTTTAATAAAACACATGTTTCTATATAAATTCAATTTAATTAATTCCTTATTAGTTTCACGTATTTTTATCTCTAACCGTTTTTAAAAATTCTTTCATTGATTTTTAAAAAATGGAGGTAAGTGAAAGTCGTGTGTTGCCCGCACCAGATTTTTTCTTGATGACTCCGTTTTGAAACGTTCATACTAATCAATAAATATGTTATTTTATCCAGTCAAATTAAACCTCTAAATTAATTATAGCTTGTGTAAGTAGGTTAGGGACGATGTTAAAGATTAATATTGTTCTACAAGATTGCTGCATTATCTCCAGCAATAAACAATAAATATAAAAGTAACAAATATCCTTTTTTGCCTATAAGATCACGTAGAAGAGATTCAAAGACTTGCTAAGATCACGTCCAGAGTCCAAACACACCAGAGTCTTGTTTTCCCCCTTCTTGCTGATGGCACGTTTTGATTCTCCCGCGCGTGTGGATGTTTTACATAAATTATAAAACGCTCCAAATTATTACACAACGATTCATTATTTTCTAATATTTATATTATGATAAAGGGAGCGCGGTGGTCTAGTGGATAGAGCATTAGTCTCCGTTCTCTGGGTTTGAACCCCAGCTGTGGCATAATTATTTATTCTGTTATTTTAGTCGTGGGGCGACCATGAAGTATGGGACCCTCCTGTGGCACACCCAGCCTCTATAAAGTGGGTATCCGAAAATTGGGGGAAAAACATTGCGGCTGAGCGTGATCTGGCCATTGTTTTGTTTTTTTACAATAATAAATCAAGAAATTTATGCTGAACTTCTTTACTGTTTCATTTCCTGTTTGTTCAATTATCTTTGAACCAATTCCTATAAAAATTCCTGATTCCAAAACACTTTTCATTTTTTCTCTATCTTTAAAAATAACCGATTTATGGAGGATTAACATATATAAGTTGTGTCTTGATATAACTTATTGATCGACGTATAAGATTTTATTTTTTTGTATTTTAAATGAGCTACGGACTTATATAAAGATATATATTTTTTTTTTATTGCATTAAGGTGTTTTGTAAAAAATTGTATACATTTTGTAGAGGATGTATAGTCGACTGTAGAAACTATTATAGGTGGAATAGTCAGGAATCAGTCATTTTTTGAAAAGTTTTTAATTTTGCCAACGTTTCGGCCCAAGCTTGTGAGCTATCATCAGGGCATTACTGAGCCATGTCCAAGCATAAACTGTAAAATTATTTTAAGGAGTTTATGCTTGGACATGGCTCAGTAATGCCCTGATGATGACTCACAAGCTTGGGCCGAAACGTTGGCAAAATTAAAAACTTTTCAAAAAATGACTGATTCCTGACTATTCCACCTATAATAGTTTCTACAGTCGACTATACATCCTCTATATAATTCACTCTACTTGGGACCTCAACTTCATCATTGTATACATTTTGTTTTATTATTTTCGATAATCAACTTTTGTAATCTACAAAAAAAATCTGGTGCGCGCAACACACGACTCTCACTTACCTCCGTTGTTAAAAACAATAAAAATAGTTTTAAAGAATTTTGAAATACACTTAGAGAGAAAAATTAATTGTTAAAGAATTAATTACATTGAATTTCAATTGAAACATGTGTATTATTAAATAATCAATTATATTATTATCTATGAAAATCAGTTAGTTTTATCGGCTATTTACTACTTTTGATTCACTTTTACAATTTTGTGCATAAAATAATAGTTTTTCTAAATTCTTTAGCTTTCCAACGGTATATTATACATCTATATTACTGTTTTTATGTTAAAAAAATACAAAAATTGGGTAAATAAATATTATTGGTCTTTTCTCTTTTGGTTAGATATCGTATTCCTTCAAATTATATATTTATCCATTTTTTATCAATACTAAATAGATGATATAGTTATTTTTATAGATTCTACAAAATTAAGGTAGTTTAGAGGAAGAAAAGTTAAAATATCATCATTTAAGCCAGAATGAAACATACATGATATTAAAGCCCATTAAATTTTAAATCAATATAGCCAGTTTAATCAAAATTGTTAGAGCCGTTTTTGAGAAAATCGTAAGAAGGTGCCAAATGCATGGTTCAAAGTGGCTATTCCGGTCAGCTGATTTTGATGAAAAAGTTGCTGTAACATCTCGGGCGTATATTTGTCTTAAATTTGAAATTTCAGTATTGAACGACTATTTGTTTTTGTGTTAGACATGCCACACAAACACACACAGAACTTTTTTGCGGGACTTGATCATTTGGAATCAGTGAACCTTAAACGTGTATTCCCGGTGACAACTAGAATTCGAATGTTCACGATCGCAATACTTTCCCTTACTATGTATTTCATATATAGGTAAGTGAAAGTAAAAATTATCCCCACTCAAAATTTGAGGACTTATATTTCAAGATACATAGAATCCGAAAAACGAAAAAAAAAAAAAAAAAATCGTTAGTCCACCGTTCAAATAAAAAAATAAGTTAGAGCTATTCAATAAAGAATTAAATTTTCCACAAAACGAGAAAAGAATCATGGAAGTCGTTTTGAAATTAGGGGTGGTGACAGATCATTTTCTTTTGAATTATTTATTGTTTTTCTTATTTGTTCATTGCATTTAAACAGTTAGACTCTAATATAGTTAATTACATAATAAACCATTTTGTAATAATTTGCAGCGTTTTTGTATGTTCTAAAAAATTGTTATTTTTGAAGTATATAATTATAGTCGTGTATGTATATAGGTCTAATTCAATTGTTTTCCTTTCCTTTTCTTTGTTTATAGCGGTATCCTGATTCTAAAACTATTAACATTTTTTTCCCTAACTTCAAAAATAACCAAGTTATTGAATTAAATAATTTTTAATCTGCCGTAATTTTTAAACTAATCAGTTGATATCAACTCGAGGTGTTAGCATCATCTTCGGATGCCATATTATTTTTATTTTCAGAAAAAGCCACGAATTGCGGACATAAATTTTTTTTAAAATTCTTTATTTGGGTTCTCCGTATATGGGAACGTAAAAAGTAAGACCCAAATTTTGAGGGTTATTTTTTTCCTTGGTCTATTACTAAGGTCCATTATTGAAAATAATAAAACCAAATATATTTAACATGAAGTGACAATGGTTGACTGTGTGTATATATGAGAGAAGTTGGTTCAGGGTGCAGTCAATTTAACACACAATTAAACGTAAACTTAATTTATTGGTGCCGACATTTCGGCCTAAATTATAGGCCTTCTTCTGGGTGATTGTGTGAGCTGAGAAGGCGTCACCAACAATGGGATAATTAAGTAATTCAATTACTTAATTACTTAATTATCCCATTGTTGGTGACGCCTTCTCAGCTCACACAATCACCCTGAAGAAGGCCTATAATTTAGGCCGAAACGTCGGCACCAATAAATTAAGTTTACGCTTAATTGTGTGTTATATTGACTGTACCCTGAACCAACTTCTCTCCCAAATATATTTAACAATAATTTGTCATTAATGCGCAGTTACGAGTAAAGAAACTCTCAGACAAGCGAACAATATCGCAAAATGAGTCAAGAACTTAAGTGTTTACTCCAGATATTCAAGTAGCCATGATTACATAAATTAATTAAAATACACTTCAAAATTTACCTTTGCCAATTAAAAAGCAATCGTTATATCAGGTAACGATGTAATCTGAATAAAAAATTAGAACAAAAAAAAAATAATGTGATCTTATCCCAGACTAGGAGAAACTATATATGATGGATATGGCGATCTATAATTTGCTGTTTTTTCCAGGCAAGGAAAAATTGAGTTAGCGGATGTATTGACGAACTATAGAAGGTAAAGAAAAAATCGACTAACAAAATTTCTTTTTTAGTGACCTATGTACATTTGGACATTGATACTTAGGTAACATTTTTCATTGAAACCTATAGATCTCCTCCATGTCACATTTATTGGAAGGAAATTATCCGCACATTTTCGATCCGAAAGAATGAGGCTAACACTATAGGAGTTAGAGCCTGACAAAAAAGCCTCAACAATCAAATACGCCACAAATTATGGCACAGTTCTTTATTATTAGGAAATAACTATATTAGGATATTACTGTTTATGTAGCTGTTTACATGCAGTTATCTAACATGAAAAGTGATTAATTAATCAACGGAAAATGGAATCATAGGTAGACATAAGCGAGAGTTAGTAGTATGAAAAATATTTTAATCTGACAAGACATGGCTCATTGGTACCCTGATGATGGTTCACATGAATGAGACGGAACGTCGGCAAAATTATTCTTGCTTTTTCTTATCCGATTACAGTGATTCTTTATTTTTGGTTTTGTAGGAATATTGATTTTCTATTGAATTAGCTAGGTATGTTTGAATACGTAGGCCGGACAGGCGGATTTCTATTTATTCGTTATTCGGGTTCGACGGATCTTAAAACGCAAATTTTAGACTTAGACAGTGTAAAAAAAAGCTCCTAAATTTAACAAAATAAATCAAAACTTTTTGTTTATTTATTTTGTATTCAAACCAATACACCTCCTAAACGATAGGTCCTAGCGACATATGTATCTTCAAGAAATTTGGATTATATGGTTTTGGAGGTAGATGAAACTTTATTACTTCCCAGTTACATTAACTTTTAGCTCCATGCCCTTAATCTACCATCTCTTTACATTCCGGAAAATCTTCGGAGGCGACTGAAAATTAACCTTCTATATTAAATTAGCCATTTAAATACTGGCGGGGAACCCGTGGTTCAGTGGCTAGCTCGCTAGTCTCCCAAGCCAAAGGTTGTGAGTTCGGGTCCCAGTCCCGGAGGAACTTTTTCAAGCATTTTAATTAAGGGGGATACACTCACAGCCTCTCCCCCAGGTATGTGAGACACGTCAGCCAAACCTATAAAATCCCTAACCTATAAAATTCATCTGGAAACGCGAGTGTATTCTACCAGCAGAATACGCCGCGTAGCCAAGGCTTACACGGTCTTTCTGAAAGGAAGGAAGAATTGAAGTAATGGCAAAGCTATCATGTATTATTACTATTAAGCTTATTTAATTATTTTATTTTATCAATAGAGTTTTGGATTTCTATAATTCACTAAATGGAATACTATCCACAGTGAGCTGAACAGCATGTGGACGGAGGGTACACCCCTGCGCGCGGTGATGATCACACTCGCCATATCTGTGCATCAGGTCTTCGAAGGGCTTGCCGTCGGTCTGGAAGCACATTCCAGCCAGGTCTGGATCTTGACTGGAGCGATTGCGGCGCACAAGGTAAATATATCACCCATATTATTCTCATTTATCTCCTTCCATCATTGTAGCTGACCCGATCAATTTGTTTACTGGTTTAGTTATGTTTTCATATTCTAAAAAAAAGATTAGTTAGATGCTTTTATTCATCAATTCCAACCGAGAATCCTTATCTTTAAGTGTCATTTTGCTTGCTCAAAATAGAGGAAAAAATATTCTTGTAGACAGTTTTAATCAGTTATATTCTGCGACATAAAGTAAAATACCACTTAAAGATAAGGAAGCTCGGTTGAAACTATTTATGATTAATCAGGGTTAATTTATGATTAATCTGATGTAATCATGATTATTTATGATTAGATCAGACCATTAGAGCAGAAGAGATGCTTATAAGTTTATAAATTAACTTGTAAAACTTATTTTGTAGCAAATTAAATTTTCTAAAAACTTGCATTTCCAACAGTATATTTTACTCATATTATTGTTTTTTTCTTCTCTGGCTTATCCTTTGCACTGCAGCCTCAAGTAGGCTTATTGTGTGCCCTCCATTACCCTGTTAATACATGCCTTTTGACTTAGTGAATCTGACCAAACTGTAAGGATTGATCAGTTTACAGTCCCTGTCAAAACAAAAACCGTGTCCAAGCAATCTCTGCACAACTAAACATCACATGATATGCAGTTTCATTTTCCTTCTTGTAGAACTGCTAGTCGGTGAAGCTTCAACCCCAAATTGTAAAGATGCTAATTAAGCTGACAGTGTCCTGAATACAGTCCTGTCACCCTCCTCAGAGTTATCCTCTCCATCGAGAGTAGAGTACAACTTCTCTCTTTGCAAGGTCCATTCATAAACATCTTAGAATGATACTGCTTTTCAGTATAGCCTCACTTCTATATTAATTCTCATATTTCAGGAAAGATTTTTAGATGCCTTGTTTACAAAAAATTTAATTTTCCCATCTAAAGAAAAGCTTCATTGTATTGTTTCTTTCTTTATTCATTTAACCTCCCTTTATGCTGGCTAATCAGACAATACTACACTGGGGGTCCTAAATTTTGCCCAATCAGGTTTAATCAAGATAGGGGTTTCTAACGAGTACCTGAAATCGCACAGGCTCGGGACCACTTCTTTATATTCCCTCCAGAGGTAGGCATAACTAAGGATTTTTTACTCACATTAAAAAATCTTAGAGCCATGCAATGTATTGTACATATAAGCCTTCAAAAAAGAATACTCTAAACGATAGAGAAAACTGTATAAAAATCTATTCGGTTTAGGGATTAGCAAAAACCCAGAACCGTGAAATCATTTTATATATGTAGAAATAAATAATGCATTATTATTATAAAGGATTAAAGAACATTCTGAGAGGATGAAGAGGTATTAGGAGGCAATGGTATCAAGTCATGAATTTGGATTTAATCACTCTCGTCAGATGGAATCATTGAGATGATTTCCAAAAAGTACTAAAGGACATTTTTACAAAATTGATTTTTTGACATGTTTGTAACCTCGTTATTTAGTTTCATCTAAACCTTCTGTTTGATTTTATCTAATGAACTCTCAAGCTCTTTAAAAACACGATTTAGAAATGCAATTATTTTCTAAAGGTACTAATTACACATTTAGTTTATTTCCTAATCATACTACAACATTTCATTTCATAACTTTAATATACTGTTACTAATAAAGTAAAAAAAAAATATTCTAGATTTTAATGCTAAAATAATGGAATAAGTTGGTTTAATAATATAATAATGAGAGTTTTGCGCTTCTTGTAAAACTTCCTAGAATGGATATAGTACCTTTTGGAAATCAACGTCTCAATTGTTAAAATAATAATGAAGCAGTAGATTGCAGATAAAATGTTCATGACCTATTGTTTTTCCGAGTCAGGGATAATATTTTTTAAAGGTTATTAATCTTGTGTTATTGTTTAGGCGGTGATAGCACTTTGTATTGGAGCAGAGCTGTCATCTGCCCCCAGACTAGGAGCAACCACACTCATCGGGATGTTCACCGTGGCCACCCCCCTGGGGATCGCCCTGGGCCTTGCCCTATCTTCAGGCTCCACCATGGGGCTCACCGCCTTCATCCTCCAGGGTATGGCTGCCGGCACCCTTCTCTTCGTCATCTTCTTCGAAGTCCTCCGTCCTGAAGGCAGTGGCTCTATCAAGAACTACATCGCCACACTCATCGGCTTCATCTCTATGCTCACCCTCCTCTACTTCTTCCAAAGCTGAGGAGGCTCATCCAGGACGTCACGTCCTTGTTTCATCAACGCCTAAAAACTCTGACTTGGAGCCTTAAGATGCTAACGACAAAGATACATAGACTTTTTGCGATACTGGACTTGAGGAACTTGATACTTTATGTTGGAGTAATTGCTGATCTTAGAGGAAGTATATAGAGTGATGGTAGGGGGTGCAATTGTAAAGAAAAACTATATTTGTGTTGCCAATATTTCGACTCAAATTTCATACCTTCATCAAGGCTTACTAAAAACAAAAAATAATAAGATAACATTAATCAATTATGAAAACAAACAGTAATATAATATGACTTTTGGAATGTAAGATGAGCAATGCTAAAGTAATATAACATTAAATGATAATCATATATGAGGGGGCTGGTTATTCAACAGAATAGAACAAGGATAGGAGCAAAAGGAGAAAGAAATAAGTAGTGATAAGAGAAGGTAGTATCTTATTAAAATCAATTTAACAGATTATTTCCCACACATTTTTTCACCTCTTATTTATTACTTCAAAATTGTTTATCTTACTTCTTAAATTATTGCAACTACTTCCACTCAGGAAATATGGAAAGAAACCTCAAGAAGATGCCATAATAACCAAAACCATAACAATGATTTAAAAAAAAAAAACTATTGATTTTATAAAAATATTTAATTAGTTCTTAATAACCTAACCTTGTTATAACCTTCTTAATTTTATTGTTATTCATCTTAATATGTAAATTGGACATATATTTTTTCACCTACACACTATTATATACCATATTCTCTAATTACCCACCATTTCCATAATTATTATTTAATTTTTGTCCGTTACTATAATCTTCAAATATTTTCATACCCAAAATAATGTTATATTCATTGTATTTTATTGTTTTTTCTCAGCCCTGATGAAGGCCTAAAATTTGGACCCTGATGCCAGCACACAAATATAAGCTTTTCTTGTTAGTGCAATTTTTTTAATTTTTTTTTATAACTGCACCAAGAAGCAACTTCTCCATAATTGAAACTTCATGATGTGGGTGCCACTTTGACTTTTAAATATGTATTAACCCTTACTTAGTCTGATCGGCTTTTAACTAGTTGGCGAGTTAACTTTTAGACAAGTTTTTTAGTCACTCATCAGAAACTTCAGCAGAATCCAAATGATTCATATTAAAAGAGACTGAAAGATGAGTATGACCTGTTGGACTGAACTTTTCAATTATCAGGAGTAATGAACAGAAATTTAAAAAAATCATCAAGATTTATAAAATACAAAAAATGTTAACCCATCAAACCAATTCATATGACCAATAGTCATATGAATTATCGGGGTTCTACAGTATCACTACCTCTTATACATACCTAAAAAGAGTAAATAAAATAATGATTAAAAACTGCTCAAAGATTCACTATTAAGATGAATGAGTTTACAACAATGGTTCAAATGGAGTATTTAAAAAACAACAGCAATGGTTACCCAGACCCAACAGCTGACATGAGGGTTAGTGAAGTCAAAGTCTTAAAACCAAATTGTTCAAGATATCCAGAATGAAACTATAAATCAAGACACATCTTAGGCAATAAAGACAAAACTATGAAATCAATAATATGCATCTTAGATGCATTTCAATAACTGATAAAATACATTTTAACAGCTGACAAAATACATTGTCGATACATTTTAACAGCTGACAAAATAAATCAGATTCATTTTAACAGATGGTAAAAAACATCTTAATAACTAAGTCAATTAATTAAGTTAAAAATAATTGTTCCAAGATGAACTTATTAGATCATATAGAGTATGATATATTTGACTGAATATTGTATTTTGTTCATTAACAAATAATTATATTTTTGACAGCAAGTCATGACTCAAAATAAGAGTTTTTTTTTGTTTTTATCATATTTTATAAATGATGAACTTATGTTTTCAAAATTTCAAATTTTATAAAGCTAAATGACTAGATGTTAATTTATCACCTATAATAATGACATTTTAGTTTCTTGTTAATGTTGTTAGATATATTTTTTTTTACACTTGTAATAAGTACAATAAATATACATTTATAATTTCTATATGTATTTGGTGTGTTTGATTTATAACCTCAGTTGACAATTAAATGTTAATATAACATTAATTTGGCAAATTTACTAAGTACCATTACGAAGAACACTTACTAAGACCATTAATTATGTTAAAAATAGTTGTTCCAAGACAAACTTCTTAGATTGTATACAGTTTGACATATTTAATATAATATTTATACATAAAAAAATAAATGTCTTTTTGACAACAGTTCATGACTTCAAAAAAAAAAAAAAGTTATAATAATTTACAAATGATGAACATACGATTCCAAAATTTCAAATTTTATAAAGCTAAATGACTAGAAGTCATAATGATGACATTTTAGTTTCTTGTTAATGTTGTTACATATGTTTTTTTTTTCATCAGGAATATCTTCAATATGAAGGTTTCCTCAAGCAAACTCCTGCCCCAGCTGGTCTTTCCATCTCTGCCGGTCCATCGCCAACTCTTCCTCCAGCCCCTACCAACCATACTCTCCACCACTATGTCTTTCCATCTAATTGGGGGTCTTACTCTCCTTCTTCTGCCGTCTTCCTCGCAATCCATAATTATTTTTGGTAACCGATTGTTCCCAATTTGTTTCACATGGCCATATCACCTTAGCCTTGTTTCTTCCATTACCTCAAGAATATTGTGGTTTATTTCAAGCTTCTCACTTATAGCAACGTTTTTTGCCCTTTCGATTCTCGATATTCTTGCCACTCTCCTCCAAAATTCCATCTCTACAGAAAGAAATTTGTTTCCCTGGGCTATGCTGAGGGGACATGCCTCCGAACCATACAACATTATGCTCTCTACCAACGCTTTGTACATTAGCTTCTTCATTTTTACCAATATATTGCTGCTCCAAAGTAATGAGTTGAGCATTCCCACTGCTCATATATTTTTTTTACACTTTTAATAAGTAATATAAATATACATGTGTAATTTCTATATTTATTTGATGCGTTTGATTCATAACCTCAGTTGACAATTAAATGTTAATATAACATTGATTTGGAAAATTTACAAATTATTACTACCATTTCTAAGTACATTTGCTAAATTAAGTTAAAAATAGCTGTTCCAAGACAAAATTATTACATTGTATAGAGTTTGATATATTTAATAGAATATTTTAGATTATTTATGCATAAAAAATAAATATTTTTATGACGACAGTGCATGACTTAAAAATAAAAATTATGATAATTTATACATGATGAATTTATGCTTCCAAAATATTAAATTGTATAAAGCTAAATGCCAATTTATCACCAATAATAAAAACATTTTAGTTTCTTGTTAATGTTGTTACATGTATTGTTTTTACACGTAATAAGTACAATAAATATACATATATAATGACCATACTTATTTACTGCAATTGTTTAATAACCTCAATTGAAAATTAAATGTTTAAATAACATCAATTTGACAACGTTACAAAATTATTATTACCATTGTAAAGTATAACTGTTAAAACCATGAATTAATTTAAACATTTTTGTTTCAAGGTTAACTTATTAGATTGTTTAGAGTGTAATATATAGATTTGAATATTTAAGATTACTTATTCATGAAAAATGATTATTTTTTTTACATTAGTACTTGATTTTTTTATGATAATTTATACATGATGAATTTATTCTTCCAAAATATCAAATTGTATTAAGCTCAAAGACTAGACGTCAATTTATCACCAATAATAATGACATTTTAGTTTCCTGTGTCAAATTAGTTTAATGTTATTACAGTTTTTTTTTTACAATTGTAATAAATAAATTAAAAAATATACATCTGTGATTTCTATATATTTACTAAGTTTGATTTATAAACTTCAGTTAATAATTAAATGTTTATATAACATTAATTTGACAAAATTACAAAGTACGATTGCTAAGACTATTAATTAAGTTAAAAAATAGTTGTTACAAGATGAACTTATTAGATTATATAGAGTTTGATATATGTATTTAACCGAATATTTTAGATTATTTATATGTACATAAAAAATAAATATTATTTTGACAACAGGATATGACTTTTTTCCTCTTTTCTTTGATAAATTATAAATGATGAACTCGCGTTTCCAAAATATCAAATTGTATAAAGTTATGTAAATGTCTAGATGTGAATTCTTCATCAATAATAATAGCATTTTAGTTTACTTGCTAATATTCTTACATTTTTTTTTTAAACACTTATAATAAATTAAATAAATATACATCTACTATTTCTATATTTATTAAATATATATAAACTCAGTTGATAGTTAGATAGTTACATAAGTACAACTGCCTAAATAAGAACTCAATACCATCAGCTCATTGATACCCGAGTTGTACAAAACAATGTTAATAGTTCTAAAATTCAAAAAAACATATAAATATCTGTATTGGCTACTTGAGTAATGTTTAAATTGAGAAATAGTAGGTTAACAATGAAATTCAAGAGCTACAATAAAATTATAAACATATATAAATTATGATAAAAGTCTAAAATATCTAACAATTGACATATGGTTATCTTACATAGAAGAAAGTAATACGAGATTATTAAATGTGCAATGTACAGCTGACCATCAGCTGAGGAAACATATAAAAAAGATGCTGGGCAATAACACTTCAACCATCAGGAAAATAATTGAATTTTTAAAACAAATTAATCTGGACAAAATAAAGAAGAAACAAACAATGAAATAGAAACATGTACAGTGAATATCAAAACTATTCGGAATTCACTACCATTCCGTAATTTATTTGCTTTTAACTTATTTTAAATATTTTTAAGGAGTTGTTAACCACTTTATAATGTTAGAAATAATGCATATAGTAGCTAAAACCAAAAATTATGACAACAATCATTTCATTTTTAACGTTTTAAAAGTTCATTTAAGAAAAAAGTAAAAAATAGTGTATGTCAATGGTGTCAAAAGTATTTGGAATTACGTGTTTCCTAATTATGTTGATGCAGTGATCATTAAAAACATCCAGTTGGTAAAACATTTTGTATGATTATAAATTTCAGCCTACTATGAATTGATCTTAGTAATTAATTGCTTGTTTGTTGTGAAATATTATCCCACTCTAGCACTTATTGTTTCTTGAGGCCATTTTCATTTTGAATATTAAAATAAAATTTCCTGATTTTCCATTTTAGTAGAACCCACAAATAGTAAATTAAATTTGAAAGAAATAATCGAAGAGGGATTTCAATTCATACTTAAAAAATCCCATGTTATTAAATTGTTTCAAAGAAATACAGACCTAACAATCACTGACCGATCAAGGTCTTTTACTATGGCATACTAAATTCTTTATTTGGTTTCCTCTAAACCATAATTTTGTCATAAGAACAGTGCATTTTAGTCAGGAGTCATCTGTAAACATTTTAATTCATCAACCTTCTTTTTAAAAATGTTATAAACATTATTAATTGGATATTTTAAAAAACAATAAACGTTTCGGTTATCTGATCATTGATTTTCCTTTATGGAAGTTCCTTTTAAAGATATATGGGTGAATGAGTGAAGAATTATATAAATTCATAGTTGTGAAATAAATATTATATATGAAAAGAAATACAAATTCCGAATACTTTTGATGCTAACTGTATGTAGAAGGCCAGTGTCCATAACCAATATAACCTAACCTAAAAATCAAAATATATTCTTCACATATTAAGTATGAGAAAGGATGATTTGTGTGGCAGCAAAAAATATTAAAAATTAGCGTAAAAAAAAACTACTTATTTCACTGATGTTTCTACCCATGTTGCATGTCTTCACCAGGGCTAGAAAATAAAAAGATAAAATGTTGGTGTTTGATAAATAAATGACCATGAATAATAAAACAGAATAAAAAACACACAATAAAAATTAGAAAGTAGTGAGTTGAAAATAGAGAACAAAAAAAAAAAAAAAAGAAAGTAATAAAAGGAATGTGTTAATCATAAAATTTATGAAATTAGAAATTAATATAGATAACAAAAGTATATAATGGTACAATAAAGATAACAAATATCAGATGCCTCATGAGAAATTAAATCAATTAAGGATTTCTTAGTTTTTCAAAATAAACTAAATGTTATGAAAAACCGGTGTTACATAAATTTTCTACAATTAAATTGTTCAAAGTGACACGTTTTAACAATATCTAAATCGAAAAATACAATCAAATACCCATAGCTACTAAACCATATTGCTATGTTTTTGACGGAATGCTTTTCTAGAGCAGCAGTAGCTCAAAAAAACTGCATTAATTAATCGGTTTAATGTGTTTATCTACTGCAATGTATGAAACCATCAGAGTTCCTTTCCAAGGGTGACATGTTCACAAGTTTCACTGTAATGGGTATAATTAGTTGAGAATTACTGGAAGGAATTAGTCCAGGTGGCAGTCAGTAAATGAAACAACTAAATAGCTTCAGCTATTTATTGTCCGCCAACGTTTCGACCCTCATTGTGGGTCATCTTCATGACGAATCGTAGGCGGGATCAGACAATAATCATCAGATTTTCCCGTTGCCACATATTGCCAACAATTCAGCTTGATGATGGTCCACAATGAGGGTTGAAATGTTTGCATTCAATAAATAGTTGAAACTTTTTAATGGTATCATTTACTGACCACCACCCGGACTGATTCCTTCCTGTAATCTCACTATAGCTTACGCGGCATGGAAGGGAAGATTAAGTAAACAATAGTTTTTGATTGAAGCTGTTATTAGTAGTGTTAAATTAAACATATCTATCACAATTAGATTATATTTAAATAATGCACAGGAATATGATCGAGAAGCATGAGTGTCTGATTATTATTATCGTTGCAGTACAATATTTTTTTCGCTAAACGCCCTTAAAGACCACACGAATATCATTTCCTCACAACTTTGCTCACACATTCCCCTCTCTTCCTCTTTTCTTCAACCTTTCAGACTGCACTCTTCTTTGTTCCTCAATCCATACTCTCCCCTTTCTCACCTCTTTGGCATCCACAAGGACCTTTATCTTTCCTAATTTTTCTCTATGTTTATCTCTATTGACACAATCCTGATTTGAGATTCCCAACCTCACTGTATGTTTCCTTATCTGCTGAATGTACTCTCCGACCCCTTTGTATTCCCACATTTTGCCAAAGATCTCCTTATTTATTCTGCTCGGACTCATCCTTACCATATGCCCGTAGAAACGCAGCCTCCTTAACCTAATGTCCGTTTCCAGGTCATCCATTTCTTTGTACAGTTCTCTGGTAGGCCTTAGCCTATATCCCTCCTTGGTTAATGATGATCTAGACCGGGTTCAGCTCTGGGCCCGCACTAATAGATTTCACCTCAACGCCCGGAAGTCTCGCTGGATGCTGATTGGCAGCCCAAAACTGGTAGTAAAGGCTGAAAAAGACATCGTGCTGCCTCCACTGGTGATTCACGATCAGGTTGTCCCATGTTGTGACAAGATGAAACTCCTAGGTGTGATTATTAACACATCCTTGTCATGGCGCGATCATGCTGGACTGGTGGTGAGCCGAGTCTACGGTGTCTTGCATTCCCTTTCACGGTAGAAACGGCTATTGCCAGCCGATGCCAGGCGAAAAATAATCTCAGCACTGGTACGCCCACTAATATGGTATTGTGACTCCATATATATAGATATATCGGAAGCTGAGGACTACAGGATACAGAGAGCACTCAGTGCAGCTATCCGATTCATATTTGGTATTAAAAGGGACCAACATATAAGTCCACTTATAAAGGAGTTAGGTTGGCTTCGAGCAAAAGAATATCGCCGCCTCAATTTAATGTGCCTAGCCCGTAAAGTGCTTGATACCGGAGTTCCAGAAATCCTAAGGCGTGAGTTTGTTGAGGTGCGGAGTGAGAGGTTGCAGGGCGTATTCCAGTTACCTGCTTGCAGAACTGAGGCTTTGAGGAATTCTTTCCACGCCGCGGCAGCGAGAGAGCTCAACCAGCTACCGGTGGAAGTCAGGTTTTCTTCCTCTTTCCGTAAGGCTTGCCTTCGACTATTCTTTGAAGCAGACTCGTCGAGTGCACCTTGAGGCTCTGAACAAACATGGAGATGCTTCCTTTCCCTTTCCAATATCCCTTTGTTCCTTTTACTTTATTTGATTGTTTTTCCTTAATCTCTTCCCTCAGTGTTAGTTATTATTATCATTAATATTTATTTTATTTTATTTTTTAAATATTTAAATTTTAAATAGTCTACATAAATTTTGTTTATTATTATTATTATTTTATTTTTGTATAGTTTAAAATATTTACTGTTTTATGTTTATTTAAAAAGAAAAAAGGGTTATATATGTATTGTTTAAAAACTGTCTTTTTTTTTCTTTTTTTTTGGCACATTAATTATTGTAAAAATTATACTTTGTCTGTAAGAAAGGGCCTCAGGCCCTAAGACAATAAAAATCTAATCTAATCTAATCTCCTAACTTTACTGGTCCATAAATCTTCCTCTCAATTCCCAAAAGTTTCCTTATGGAAGGAAGAGAAGCGGTGTCCATTCCACACATAGTAACCGGCTTGCCATACAATATTACAAAAAGGTACCTGGCATTAGGCCACTTAGGGGGATGGAATTTATCTTAAGTGTCTTTTCTTTGTTTCATCCACAACAATTTGGCTTGAGTCTTTACTCTCTGACCCTGTATATCTTCGTGGTTGGACTCTGAAACCTTGACTCCATGAATGAACTTTGACACACCTCTACCCCCTCTTCTTTTCAAAAATACTATTTTTTATATTGAAAAATTGACAACGGTAGGTGGGGCTGATACGATATGTCTTTTAGTAGAAGGGGTGTAATCGGCAATCTCTTTGAAGATAAAAGTTCTAAGACGTGGCCAAGGATATTCCTAATATATTAAATGTTGAGTCATAAACCTGTATGTTTATGTGTATATATGTATCTTAATATGTTTATCTCTTGAATAGGTCTAACACCCTTGCCGACTGCTGGACTTACTGGGGTATTGGAAATCCTAAGGGTGTTAGTCCGGGGTTGGTAAATGGCTTTTGTATATTGCCGTCAAATGATTATTAATATTATTTTCAATTCTAATTAATCAAAAATGTATTCTAACTCCCCTCCAGTATTCTCAATACATAACAATGTATTAATTAGCAGAACTAATGCACACCAATACCACATTGGCATGCTAATAGCAAACTCAGTTTTATTCAGGATGTCATGATTCAGGCTTGTCATTGTACTCTAAATAAACAATTTATTTTAATTTTAGCCTGATTAGTAAATTAGATAACACAATGTCCTTTGAAGAATTATCCAATTTGATAATTGGGAAAAAAATTCACATCAAATGATAAAAATATATATTTATAAATGGCATCCCTTTTCAAACCTATGTATTTGATAGATTGAATATTTGAAGTTCCATTATTCATTAACTCTTTCAAACACGGCTGTTTGAATTATTATGTCTTTGAAACATGAGCCAGCATTTCTATAAGAGCATATTTATAATTATTCATTCAAATGTGTTATAATATGTTAATAATATTCCAATTTAAAGAATATTTTGTATTAAAAAACAGTCTTAAAAAAACTTGACATTCTATTATTTCATCTATGAGGCACTGTAGCATCTCTAAGGGCATGAATGCTTCAAAAAGATAATCGAACTAGACTTAAAACACAAACACACACACACACACCATTTCAAAATGGATAAAATCTACCCATAATTCAACATCGTAAAATTATCCAAAATGAATGGTAATGCTGTAACATCTCATACATTTAGATGTCTTAAATATGAAATTTTAGTTTCCTAAAACTTCCATTTTCAAATAGACATATAATAAACATACAGAGAGAGCTTTTTTTTATTTTTCAGGGCTTGGTTATTTGGACTGAGTGGACTCTAAAAGGTATATTTTTTTGGAAATTGTAAAACAAAAATTTTTATGACTGCAACACTTTCTCTTGCTATATATTTTATAAATAGGTAAGTGAAAGTAAAATAGACACCATGATTATATTATGTTGAAAGTTTAAAATAAAAAAACAGCTATCTAAATTGAATACCTAGTATTGAAGTACCTGAATTGACATTGTGAAAATTTTCGAACTTTTAAGGAAAATTGGATGAATAATCGCTCAATGAGAATTGTATTTAATTGTTTCGTTTCCGTGATAAGATTGGTTTATATTATTGAAAATTTTTGTTGTAGATTGGTTGACAGAATAATGACTTACCTAAATAAAAACTGATCAGTTTGATTTATTTTTTCTGTTCCTCACTTCCAATAAAAGTTGGTAAAAACAAACTGTTGATAATTACAAATTTTATCTTGGCATTTCTACATTTTTGTTTCTGCTAAAACTTTATTTTATCTCCTCAAATTTTATTTCAATTACCATTTAATTCAATCATTTGGCTAAAATAACTGAAGAAATAGTCACTAATTATTAATATGAATTTTTCTTTATAGCGAAAATATAAAAGAATGAGACCTATGAAGAGAGTATAAAAAATTCTGTATTAAGTCTAATTCAAATTTTCCTAGATTAGGGTTGGATATTGGTTGATTTGATGTTTAAAAAATTCAGACATAAACCTCGGATCTATATCTGATTGTACTTTATATTTATATGATAGGATAGTTATAAAAATGAACAAATAATTAGAAATGCCTCATCATTGAATCAATGTATCCACACTTTTACTGTCAATGCCTTCTTTTATTTTTATTGAGCCCAACAATTTTTAGGCTTTGGGAAACAAATGAAGATTTGGGAAAAATAAAATTTGCAAACTGACTTAAATTAATATTTACAAATATCGCTGGAATATTTAATAGTTAGCATTTAACAAGAAATTTAACTCTTCTACTACTTCTTTAGCTCTCTCCTTGTGCCTTTCAGCGTGGAGATAGTCCAACCCAGGATCTCCATCTCTCTCTGTCTCATGCAAGAGTCTTCATCTCCTGCAATGCCTTGCCTCTCGCTTGCCTCAACTTGGTAATGTAGCCTTCATAGCTAAGCCTAGGTCTTCCTCTAGGTCTAGTTACTACTGGTTTTACCTCCATAAATTTGCGTGGGTCACAATCCTGGCTCATCCTACATACATGCCCGTACCACCCTAACTGTCTCTTCTCCAGGGTCTCCTTCATTGCAGGAATGTTTAATTCTTCCCTTATTGTTTCATTCCTGATCCTATCCCAGCAGGTTTTGGAAGCCACTCTGCACAAGTATTTCATTTCTGCTGCTGTTATACAGCTCCATTTGTTGTACGGGAGTACCCAGCTCTCTTCTCCGTACAGTAGAACAGGCATGTATACGGCTTTAAATATATGGAGCTTGACATATGTTTTGACCTCTCTCTTTCCTACTACTGTGTTGCTGATGGAATAGTATATATTATTTGCTTTTCCTATCCTGTGGGATATTTCAGGTTGTATTTTTCCATTTCCGCTTATCACAGTTCCAAGGTAGGAACTTACCACTTCAAGCTCCTCGTCTTTGCACATAATGTGGATTAAATGTAACTCTTAAAGTATATAATGTTGAACCTTTTCACAATTTTCTCGAAAATGGCTCAAACATTTTTGATTAAACTTTTCATATTGATGTAAAATTAAATGGGCTTTAATTTTATTTATGTTTCCTTCTTGTTAATAGAGTGTGACAAGACTTAAACCACCAATTTTAAAATATCTCTCTCTAAAGTACCTTTAATTTTGTAGATTCCAGAAAGTTAACCATATCTATTTATTGTCATTCATGTAAAGCAGCAAAATAAAGAAGTTGAATGAATTTGGTAACCAACCAAAGAAGAAAAGAGCAAACATATTTTTTTTCATGTAATTTTTGATTTTTTTTAACATAAGAACAGTTTATACATAGATGTATAATGCACTCCTGAAAGCTAAAGATTTTAGAAAAAATATTGTAAATATTTTTAAAAATTAATAAGTTATTAACTAAAAAAACTCAAGTGGTAAAAGGTAATGTAAGGTGAGGAATAGGGCTTTAGGTATTGAGATACAAGGATACAAATTTGAAACAGTTCAGGGATTTGTATACCTCGGGTCGTTTGTAGATGCCGAAAATAATTCCTCCAAAGAAATAGAGAAGAGAATTTTAGCTGCTACGAGGGGTTATTATGGTCTAATAAGAATATTTAAAACTAAAGAAATTAATAAGGAAACGAAGGCCACGCTCTACAAAACCCTGATTAGGCCCATACTGACTTATGGCTGTGAATCCTGGGTGTTAAGGAAAACAGATGAACAAAAGATTGCTGTTTTCGAACGAAGAATACTGAGAAGGATTTATGGGCCTATATGCGAAAATGGTCTTTGGAGAATAAGACACAATCGAGAGCTTTATGAAAAGTATAAGGATGTCCCAGTGGTGAGATTTATAAAGATAAGCAGGCTTCGTTGGGCTGGCCACGTTCAAAGGATGGCAGATGATTGTATCCCCAAGAGAATAATGAGCTATGCGCCGGTAGGCAAAAGGAAGAAAGGGAGACCCCGAATGAGATGGTTGGACCAGGTTGGAAAGGATGCAGTGCAGCTGGGAGCGTTAGGCTGGTGGACGATGGCCAGGAATAGAGAAGAGTGGGGAAGGTTTCTTCTGGAGGCCAGGGCCCGAACGGGGCTATAGCGCCGAGGATGTATGTATGTATGTAACTAAAAAAACTCAAGTGGTAAAAGGTAATGTAAGGTGAGGAATAGGGCTTTAAGTTATTTCTGATTATTATATGTAACAATTTAAATTCTTATTTTATTTAATCTAAATCATATTTTTCAAGAGAACTCGATAAATAGAAGTCAAGGGTGCCGTCAAATAAACACACAATTAAGTATAAATTTAATTTAATGGTGCCGACGTTTTGGCCTAAATTATTGGCCTTCTTCAGGGTGATTAAAGGAGTGAGAGTCCAACAAAGAAAATTAAGTATATACTTAATCGTATGTTTAATTAACTGCACCCGCAACTTCATATAATTCTCTATATACACACAGTCAACCATTCTTACTTCATAAAACTGAATAAACTTTTTATTTATATTAATTTTAAAGGTTTTTCAGCTTTCTTAATAGTTCATTAATCGATTTTAACAGCCGAGGAGTTAGTAAAAATTGTGTGTATTCACAATTTCAGTACAGTTCTTTAGTGAAAGAATATCGGTTGCTATATTTCAAGGGCGTTGGTTTAAAATCGCGTTTATAAACATTCATTCTCCCACCGAAGACAGTGATGATGAAGTAAAATGCGAATTTTATGACAAACTAGAGTCGGTTTACGATAAGTTACCGCGAAATTACATTAAGATAATACTAGGCGACGCGAACGCAAAGGTTGGAAGGGAAGAAGTATATCGTCCTACAATCGGTAAAGAAAGTTTGCACGAATATAGTAATGATAATGGGACCCGACTAATAAACTTTGCCATTTCGAAAAACCTAGTAATCAAAAGTACTACATTTAAACATAAGGATATTCATAAGTATACGTGGACATCGCCGGATGGACAAACACGGAATCAAATCGATCATGTTTTAATACAAAACAGATGGCAAAGTAGCATAATTAACGTGAGATCGTATCGGGGTGCAGAATGCGGTTCTGATCATGAATTAGTAATCGCGAAACTTCGACAAAAACTAAATACAAAAAAGAGAACACCGAACTATATTCGTCCCGAGAATTTTGATTTAGTTAAATTGAACAACCTCGAAATTAGAAAACAATTCGCGATAGAAGTAAAAAATCGGTTAGAAGCTTTGGAATCTTCAGACGAGGAACACGAAGATGTAAACAAATTATGGGAAGGAATCAGGGATAATATTAAAGAGGTCGGTAATTTATGTCTTGGAAAAATCGAAAATAAAAAGAACAAACCTTGGTTCGACAGGGATTGTCAAAATATGTGCGAAAAAGAAAAACCGCTAAACTGAATTCCTTAAATAATCCAAGCGATAATAATGTGGCTTATTTTCGGTTAGTAAAGAATGAAACTTCAAAACTATTAAAAAATAAGAAAAGAGAGTATCTTAAAGACAAAATAATAGAAATAGAAAAACAGAAACGAAAATAACGTAAGAGAGATGTACAAAGGTATAAACAAATCGCGTAAAAGATTTGAACCTCTATTGAATGCGGTTAAAGATGCAAATAACAATATAATTGCGGATCCTTCTGAGATATTAAATAAATTTAAACAACACTTTGACGGCATCTTAAATACGGAAAATAATAATCAATCTCCTCTCTCTGAATATCAGAGCGCTGAACCATGGATAGACGCTCCGAGTAAAGAGGAAGTCGAAATGGCGATAGGAAAATTAAAACGTTATAAGGCCGCAGGAAATGATAATATCACGAGTGAATTAATCAAGGCGTGTGGAGAAGCGGGCGTTTCCAAAATACATTTTTTAGTTAAAAAGATCTGGGAAACTGAAAAAATGCCAGAAGAATGGAAAGAATCAATACTTATTCCGATTCACAAAAAAGGACCGAGGTCGGATTGTAACAACTATCGTGGGATCTCTCTTCTCCCAGTATGCTATAAAATATTCTCGTCAATTCTAACTAGTCGAATCACGGAATACGCTGAGGAAATTATCGGAGATTACCAATGTGGTTTTAGGCGGAATCGCTCGACTATAGACCAAATATTTTCCTTACGTCAAATATTAGAGAAAAAATTGGAATACAACGGTGTAGTCCATCAACTTTATATCGATTTTAAAAAGGCTTATGATTCAATAGACCGTCAGAAGCTATATAACATCATGATTGAACAGGGTATACCTAGAAAGTTAGTAAACCTAGTAGAGATGTGTTTGTCGGAAACATTCCATAAAGTTAGAATCGGTCATAATTACTCCGAGAGATTTGAGGTGCGATCGGGTTTGAAACAGGGTGACTCCCTTTCACCTGTGTTATTTAATATAGCTTTAGAATATGTCATAGAAAAGGTGATGTGTACCGAGAAAGGCTTAAATATGGGTGACAAGATTCCGGTTTTGGGGTATGCCGATGATCTGGTACTGCTAGGTGAAGACACGGAAACCATACAACTAAATACAAGTGTGTTAATAAAAACCGGTAAAGAAATAGGACTCGAATTAAATACCGATAAAACGAAGTATATGATTAGTAGCAGAAACGGTGTCGATCTTGGTGATATTGATGTATCAGGTCATACTTTTGAACACGTAGAGAAATTCAAGTATTTAGGTTCAATTATAACTAGAAAAAATGAAATCCAGGAAGAAATAAAGTCCCGGTTAAAGGTGGGAAATGCGTGTTATTATTCAGTTGCTAAGTTACTTAGATCGCGGCTTCTATCTAAAAACTTAAAGATTAGAATTTATAAAACTATTATTCTTCCAACGGTTCTTTACGGATGTGAAACGTGGCCGCTTACTTTAAAGGATGAACAACGGCTTAAGGTTTTCGAGAATAAGGTACTGCGTAAAATATTTGGTACGAAGAGAGATGAGGCCACTGGGGAGTTTAGAAGGTTGCACAACGCGGAATTGCGGAGTTTGTACCCTGTGAATATAATTGAGTTGATAGCATCGCGGAGACTCAAATGGGCGCGTAAAGTTGTTGGGCTTAGTGAGGAACGGATTCCGAGAAAGTTGGTATTCGCTGAACCGACTGGTAGGCGTCCGAAAGGTAGGCCGAAGCGGAGATGGGAGGATTGCGTTAAGGCTGATCTCGGGAGCTTGGGCTTGAATGGTGAGCATTGGACGATTCTGTGTAGGCGGAATTTGGTGGTATCGGCATCGAACCTTCGGGTTCGCTAAGCCTATTATTATTATTATTATTATTATTATTATTATTATTCACAATTTCAGAGATTACACTCATGTTTCTCAATGTATTTTATAGTGCAGGGTCATCACTCCCTATGCCTAATTTTGTGAAGGGCCACCATTTGGAAGACGGGACTCACATACCCGGGAGAGAGGTTGTGAGTGTATCCCCATTTAATTACATCCTTAGGAAAGTCCCGCCGGGACTGGGATTCGAACTCACAACCTTTAGCTTGAGAGACTAGCGCTAGCCACTCAGCCATGGGCTCTCCATTTCACTTATATACATATGAAATATATAGTAAGGGAAAGTATTGCGATCGTGAAAATGTTCGAATTCCAGTTTTCGACGGATATACACGTTTTAAGGTCCCCTGAGTCGAAATGACCAAATCCTGAAAACAGGTCTGTGTGTGCCTGGTAAGTCTAGCGCAAAAACGAAAAGTAGTACAAAACCGAAATTTCATATTTAAGACAACTTACGCCCAACACGTTGCAGCAACGTTTTTATCAAAATCGGTTATCCAGAAGAGCCACTTTATACCATGCAATTTGTACCTTTTTACGATTTTCTCAAAAACAGCTTTAACGATTTTGATTAAACTCGCAACATTGATGTAAAATTTAATGGGTTTTCCTATCATGTAGGTTTTATTCTGATTGAGATAGTCTGACGGGGCTTAAAAGCCGATATTTTAAATTTTCTTCCTCTAAACTACCTTTATTTTTTTAGATTCCAAAAGATTAACCATATCATCTTAATGACACTGATGAAGGACGGCTAGATATACAAGTTGAAAGAATTTGATGACCAACTAAAGAATAAAAGAGAAAATCTATTTTTTTAAATATAATTTTTGTTTTTTTGATAATAAGAACAGTAATATAGACGTATAATATACCGTTGGAAAGAAAACGATTTTAGAAAAAATATTATTTGATACAGGAAGTTGTAAAAGGTAATATAAAGTGACGAATGGGAAATAAACTTATTACTGATTATCTATTTAATGCAGTTATATTTTTTAACCTAAATCATATGTTTCTAACGAAAATTAATACACGTTTTATTAAAATTAACTTAAAGTATTTTTCAAACTGAAGTATTATTAATATTGTTTAAATATAGACGTATAATATACCGTTGGAAAGAGAAAGGTTTTAGAGAAAAAATGTGGTGCGCACAACACACGACTTTTACTTACCACCGTTGTTAAAATCAATTTAAGATTTTTTTAAAAAATAGATTAAGATTTGTAGCGGAGTGGGTACCCTAACTTTCAGTTAATCGTACCACTCGCAGGCATAAATCGCGTTAGTCACATAATTTGTCTAATTCATATTTTTGGTTGTGAATATTTTTGATATGTTCATTAAATTTATTTGTATATATTTTATAAAATGTGTACCAGGTGGCTAACCAAAAAGTAACCTTCCTGTAAATAAAACAAATTTTTTTTTTAATGTTGTTGATAAAGTTTGTATGAACATAATAAATGTGCTTTTTTGGTTATAAAAGTTTTAATTACTAAGTAAGAATTAGTTTTAACGAAACTCGTTAAAGATTAATAATAATAGATAGATTTAGATAAGTTACAAGTAAATTGTTAAAGAATTGATTATTTTTAATTTCAATAGAAACTTGTGTTTTATTAAAAAATGCTATTATATTTTTATATTCAACAATCAGTTAGTTTTATCGGATTTTCATCACACTGCATTAACTTTTACAATTCCGTGTATTAGATAACATTTTTTCCAAAATTTTTGGCTTCCCAACGGTATATTATACATCTATATTATTATTCTTGTGTTCAAAAACACAAAAATTTCATAAAAAAATGTTTGCCCTTTTCTCCTTTAGTCGTTTATCAAATTCACTCAAGTTGCATATTTATTCGTTATTTATCAATGCTAAAAAGTCGATGTTCCAATTTTTTTGAAATCTATGAAAATAATTATTAATAATTATTCTATGTAACAATTTTTGATTGTTATATTATTCAATCTAAATGATATGTTTTCAACAAAACTGAATAATCTTTTTTTTGGAGAAGGTAGCTGAGCATGTTAGCGCGCGTTGCTTTAAACGCGCGTTGCCTAGCAACACAGAGGACCAAATAATTTGAAAACCTAACAATTACGAGTTCGAGACTCGGTGCTGTGGGGGACTTTTATTTCAGCATTTATTTCCGCTCTCACCCCGTGGTGGAAAAAAAATATTTTTATTTAAATTAACATTAAAGTTTTTTCAACTCTAAGTATTTTTAATAGTTCTTTAATTGATTTTAACAGCCGAGGTTAATGAAAATAGTGTGTTGCCTGCACTAGATTTTTTACTCTCGTAATAATATTTGCTATATTATTGTTAGATATTATGATATAATATTGTAATACTTCGATGCAACCGGGCATGATTAATGCTCATTTGGTGAACAATGTACAGGAGAACTCTAAGCAAAGATATATTCTATTCGTAGCCTCTCGTCATTTCTTGATTACGAAACAGCCTACATGCTTTATCTCTTTTTTCTTCCAGAGAAAATAAATGGCTAAATACGTACCTACTGACAAACAGGATCATTAAAACAATTTTCGAGAGATTTCCTCATGGGAATTCTTCAATACACGATTCAGGTTTTGCCTGCTTTCTCGGAAAGAAGCTCAAATAAACAGCAGAAGATTTTACTAAGAAAACAAAAAGTAAATTTATTATGAAAATAAAAAGAAAGGTAGAGATTAGAAATGAATTATTCATAAAACTGTAATACATTAACTAGTCTCTTCTCTCCATATTTAAAATGATGCCGCGAATCTTGTTTTCCGCTAACTCCTAAACCAGGCGTTGGGTTTTGATACGATTTTCACAATCATTTAGGGATTTTTTTCTTGAATGCTTATAAGTAAAATAAATTGCATTTAAGTTTGTTTTTTTTAGAATTTGAAATATATTCCTTCTAGACAGAAGACTAACTTGGAACCCGCATACTAGACTTGAAGGACAAGAACTTAACGATTTGGCCAATTATACAGACTGCCAAACAGAAAATCTACACTTTCTATTGAAAACAAATTGCTAATTTAAAAGACAGTACTAAAACCATATGGACTTGAACTGTGGGGGGACTACAAAATTTTCGAATATCAAACGCATTCAATCCGGGGTTACCTGTAGCATCGTGGTAAGCATAACAGCTTCCTACACCCAAGGTTCCGAGTTCAAACCCGCAAGTGGCACTAGGATTTTTAATGGGTGTAAAAAATCCTTAGTTATGCCGTCCTTCGGAGGGAATATTAAAAGGTGGTCCCGAGCCTGTGCGATGTCAGGTACTCGTTAAAGATCCCTTTCCTAATTAAACCTGGATAGGCAAAATTTAGGACTCCCACTATACCATCGTATAGCCACAGTAGCATAAAGTGACGTTGAATAAATATACAAACAAACAATCCTTTATTCTTTGTGGGTATAATTAATTGACCGTTGAGAATTACTGGAAGGAATTAGTCCGGGTCCGGGGAAACAACTGAATAGTTTCAACTATTTTATTGCTTGCCAACGTTTCGACCCCCATTGTGGGTCATCATCAGGGCGTATGTAGGCCTAGAGGATATATTTTGAGTATGGGAGAAAGATGTATCCAGAGAAGTAATTAAAAGATGAGAAGTAATTTGGGAAGAAGGCGTAGGGGAGTTTTAGTATAATGTTGGGTTGGGAGGTGAGTCAGAAATCTATTACTATTTAACCTAGTGTTATAGCGGGGTGATGATCTTGAAGAACCCAAAAGAGCGGTCGACTAAGGGTTTGGTCGTTGTGGTGCTGATCGAGGAGTTGTTACCTTTTTTGAGCTGGAAATGTGGTGATGGAAAAAACGTGAGTCACCTGGAGGTGTAGAAATGATGGCTTGTTGAGATGAGAATGCCTGCTGTTGTTGAGATGTAGATAGTATGTCCTGCTTGCGATTTTGTATTCTGGCGCTGCGGCGGAGAGTTGAGGAGGATGTATCTTTTTGTTGTTCCCGTGTTCTTTTCATCTTTGTGGATATAATAAGTTGACCGTTGAGAATTACTGGAAGGAATTAGTCCCGGTGGCGGTCATTAAATAAAACAACTAAATAGTTTCAACTGTGGGTCATCATCAGGGCGTGTTGTAGGCCACAACACTACAACACGCCCTGATGATGACCCACAATGGGGGTCGAAACGTTGGCAAACAATAAAATACTTGAAACTATTCAGTTGTTTCATTGAATGACCGCCACCCGGACTAATTCCTTCCAGAAACAATCCTTTCAATCCAAAGGCCTCCGAACAATAATCCATGCTCCTTATTGTGTCACCTACCATCCCTTAATGTTTTCTTAAAATATATTAGACGTACCGTAAAATGGGGTATAGGAACACTCTGTCTTGAGCAACATAACAAATTTATTTTTTATCTCAATTAATTGAACAATACATAAAATCTTAGGTCTACATTCCCTCTTACATATTTACTGGGTGTATGTTTTTAATTGTAGTTTTTAAAAAATCAAATCAAAATATTACTGTTCCCATTAACCCTACAGTAGGTTTGGATAGGAACGACATTGAAAATATAATTTCTCTTATATTCTAAAAAAGTTTTAAATCATCACGCTTCTCTCTGAAGAAGAAGAAGAAATGACAGTAAATGGTGTATGCACTTAGCTCTGAAAAGAAGATGGCCCCGAGACCTTCTGGCTTATCATAGTTCTTGGAGATCTGACAATGGTTAGTCCCTCTCCATGTGAATCATGACAGTATAATCTTGTATCACATTTACTGAATGTATTTTAAAATACAGTTGTAAATATCAATAAACATTACTTACTTACTTACTGCCGGGCGCTACGGTCTAACAAGGACTCGGGCCTCCTCAAGAACTTCAAGCCAGTCGTTCCTGTCCTTCGCTTTAGCCCTCCATCTCCTCACTCCAAGCAACTTTAGGTCCTCTTCGACGTCGTCCAACCATCTCACTCTTGGCCTTCCTCTGTGTCTTTTTCCTCCAATTTTTCCATAAAGTAGTAGTCTTGGAATCCTAGTTTCTGGTATCCTTTCTACATGTCCGAGCCATCTTAGGCGGGCTTTTTTCACAAAGGATACCAGGTCTGGTTTCCCATACATTGTTCGGAGCTCACTATTTTTTCTTATTCGCCAAGAGCCATTTTCTTTAATTGGCCCAAATATCTTTCTTAGTATTTTTCTCTCCCAAACATCAAAGATCAAAGATCAATAAACATATATATTAAAAAAAAAGTTAAAGCAACTTAAAAACCGATTATTATATTAGAAAAAAAGATAAAAATCATAGCGGTGATTATAGGGGTGCTAAATGAACCAATGACAAGTGACCAAATGATGGAAACAATAAATTAATGGTAAAATATTATGTTTCTGCAGTTTTATAGGCAATATAGTACCTTTTGGAAGAAAATGAAAGGAAAGATTATCTTTTTAATTTAATATCTTTATAAACTGGTTTGGAGCAGTCAGAGAAGTGTTAAAACAACTTTGTAATATAAATAAACAGATTTATGAAATGTTTCATTAGATTCATCTTCGGGGTCCCTAGGCGCTCCAGCGTTTCTGGCAGGTATGCCGAGTTGAAGTGGCTCAATCCTGTTTCCCGGCGAAAGTATTTCTTGGGAGTTTTTCTATTCCGTTCTTTCAATACACAAAATCCATCCTACATTCTTGACCTACTCATCCCTTGTTCATCGGCACATTCGTTTAATACAAGATCCCAGTCCACTAACCTATATATTCCTTTTCATCAAACATCATCCTTTAAAAAATCATTTAGTTTGCGTGCCACATCGTTCTGAAATTCCATACCTACCTCTATACGCAAAGCACCTTCTTTAACCTCATTTAAAAGCGAACTGTTCCTTCATCTCCTCAACCATCCATCTACAGATTGATTGTAAACAAAATGCTAGAATAGTGGTCATGTCACATTCTAAAATGAGGACCACAACAAATATGTAAACAATGTTTTAGATATATTTTACTTGTAGCTGGGTGGCTAGCGTAACAGCCTCCCATGCCAAAGGCCACGGGTTCAAATCCGCAGGTGGTCCTAGGATTTTTTAATGGGAGTAAAAAATTCTTAGTTACGCCGTCCTTCGGAGGGGACGGTAAAAGGTGGTCCCGAGCCTGTGCGATGTCAGGTACTCGTTAAAGATCCCTATCCTAATAAAACCTGGATAGGCAAAATTTAGGACTCCCACTGTAGCATCGTCCGATTAGCCATAGTAGCATAAAGTGACGTTAAATAAATAAACAAATAAACAAAAGATATATTTTCACTTTTCTCTTTCTTTCTTCTGTTTTTCTCGATGACCTTATTATACCATAAGAAGCACAATAGTAATATATCTTCAGATACACATTAATGATTATATAATTATAAACATATATGCATACTAAGTAATCGTGGTTATTTATTTAACTTTATTTATTCTTATTTTTAAATAATATTATATCTTAAGATTGTATTTCTTTTATGTTTTTGTTTCTGTGCCAGACACAAGCCAAAGTTTTGTACTTTTCTGTTATTCTTAGGTGACTGAAGGTCCCAGAATAAAATTTACTTTCTTTCTTTCTTTAAATATTACTTTATAAAAAAAATGTAATGTAAAATCTTAAATTCATTTATGGATTATAGTGTGATCTAGTCCCTTCAAGGATAGATGCATTTACATAAATAAATAAAATTATTCTGATAAGATTATGCGAAAAATGCAACAATAATTAAATAAGTAATTAGCAATTGTATTAGTTGTGGTATGCATTGAATTGAATATGTTACACAAGAAATATATAGACCGTTGAGTTTATTAGAATTGTAGAATAGTTCCGCAACAATCGCTAATTAATTATAAAATGAAAAACATATTAAATAATTGATTAATTAAGCAACCTTGTGTTAAGAATTATATAGTTTCTCTGAATAAATACCCCGCATACTACACTCAAACGACAAGAACTTAAAGAGATAATTTCAGCTCTCAATAAAAAAAATATCGCTAATTTACAAAATAATACTGAAACCTATCCTGTTGGTTGGTTGGTTGCTATATTTTATTGGCACAAAACATCTCGGTCATCAGTGCCAGACACTCATTTTTAGAAATTAATTTAAGGTTAAATAATGAACAATAATTTTACTAAAAAACAAATAACAAAAAATATTTGAAAACAATTAACTATAAAAATAATCACTAGTAAGAATAAATGTAACAGCATTAGTAAAAGATAAATATATATCAGGCTAAATGAAAAAATAAAAATAATAATAATAATAAAAAAAATAAAATAATATATATATATATATATATACTTATATAAAATAATATATATATATATATATATATATATATATATATATATATATATATATATATACATATATATATATATAATAAAGTTAAAAATAAAAGTAATTAATCAATTTAGAAAATAAAATAAAATAATAATAATTATAATAATTTTAAAATTAATAATAATAGTAAAATAAAATTTTAAAATCTGCTTGTAAAAGTCCATTTCAGTAATAAAGCTCATAAATTCGTCAATTCTATTTATATCGTTCCCCAAAGCAACCGCGACATTGAGTGGTATTCCCCTTTGGTTCAATTTTCTTGTGTAGAAGGGACATTCTTCGAAAATGTGAGTAATTGTTAGGGTTCCCCTACAATGTTGACATCTTGGGGGCAAATCCTTAGATATTAAGTGCCCATGGGTTAACCTTGTATGTCCGATTCTCAGGCGGGCCAGGACCACCTCCTCTCTGCGGTTGATGCGATTTGAGGATTTTCCAAGACTTTGGCTCTCTCTTAATTGCTTTCAGCTTGCTTGGATTTTTCTATGTTTCATACCATTTTTTAAAAACATTTTTAATTATAGGGCGCGCAAGTTCTGGTGGTGTTAACTGTGCTTTACCACGACCAGGGACCTATCCTGTTGACTTGAAATGTGGGAGACAGCTAACTCCTTTAATAACAAACGGATTCAATTCTTAATGCTCCAAACTAGTTAACAAACAATACCTTATATCGTGAACTTTTAGACTTTTATTCCATCCAAATTCCATCAGAACCTTATCCATCACCCCTATCCGATAGCTCAATCCCTATCCAGCTCCACACACCCTTACTATTCCCCTAGAAGGTTGAAACGGCAGTGGCCCCTAGACCTCTTGTAAACATTTATATTGAAGTATTAGCACTGGCTAGATTTTCTCCCTAAGAATGGCTGTTAATCTAGCGATGCTGAAAAGAGAAAGGCGCTGGGATCTCTCTGGTCCGGCATTTTCTTCCATAGATGGAGGATATATTATATATTATTATGTCTAATAAAAAAAAAAAAAATCTGGTGCGGGCAACACACGACTTTCACTTACCTCCGTTTTTAGAATGGATTAAATAATTTTCAAAGAGATAAAAATGAGTGAAACCACTAATGAATTAGTTAAATGGAATTTCTATAGAAACATGTGTTTTATTAAAAAACTTATTATATTATTATCTAAAATAATCACTTAGTTTTATCGGCTTTTTATCACTCTCTATTAACATTTAACATTTAAAAGCTTGTGTATGAGATAATATTTTTTCTAAAATCTTTAGCATTCCAACGGTATATTATACGTATTTATTTAAAAAATATTAAATATACTTAAATTTGAAAAATCTGGTGCGGGCAACACACGACTTTCTGTTAAGTTATTACTGTTGTTACTGTTATATTACTGTTGTTAAGTTAAAAAACAAAAAAATTGCATTAAAAAAATATTTTTTCATTTTTTTCCTTTAATATTTTTTTCCTTTAATATCATCCTTTTCCTAAAACCAGACAAACCCTCCAACTGTACGTCATCCTACAGACCTATTAGCCTTCTTCCGATCCTCTCCAAAATCTTCGAAAAACTCCTATTAAAACGAATCCTAGCCAAATTTCATAATTTTCCTCCACACCAGTTTGGATTCCGTCCTCAACATTCCACGGTTCAGCAAGGACTCCGAGTTGTAGACCACATTTCCTCCGCCCTTGAGTGCAAGGAGTATTGTTCGGGTGCCTTTCTGGACATAGCTCAAGCTTTTGACCGGGTATGGCACCCGGGACTGCTCTTTAAGCTCAAAACCCATTTACCTCAATCTTTATACCTAATCCTCCGATCCTATTTATCAAACCGCTCCTTCCGAGTTCGTTGTGGTTCCGAATTTTCCAAACATTATTCTGTTGAGGCCGGTGTTCCTCAAGGCAGCGTCTTAGGACCCGTCCTCTACATCCTCTACACCGCCGATATCCCTACCGATCCCAAAACCTTTCTGGCAACATTTGCTGATGACACAGCCATTTTACCATCCGATTCCGATCCTGAAGTAGCATCGCTAAATCTCCAAAGGCACCTTTCCCTTGTCGAAGACTGGTGTAAGGCTTGGCGAATTAAGGTGAACGAAAGCAAATGCACACACGTTACTTTCACCCTTCGACGTAAATCCTGTCCAACAGTTAAATTCAATTCCATACCGCTTCCTTCCTCAGACACAGTCCGGTACCTTGGCTTTTTACTAGACAAAAGACTGACGTGGAACCCACATACAAGACTTAAAAGGATAGAACTCAACCGCAGATACGGCCGGTTATACAAACTACTGGACAGAAAATCTCATCTTACAGTCGACAACAAATTACTAATATATAAGACAGTACTGAAACCTATATGGGCCTACGGACTTGAACTATGGGGGACAACTAAACATTCTAACATCAAACGTATCCAATCCTTCCAATCCAAAGTCCTTCGAACAATAGTTAATGCTCCTTATTACGTTACCAACTGTACCCTACACCACGACCTTAATATTCCATTTATTTTAGACCTGGTACCATCCAAATTTTCCAAATTCCATCAGAACCTTCTTCATCACCCTAATCCTCTTGCTCAATCGCTCTCCAGCTTCACCCATCCCTACAATCCTCCTCGAAGATTGAAACGGCAGTGGCCCCGCGACGTTTTGTAAACTTTTATTCTGGAGTGAAGCGCCGGGTGAGAGGCGCTGGGATCTCTTGGTTTCGGCTTCTCTCCCCACTTCTGGAGGGAGCAGCGGAGTCTAGGGTCCCTTTAGCAGATTGTATATATTGTATATAGTTAAGTTTGATTGTATGATTTTTGTTTATTTCCCAACTTGTATTTATCTCTACTACAGGTTGTTGTTTTGGTTTGTTTGTTGTTGTTTTTTTTTTTGTTTTTTTTAATTGTTATTTTCTTGTATATATTCGAATTTATTTATTTCCGATTTTATGTAATTTGACTTTATTATCATTATTCTGTATATATTGTATGAATGTGTACTACATCTCTATTACTACTGTTCATTATGTAACAAACTGTAATATTTCTCAATAAAAAAAAAAAAAAAAAAAAAAAAAAAAAAAAAAAAAAAAAAAAAAAAAATATATATTTTTTCATTTTTTTCCTTTAATTGGGTATCGAATTCATACAATTTATATATTTACCCGTTTTTCATCAGTGGTAACAAGATAATATAGTTATTTTTATAGAATCAACAAAATTAAAGGTACTTTAGAGGAAGGGATTTTAAAATATCGGCATTTAAGCCCATTCACACCATTTTAATCAGAATGAGACCTACATGATATTAAAGCCTATTGAATTTTACATCGATATACGCAACGTAACGGAAAATTCATTCTGTTAAATTGTTCTTTACTGAAAAAATCTGGTGCGGGCAACACACGTCTCTCACTTACCTCCGTTTTATAAATCGAGTATAGCATGAGTATAGCAGTCATCATTCAAATCGTCTCTTGGATTTCTTGCTTTTTCAGTTGGAATTCACTTCAGTGCAATCTTGAAAACATCACCAGCCGTCAGGATAACAACTGCAGTAAATATTGGAGCAAAAAACAGTAAGTTTTGTTACAATTTACGGTGTAAAGTGAATGCTGGGTAACCTCTTCACATCAGCTGATTGCCAATAGCTCGGCAAGGCCGGGATTGGTTTTCTTTTCTTTAGTTATTGTTTTATTTTCCGCATCTAGTTATTATCTTATTATCTTCTTCACATGAAATGCGATATTTTCACCAAGTGATGTCCTCCAAAGCATCAACTAAAAGATCTAGATCTAGTGGTTCAATCACGCCTCCCATAAAACAAAGACCCCGCCGTGATACCAATAAAAAATTAAATCAACAAGCAACCCCTTCAGGTAATAATACCGAATCTGAACCACAACCTGGCACATCGTCACAAGGGATGACTGACGAATCTCCGTTTTTCACCCCAAATCCTTTTCAAATCCTACATAATGAAAAAGAAAACATGGAATCTGCTCCTACACCCAGTGAACCACGGCCTCCACCGATATTTGTCAAAAATATTAAAAAATTTCAGTTGTTGTGTGCTCAATTGAATAAAATTACCGACTCCACCAGCTACTACTGTATGAGTAGAATCAATGACACCAAAATATCACCGACCACCGCCGAGACGTATAGAAAAATAGTGAAATATCTAACTGATACTAAAGCGGATTTCCACACTTATCAGTTACGCCAAGAGAGATCTCTTAGAGTTGTAATAAGAAATCTACATTCTTCTACACCAGTTGAAGCAATCAAAGAAGAACTTATGGAGATGAGTTACAAAGTGCGCCAAGTCACTAATGTCATAAAAGATAGGGTTCAACTTCCGCTATTCTTCGTTGACTTGGAACCATTGTCAGGGGTAGAACAAATTTATGATCTAAAAAGACTGTTCTGTACAAGAGTAAAAGTCGAAAAACCTTACACCAAGAGAGAAATTGTTCAATGTCACAATTGTCAGGCGTATGGTCATACCAAAAGTTACTGTTATCACATACCACGCTGCGTGAAATGCGGTGAACAGCACAAGTCTGTGGAATGCACAAAACCGAAGTCAACACCCGCTGTATGTGCTCATTGCCTCAAGGACCACCCGGCCAACTATAAAGGATGCCAAATCTATAAGGAACTAAGGACCAGGTATCAAAAACCCCAAGTACTGGATGAAACAGCAAGACAGACAAGAACTAGAAGAGAACCCTCAAAAATAATCGATGCTAATGTATCATTTGCCCACTTACTTGGAGGTGGGAACCAATGTAGTGAAACCGAGGTCCTGCCGGAACTGCAAAATGTACCTCAATATCCTCAGTCCATTCAACAAATACCTCTTCCTCAAAACGTAATCAATCCTAAAAATCCTCATCCACAACAAATCTCTCATATCCCACCTCCTTCAAATGCCACAGACCTTACCAGTTTGATGACATCCTTCATTTCCGAAATCAAATCCCTTGTCATGCCCCTAATCACAATCCTTACGAATCTTGTATCAAATCTCATTCCTGCCATAAAAAAGCCATAAATGACCTCACCTAATTCCTTATCTATTCTCCTATGGAATGCGAATGGTGTTAGAACTCACACTGACGAACTTACAGCCTTACTGAAAGACAAAAAAGTTGATGTTGCACTCATTACTGAAACTAGACTAACCACTAAACAGTACTTCAAAATACCTGAATACACGACATACCGGACAGACCATCCAGACGGCAAAGCCCATGCCGGTACTGCTGTCATTGTCCGCCGATCCCTCTCCCACCACTTACACCCACTTCCCGCCCACGACTTCCTACAAGCCACCTCTGTTATAATCAAGACCTTTTCTTTTCCGCTCGTCATCGCATCAGCATATTGCCCTTCTAAACATCCCATTTCTTCTGCCCGATTTGGATCCTTCCTCAACTCATTGGGGAATCACTTTATTCTGGGTGCAGACCTAAACGCCAAGCACCAACAATGGGGTTCCAGAACCACAAATACTCGTGGACGGACATTGCAGGCTACACTCAACTCCCGACGCCTTAATCTCCTACCTCCCAATTCCCCTACCTACTGGCCAACAGATCCTAACCGTAATCCAGACATCCTTGACTTCTTCATCCACAGCGGATTAGGCTCCCTGAACTATTCCGTAACTCGCCTTGATGAACTATCCTCTGACCATAGTCCACTGATCCTAAATGTATCCTTAACACCTATTCCTAAACCTGTCCCACCGTCATTCATCAGAGGCCCTATCAACTGGAACCTCTTCCGCGAAATCCTCACCAATGATATTGACCTCAAAGTGACTCTCAAAACCCAAACTGACCTTGACAATGCCGTCTATTCCTTTACAACCTCTATTCAACAAGCCGCCTGGACTGCCTCCTTTCCCAAGCACTCCCAAATAAATCCTTACAAAAACCATTTACCACAACACCTCCTAGACCTAATCCACACTAAACGCAGAGCCAGAGCATTATGGCAACGCACCCGTCACCCATCAGATCGCCACTCCTATAACTTTTATTGTAGACAATTAAAGCGGGAGTTGGCGATCTTCCGTTCCCAATCCTACAATTCCTACCTCTCCTCTCTCTCGACTCGTGACAATTCCTTGTGGAATGTCACGAAGAGAATTCTTAAATCCCCCCTGATATTCCATCCTCTCCGGCGTAGTGATAATTCCTGGGCTGCTTCTGACAAAGATAGGGCCCAGGAATTCGCACTTCACCTTTCCAAGGTATTCACTCCTCATTCTGATCTCAATCCAACCCATACCGCAATAGTTGAAGAGTTCCTTACGTCACCGATACCAATTTCCTCACCACCTAAAGCAATCAATCCCTCTGAGGTAAAATATCTTCTTAAAAAGCTTCCTCTCCGTAAATCCCCTGGATACGATCTCCTTACTCCTCAAATCCTAAGACAACTTCCATCTAAAGCCATTACATTCCTTACATATATCTATAACTGTATCCTACGCACTACCTATTTCCCTCTATTGTGGAAACACTCGACTATCATCCTTTTCCTAAAACCAGACAAACCCTCCAACTGTACGTCATCCTACAGACCTATTAGCCTTCTTCCGATCCTCTCCAAAATCTTCGAAAAACTCCTATTAAAACGAATCCTAGCCAAATTTCATAATTTTCCTCCACACCAGTTTGGATTCCGTCCTCAACATTCCACGGTTCAGCAAGGACTCCGAGTTGTAGACCACATTTCCTCCGCCCTTGAGTGCAAGGAGTATTGTTCGGGTGCCTTTCTGGACATAGCTCAAGCTTTTGACCGGGTATGGCACCCGGGACTGCTCTTTTTTTTTTTTTTTTTTTTTTTTTTTTTTTTCGAGGCGACAACCACCAGGGTCATGTTCGCCTTTACACCGTTAGACACAGGTTACATGATTATAGGAGTAGAGTGAGAGTATAGTTTAGATCTGAGAGTAAAGATGGTTTGACTTTAGGAAGCGAAAGATGTTAGTTATATGAGGAGAGGAATCAGAGAGAAGAAGCGACAGATCGGTGGGGAGGTTGAAAAGAATACGTGAAGCGGTATATTGTCGGCATTCTGTGAGGATGTGGAGTATTGAGAGAGGAACCTGACATGATCGACAGAGAGGCGGATGTCCACGGGCCATGAGATAACCGTGGGTCAACCTAGAGTGTCCTATACGAAGTCGCGCGAGCACAACCTCTTCGCGTCGAGACGGCCGGCAGGAGGACCCCCAAGGGCCAACGCGGGGCCGAATAAGGCGAAGCTTATTGTTCCCGAGGACCGCCCACTCCCGCTGCCAGCAACCCAATATGCTAGATCTAATTGAAGTGACAAGGTCAGGCAGGCTCACACCTTGAAGTTCAAGACCCTCGGAAACCGCATGACGTGCCGCTAAATCAGCCCGATCGTTCCCCAAGATCCCACAATGTCCTGGAACCCAGAAGAAAACAATGTTGACCCGGGAGGAAAAGGATGCAAGTGTGGTATGAATTCTTTGGATGAGGTAGTCAGAGGAATATATGTTACGGATAGAGGAGAGAGTGGAGAGGGAATCGGTGCATATGATTACTTGAGAGGAAGATTGCTGGCGAAGAAGGAGGGACTGGAGGATGGCAGTTACTTCGGCGGTATAGCTACTCGATAAAGAAGGGAGGGCAAACATGTTAACTTGGGCCTCACTCACAACTGCAGCTCCAGCGCCTAGTTCTCCCCGAGAACCGTCTGTGTAATAAACATTAGCATTATGGTACCTTTGGATAAGCTCTAAAAATTCTTGCTGGTATACTTTTGGTGGAGTCGTGAGTTTTGGAAGTCGTGTGAGAGACAGTTGACAATGGATAGAAGGGACGGACCAGGGAGGTATAGGGGACGGCCCGATGGGGTATAGCTGCTCCAAACTCTGGCGGAAAGGCAGAATCGCGTCGTGGACCCGAGAGGGAAGAGTAGGCATCAGCGGCCGTTCCCGCAAAGAAAGAAGAAATTGAGGTTTTAGTGGGTGATGAGGGTTGGCGAGAACTTTAAGGAAGTATTTAACCTCCATTTGTTGTCGGCGATAATGGGATGGCAACTCCCCGGCTTCGCCGAAGAGACTGATGATGGGGCTAGAACGAAACGCGCCGATGGCTGTCCTCAGCCCCGTAGTAACGATCACTCTAAGCGCATTTAGACGAGTCGGATCGGCAGATCCGTATGCACATGCTCCGTATTCGACCCTATTCCGTAGAACCACTCTAAATAATCTTAGCATAGCCATACGGTCTCCCCCCCAAGCCGTGTTTGTGACCATCCGAAGTAAGTTGAGTGCTCGTATACAAGAGGCTTTGACCTCACGGATGTGCGGGCCCCAGGATAGGCGACTGTCAAACGTAACCCCCAGGTACTTGACCTTTTCTACTACATTTATCCTTTGCCCGTCTATTAAAAGAGATAAAGGTTGAGAGATGTTTGCTGCCCGTTTTGCGAAGATGATTGCTGTAGATTTGGCTGAGGAAATTTTAAAACCGTTGTTTGAACACCAGTTCTCCACAGTATGGAGCGCATACTGCATCGATTTGGTGAGTTTAGTAATTTGTTTGCCTCGAACACAAAGCAATAGGTCATCCGCAAATAGCAGTGCCTGGACTGGTGGGTGAATATTACCTAGAACGCCATTGAAAGCTAAACAAAAGAGAATAGGACTAAGGACACCTCCTTGGGGAACACCATTCTCTTGAACAAAACGAGATGACATTGTATTTCCGCAATGCACTCTGAACGACCGTTCTCGCAGGTAATGCCGAATAAAGGAAAGAATAGGACCATGAATACCAAACTTCTGTAGAGAGGAGATGATGAGCCATCTCCAAACTCGATCGAAGGCTTTTTCAACGTCAAGCAATACAGCTAACACTCGTTCGCGCTCTCCAAATGCTGCAAGTACCTCCGAGGAGAGGAATACAAGATTGTCTTGAGTGCTTCGTCCTTTACGGAATCCACTCTGCCAGGCTGGTAGCATATTTTCGGTTTCTAGGTACCACTGCAATCGATTGGCTATTAGCCTTTCGTAAATTTTACATGGAATGCTAGTCAAAGAGATGGGTCTGTAACTAGAAGCAATATCGGGGGGTTTATTTTTCTTGTGAATCGGGATCAGGATAGCATCTTTCCATGATAGTGGAAATTGCTCTCCTAGAAAGAGCTTATTAAAAATATGAAGGAGTGCAATTTTGTCCTTAGCTGAGAGGCTGGTTACCATACTAGCGTGAATGCCATCTGGTCCTGGGGATGCTTCTTTGCACGAGGCTAGTGCTACCTGGAATTCAGCTTCCGAAAAGGGGTGGTTGAGAGCCGTACTTGTGCTGCGTCTGGAGGGAATAGATATGTTGCACGGAGTTGTTTCACGGTCGTTCTTGAGCCGCTGGAAGTGTAGGGGGTAATTTTGTGAGGCCGATACGTCGTAGAAGTGCTGTCCAAGTGCATCAGCTATCCTCTGAGGGTCTGACACGACCTCTTGGTTGATTTGAAGCAACTTAGGGGGTCCAGGTATTAACCGACCGTTTAGTTTCTTAACCGTGTTCCAAAACAGTTCTAGAGGGGTATTGGAACTGATGTTATCAAGAAATTTTATCCAGGCACGTTTTTTCTGCATTTTTATTACGTAACGCGCATGAATCCTTGCATTTCTGTAGGCTTCCAGGTTGAGTGGAGAGGGCTTGTGAGACAGTTTCCTTAAGGCCTGTTTTCTCTTGCGTACCGCCAAGCGGCACTCCTCAGTCCACCAAGGGACTGGCTGCATTGAGATCATGCTCGGTTCTCGATAAGGGATGGCAACTTCCGCGGCCCTAAGTAATGCGGCCTCGAATTGTTTATAAGCTCCACACCCGTCGAGGTTCACATCAAGTTGAGAGATTTTAGCTGACTCCTGGAACAGCGACCAATCAGCCTTCTTCACCAGCCAGCACCCTGGGCGCGCCACGTTGGCTACTCTGCTAGCTGTGAGAATATATACGGGGAAATGATCGCTGCCGTGAGGGTCATTAAGTACTTCCCATGACAGAGTAGTCTGAAGGCTAGGAGTACATAGACTCAAGTCTATACATGATTGGGCTCCAGATCGGGGACACTGATAAGTGGGGTTACCGTTATTAAGCAAGTTAAGGCTAAGGGTGTCCATAATCTGTATTATTGTTTCAGATCGAATGTCATTTAGTTTACTGCCCCAGGCTTGATTATGAGCATTAAAGTCCCCTAGAAGAAGAAGTGGCGATGGAAGCTGTTGACATAACTGTTCGAGCTGCTGTATCGTGACGTGAGTTCCTGGAGGGAGGTAAATGGAGCAGACTGTCAGTGCCAATGGGCATGCCAGAATTCTAATGGCAACTGCCTGGAGATTACTGTTGATTTGGACCGGGAGGAAAGGAATATCATTTTTTATTAAAATGCAAACACCACCGCAGGCTATCAGTCCAGCAGTAAAATCTTTCCTCATTACGCTGTACCCAGCTATCTTGAATATTTCTGAGGTTTTCAAGTGCGTCTCCTGTATACAGACAACGTCACTTTGGCTATTACGAAGGAGTATTTCGAGGTCAGGTTTCCTTACTTTAATCCCATTTACATTCCATTGCAGAAACCGTAGTTCACGTGAGGATATTGTCATTTATTAGAAAGATTTTTTGTCCTAGGAGCCTTTTTTTCGACCTTTGTCTGCCGCTTATTCTGAGGCGGCTTCGTCGAAGCAGAGGATCCAGGATTTGATTCAAAGTTGGGTAAATCATTACCAGCCGATAGTCGGGATGCTGGACGTTTAGGATTTCTATGTCCACCTGCGGAAGAGGCGGATGATTTTTCACTCTGGTTGCGAGTTGAAATGTTTCGAGGAGGTGGTTCAGTCATAGTGTGAAGATCACAGGACGACGGAGTATGGACTACATCAGCGGATGAACTGGTATCTCGGGAGTATTGCGCTGAGTGAGTTATAGTGGACTGCTCTTTAAGCTCAAAACCCATTTACCTCAATCTTTATACCTAATCCTCCGATCCTATTTATCAAACCGCTCCTTCCGAGTTCGTTGTGGTTCCGAATTTTCCAAACATTATTCTGTTGAGGCCGGTGTTCCTCAAGGCAGCGTCTTAGGACCCGTCCTCTACATCCTCTACACCGCCGATATCCCTACCGATCCCAAAACCTTTCTGGCAACATTTGCTGATAACACAGCCATTTTATCATCCGATTCCGATCCTGAAGTAGCATCGCTAAATCTCCAAAGGCACCTTTCCCTTGTCGACGACTGGTGTAAGGCTTGGCGAATCAAGGTGAACGAAAGCAAATGCACACACGTTACTTTCACCCTTCGACGTAAATCCTGTCCAACAGTTAAATTCAATTCCATACCGCTTCCTTCCTCAGACACAGTCCGGTACCTTGGCTTTTTACTAGACAAAAGACTGACGTGGAACCCACATACAAGACTTAAAAGGATAGAACTCAACCGCAGATACGGCCGGTTATACAAACTACTGGACAGAAAATCTCATCTTACAGTCGACAACAAATTACTAATATATAAGACAGTACTGAAACCTATATGGGCCTACGGACTTGAACTATGGGGGACAACTAAACATTCTAACATCAAACGTATCCAATCCTTCCAATCCAAAGTCCTTCGAACAATAGTTAATGCTCCTTATTACGTTACCAACTGTACCCTACACCACGACCTTAATATTCCATTTATTTTAGACCTGGTACCATCCAAATTTTCCAAATTCCATCAGAACCTTCTTCATCACCCTAATCCTCTTGCTCAATCGCTCTCCAGCTTCACCCATCCCTACAATCCTCCTCGAAGATTGAAACGGCAGTGGCCCCGCGACGTTTTGTAAACTTTTATTCTGGAGTTCTGACACTGGTCAGATCCTCCACTCATGTACTGTATGTTTGTGGCTATTCCGCCCTAGCTCGGCCTCCACTGGCTTACACCAGTGAAGCGCCGGGTGAGAGGCGCTGGGATCTCTTGGATTCGGCTTCTCTCCCCACTTGTGGAGGGAGCAGCGGAGTCTAGGGTCCCTTTAGCAGATTGTATATATTGTATATAGTTAAGTTTGATTGTATGATTTTTGTTTACTTCCCAACTTGTATTTATCTCTACTACAGGTTGTTGTTTTGGTTTGTTTGTTGTTGTTTTTTTTTTTGTTTTTTTTAATTGTTATTTTCTTGTATATATTCGAATTTATTTATTTCCGATTTTATGTAATTTGACTTTATTATCATTATTCTGTATATATTGTATGAATGTGTACTACATCTCTATTACTACTGTTCATTATGTAACAAACTGTAATATTTCTCAATAAAAAAAAAAAAAAAAAAAAAAAAAAAAAAAAAAAAAAAAAAAAAAAAAAAAAAAAAAAAAAAAAATTCATTTTTTTCCTTTAATTGGGTATCGAATTCATACAATTTATATATTTACCCGTTTTTCATCAGTGGTAACAAGATAATATAGTTATTTTTATAGAATCAACAAAATTAAAGGTACTTTAGAGGAAGGGATTTTAAAATATCGGCATTTAAGCCCATTCACACCATTTTAATCAGAATGAGACCTACATGATATTAAAGCCTATTGAATTTTACATCGATATACGCAACGTAACGGAAAATTCATTCTGTTAAATTGTTCTTTACTGAAAAAATCTGGTGCGGGCAACACACGTCTCTCACTTACCTCCGTTTTATAAATCGATTAAAAATATTTTAAATACAGTTACAGATAAAAATTATTAAAACTATTAAGGAATTAATTAAATGGAATTTCTATAGAAACATGTGTATTATTAAAAAATCTATTATATTATTATCTAAAATAATCAGTTAGAGTTATCGGCTTTTCATCACTCTTTATTCAATTTTACAAGCTCTTGTGTATTAGATAATATTTTTTTTCTAAAATTTTTAGCTTTCCAACGGTATATCATACATGTATATTAATTACATTTGTTTGTTTATTTATTTAACGTCACTTTTTGCTGCTGTGGCTAATCGGACTAAACAACAACCCATGTATATTACAGCTCTTATGTTCAAAAACAAAAAATTGCACTTTGACGACCACATTTTTTTTTTCAGTTTTCTCCTTTAGTTGTTTTTTAAATTCGCACAACTTACATACAATGCTAACAAGATGGTTTGGTTATTTTTATAAAATATACAAAATTAAAGGTACTTTAGAAGAAGATAATTTTAAATATCGGCATTTAAGCCCTGCCACACCATTTTTATCAGAATGAGACCTACATGATATTAAAGCCTATTGAATTTTACATCGATATAGCGAGTTTAATAAAAATCGTCGGAACCGTTTTTGAGGAAATCGAAAAAAGGTGCAAATGCATGGTATAAAGTGCCTCTTCTGGTAAGCTCATTTTGATGAAAAAGGTTTTGTAACGTCTCGGGCGTATAGTTGTCTTAAATATGAAATTTCAGTTTCATAGGACTTACCGTTTCCGCCCGGGAGTTACCACACACACAGACCGTTTTGCGGGACTTAGTTATTTGGACTCAGGGGATCCTAAAACGTGTATTTCCGTTGGAAACTGGAATTCGAAAATTTTCACGATCACAATACTTTCCCTTACTATATATAGTAAGTGAAAGTAAAAAGAAAAACATATTTCTGAAATAGAGACACCTGCATCACCAAGCGGTACGAAATATACTTCACGACCGATTCTTGTACCTACCGAATATACATAAAAAGTTTTTTAAACATCGGTCAGAGTATGAACAAAAAACGTGACATGAGATTTTATATATTAGGTCATTTTCCAAAACTTGACTACCACTGTAGCCTTTGACTACCCCCTCTGAAGAATGGCATAACAAAGATTTTTTTACTTAATTTAAATACTCCTCGGACCATCTTCTGGGTTCGTACCTGCGTTTTTGAAATGAAATGAAAAACTTCTTTATTATCATGAGGCTGAAGTCCCTTGAGAATAAAATAAAAATACAGAATTGATGACCGGAAACAATGTGGTCATGGCTTTGAACAACAAATTGCTAAACTAAAAAATAATTAAGGTTGTACATATTTACAAATCAGACTCTTAGAATAAAAAAAATTTGGACATATGGAATCGAGCTTTGGGGCTCTACGAAACCATCTAATTCCTCCCGCATCCAGTCCTTACAATCCAAAATCCTTCGCAAAATCCTGAATGCTCCTTATTTTGTCACAAATCAACTCCTCCATAATGACCTAAACATCTCATTTGTTGCAGACATAGCCCGTGATAGATACTCCTCTTTCCATTCTAAACTCCCTGCACATACAAACTCACTTGTCCGTAATTTATCTTCCTTAGATATCCCTGATAACCCTCCAAGGCGACTGAAAAGAAGGTGGCCTCGGGACCTACTGTATTAAAATAGTTAGTGAAGTGCTACCACTGGGTGGTTCTTTCTCAAGACATTTTCATGACTTTTTATATTCATTCTACATATTTACTTATTGTATTATTTAGTACAGTTGTAAATTACTATAAATAAATAAAAAAAACAAACAGAAATAGTTACTTCATCAGTGATAATTTAAATAATATAAACACAGCAAAATTGGTATTTCTAGCATCTACAGTTCGAGGATATTGTCTGTTTGACTGGGTGAGGAGGAGGTGGTTGAAAAGGAGCGATTTGAAGGAGGAAGCAGTTCTTACATGACGGATCTCAGGAGGAATAGAGTTCCAAAGAGACGTTGCTTTGGCTAGAAAGGACTTGTCAAAGGCAGGTGAGGAGGAGGGTAGAGGTCAGAAAGACGGGATCTGGTAGAACGGGACTGAATTGATGATTTAAATTGGAAGGTATAACTGGGACGATGAGTTCTGATAACCTGGTAGAGGAAGGAAGCTAGGAAATACTGGCATCTGTAACGAGGATAAAGCCACCTTAACTCGTTTTTGGACATAGAAGATGCCACTACACCACAGGTAACCCTATATTACAGATTCAATACCCAGTGTGAATTTCCGGATCCTAAGTCAAATAATAAAATCTCACGACGTATGGAAGTTTTTTATTTATTCAGAACACAAAATCTGTAAACCACATACGTCTCCCTCACGACTCAGGGAATTCCAACCATAATGGGGGAATAACTGGGAAATTGATTGAGGAAACTTTAAGGCAATGGATTGTGGTCATCTTGTGTGTTAATTCACCTAAATAGAGATAAAAGCTGTTTCATACGATTTGAGATAAAATATAAAGCTTGATTTTTTTATTTAACGTCACTTTATGCTACTATGGCTAATCGGACGATGCTACAGTGGGGGTCCTAAATTTTGCCTATCCAGGTTTTATTAGGATAGGGATCTTTAACGAGTAACTGACATCGCACAGGCTCGGGACCACCTTTTAACGTCCCCTCCGAAGGACGGCGTAACTAAGGATTTTTTACTCCCATTAAAAAATCCTAGGACCACCTGCTATAAAGCTTGATAAAAACATCTTGTGCAGCAATACACAACTTTTAATTAACATGGTTGTTAAAACCAATTTATAAACTCTGAAATAAATAATGGTAATCGATGATATTTTTATTTAGAAAAGATCCAATAATTGTTTTCCTGCAGATCAACAAATTCAACGGCCTTTTGTTGGTTGAAAAAGTCAAAGAATTGTATTCAGGTTTTTTTTTTGGAAACATATATGTTTTAAATAAAATAATATAACGAAATTCGCTGTCCCGAGAAACGTTGATCTTCCATATAAATTATTTCAAGAGAATATTTTGGTTGTGAAATAAAAATAAGGAATGTATTGTAAGTGTGTGGGTTTAAGTAGTTATGGCAGGGAGAGGAATGATACGCTATAGGCGATGACCAACGACAGAAAATAAACACTTCACATTAATTTTCTCAATTAAACTTATTTTATAAGTGTTAACTATGGGATCACTTGTAGCTGGGTGGCTAGCGTAACAGCCTGTACGTCGGTGGACTGCCAATGAGTGACTCACGATAGCCACGATTTACTCGCGATTAGAATTCATAGCGTCGTCTGGATCACAGTTTATTGCCTTAGGAAGTTCGGGGATATTGAAATGAAATTAAATGAAAATATATTTCATTCAAGGAGGAAGAATAGTCCCCTAAGAATAACTAAAAATCTGGTGCGTACAACACACTGTTTACTGCATTTTTGTTTATGTTTCTTTCAGAATAAAAGTTATTTTCATTTGACTTCACTTTTATTTCATATAAAGATTTAATTTTAATAGGTGCGGGTAACACAGAACTTATACTTACCTCGGCTGTTAAAACCAATATAAAAACTATTAAATAAACTTAAATCTGAAAGGGGTTTAAATAATTGTATTCAGCTCCGCTGGAAACATGATTAGATTAATTAATCTAACAATAGAAATTATTATAAACAACAATTACTTTTATTTTTATCATTCTCCAATAGATAATACAACATCGGACATAAAATAACATGTTTTATTAAATCTATAGCTTTCCAACGGTATATTAACTATTATTGGGGTTACCTGTAGCACGGTTGCTAGCATAACAGCCTCCTATGCCCAAGGACCCGGGTTCAAACCCGCAGGTGGTCCTAGGATTTTTTAATGGGAGTAAAAAATCCTTAGTTACGCCGTCCTTCGGAGGGGACGTTGAAAGGTGGTCCTGAGCCTGTGCGATGTCAGGTACTCGTTAAAGATCCCTATCCTAATAAAACCTGAATAGGCAAAATTTAGGACTCCCACTGTAGCATCGTCCGATTAGCCATAGTAGCATAAAGTGACGTTAAATAAATAAACAAACAAAGTGTTAACTACGAGCATGTGTTAACTCATACCGTTGGAAAGATGAGGTTAATAAAATTTAATGGGCTTCACTCTGATTGAAATATTCAGACAGGGCTTAAATACAGATATTTTAAATTTTCATTTTCTAAATTACAATAGCTTTAATTTTGCAGATTAAAAAAAAAAATGTATTTTTTAATGTAATTACAGTTATATAGATATATTATTCCGTTAGAAAGAGAAAGATTTAAAAAGAAAAAATTATCTGATACACAAAGTTGTAAAACGTAATATAAAGTGACGAATGAGGAATCAACTTATTAATGATTAACAGTTTAATGTAGTTATATTATTTAATCTAAATCATATGTTTCCAACGAAAATTAATACACGTTTTATTAAAATCAACTTAAAATATTTTTCAAATTGAAGTATATTTAATAGTTTTTAGATTGATTTTAACAGTCGAGGTAAGTGAATGTCCTGTGTTGCAGTAATATTTACTGTCTAGAAACCCCTTAAGAGAGAATGGAGAAGATAAATTTTATTCTTTGTTCCATTTATCGATTTCTTGACTGCCAAAGTTGTAAGAAGATCACTGCACATGTGATTTTCATTTTTACTTTCACTTACTATATATAGTAAGTTATTTGAGTCCAAATAACTAAGTCTCGCAAAAAAAGTCTGTGTGTGTGTGTGTGTGTGTGTGTGTGGTAACTCCCGGGCAGAAACGGTAAGTCCTATGAAACTGAAATTTCATATTTAAGACAAATATACGCCCGAAACGTTACAAAACCTTTTTCATCAAAATGAGCTTACCAGAAGAGGCACTTTATACCATGCATTTTGCACCATTTTTCGATTTTATCGAAAACGGTTCCGACGATTTTGATTAAACTCGCTATATCGATTTAAAATTTAATGAGCTTTAATATAATTTAGGTTTCATTTGGATTAAAATGGTCTGACAGGGCTTAAATGCCGATATTTAAAATTGTCTTCTTCTAAAGTACCCTTAATTTTGTATATTTTATAAAAATAACCAAATTATCTTGTTAGCATTGATAAATAACAGCTAAGTATGTAAGTTGTGCGAATTTGTAAAACAACTAAAGGAGAAAACTGAAAACAAATGTTTAATGCAATTTTTTGTTTTTGAACATAAGAGCAGTAATATACATGTATGATATACCGTTGGAAAGCTAAAGATTTTAGAAAAAAAAATATTATCTAATACACAAGAGCTTGTAAAATTGAATAAAGAGTGATGAAAAGCCGATAACTCTAACTGATTATTTTAGATAATAATATAATAGAGTTTTTAATAAAACACATGTTTCAATATTAATTCAATTTAATTAATTCTTTAATGGTTTTCACTCATTTGTATCTCTAACTGTATTTGAAAATTTTTTTAACGATTTATAAAACGGAGGTAAGTGAAAATCGTGTGTTGCCCGCACCAAATTTTTTCATCAATGAACAATTTAACAGAATGAATTTTCCGTTAAGTTGTGTAGTTCAACCCAAATAATAGACTAAGAAAAAAAAAATCAAAGCCGACAGTGTACATCTATATTGCTAATTCTTATTCGTGGAATGACAATAGATCATGATTCTCCCAATTGCTATAACTATTGTAAACTTAACCTACATCTAGCTACTAATTCAAAGGAAAGATTTAATTTGTTTTTAATAAAAAGGCAATATAATTTTACATACTCAAAAAAGAAACGTTTATTTATTATCACATCAAAGACATTTATTTGAACGTTAAAAGATAATGAGAAATATTTCGCGAAGTAAAGGTTACAATGTAAACACTCTCTCTCATATGGATCATTTTTTCTTATTTCAAATTATTCTACATACATTATTGTAGAATAGTTTTAATATTTTTTTTTCATACCAAAAATTATTTTATAGTACATTTAAATTTTTTTTTCTTAAAGAGCGAATAAATATCGCCTGGAATTGATATCGGATCACATGATAGCACAATTTTTTTTCCTCGACTTCTGCTTGGAGAGCTTTTGAAGGAGGTTGTGTTGGGGAGTGGTTATCGGGTTCTGGATCGGCTCGACCTTAGTCTTCAGCCTTCTCGGGAAGGTTCGGAACTGCGGCTGGGAGGAATCCGAGGAGTCGCTAGCGCAAGAAGTCGAGCCGCCTTTGTTCCGCACTCTTCTACGCTGCTTCCTTACCCGCGAGGAAATCTTCTCATTATAGTGACTGTCATCTCCTGAAGTGCTGCTGGGGATGATGTTGTCGGTGAAGAGGCGGTTCTTGTCTTGGAGGGCTGCGTTGTTCCCTCTCTGCCACGGCGAGCCACCGTCGAGTTGAGTCTCTGAGCGTTCATCGATGGTTGGATCGCATTCCTTCTCCAAGCTCGAGCACGAAATACTCTTTCCGATCATGGGAGGTAGTGATTGAGGAGACTCGTAAATAGATTCCGTTTGCTTATCGTTCGAATCCCCTTGCCCCTCTTCAGATTTTATTAAAGGAACATCATTAGAATTCAAACAACTACCACCTTTCGTATCAACATCATACTTTTCCTCATGTACTATACGCTCTTCGTAAATTGAAACATCCTTCATAACCAAACCCTTCCGCTTGTCGAATTCGTCTCCTTTATCTGTTTCTCCGACGTGATCCAGGATAGACTTAGCTTGAGCATAAAATTCCTCACCGATCGCTCGGATATTATGAGTAGCCTCCTCCGAAGACTCGTCCGAACTCAATGATCCAAATGACCCCCTTTTATTATTCGAATTCATCAGTTTCTTCGGGTATCTTGATTTGCGTATGTATTCTGTTCTGAATGCGTTCAAGCAGGATTCGCAAGATGTTTTCAGTCTCTTTTGCGTCCATATCTCTCGTGGCTCGCGTTGAAACGACTCACTGGATATGTTTCCCTTGCAAGCTTTGCAAGAACTGCTCGACGAACCACTGTCACTGGAATGCCCGGTGCCTGAGTAGGTGACCAGAACGTCGGGCGTAGTTAGATAGTCTATGTTCGGAACAACTGCTTTCGTGAGGATTCGAGACAAGTATTTACCACCGGACATCTCATCAGGAGATGAAAAATTATCGCAATCACACTCACTGTAATCAGTCGTATACATGGCGGATTGGGATTTCGATCCCTTGATGATGTTATTTCTTTTGCACAAAGCCAGCTGATAGGGATTTTGTTTCAAATCCTCGTCACGCAACCCCTCGTTGTAGCTACTGAAGCTGTCAGTTGACAGGCAATTGCTACTGCACTGAGAACAACTTCCCGAGTACGCGGTCTGGGTCGCCGATGATACAACGTTTTTCAACCCGATTAATTGTCTATCAGAACTCAGATGAGGAAATGAAGAATTACTAGACGCTCGCGATCTCAGAATTATAAATTTTTGGCAGGAGCTTATTTTAGGAACGTAGTATTTGATGCTCCGCAGATCAGAGCAACTGAGGCAGTCGATACACTGTGATAACTGATGGCATTCGGTAGGGAGGCAAGATTTCAAACCAAACAACAGTTTCAAATCGGTGCTGTTGATGAGAGAAGCTATCATGTTTCTTCCTTTTTCCGAAGTGCAAAAGTCCATAAGGTTGATAGGCTGCGAACCGTCCTGATTGACATTTGGAATGCAAACAGACATTTCTGCCATGGCGGGTTGAGACATAGGTTGGTGCACTGTGAAGTAATTTGTTGATTCTTCGGTGGTTAAACTGGGAAGGGCAGTAGACTCCAGGTTTGGCGCACTCCTTGTAAGTTTATTCCTCTGCCTGAGCAAGGGCTCGGAAGACTTCATTGCCTGGCGTGCGGTGTGCCTCGGAGGGGTCGAGAAGTTCTTTAAGAAGTTGATGCAGTCGAACCACTTTGCGGATGGGGGCATTTCCTCCTTCTGCTCCGCGTTCCTGATCCTCCTCTTTCTAGCCCTCTCTTCTTGAAGCCTCCGGACCACCGCCGCTAGCGCCTGTCTACTCTGTGGTGACTGCCTCGACAACTCGATGACTCGGGGGTCCATCAGCATTTGTTCTAGCTTTTTCCTGTTTTCTATTTTCTGGAATAGTTCTTCTATTTTCACTGGGTCTACTAACACGGACAATGGAAAAGTTGTCATCGTGTTACGTTTAAGTTAGGAAACCGTAAATACGACTAATTTATAAAAAAAAAATAACATTGGATAACCTAAAAATTTATCACATGTAGATGGTGTTCGCTTTATCATCACCTTCGTTAAGATTTATTATGAAGGGATCTAAAAAGTAACTGATTCTAAGTCTACTCATTTCTACTTAAAATATACAAGGAAGGTAGATGTTTTCTATACAGATATTGAAGGCTGTGCAAGATTTACACTGATAATTTGGTAGGCATTGGTCTGCTAAGAAACTAAACATAAGGTTTGTTCCAATACAAATATTTATCATAAACCTGTCGAAGCATGCGCAGTACTTGTTCTTTCGTTAAAACCCAACAAATAGTCGTTAGAATTATTCAGAAACCCTCTCAAAGAAATAACATACACAAAAAGGTATAACCTTTTCAGACGTAAAATAATGGAGAAAATGTTTATTCATTTACAATCACTTTTTGCTTCTGTTGACAATTATACGATGTTTCAGTGATAATCCTATGTTTGGCCTATTCGGGTTTAATTAGGACAGTGTAATTTAACGAGCTTCTGACATTGCACATTTAACGCCCCCTCGGAAGGACGGAATAACCAAGGATTTTTTACTCCCTTTAAAAAATCCTAGTGGCATCTGCCGACATTTAAATAATGATCGTAGGCATAGTAAGCTGTTATGGTAGCTACTACTCCACAGATGAACTCTGGAGAAATGATACAGGAATGGTGAAAATATTTGTATTGATTTCTGAATTAGTAGCCACTGAGGGACATCAATTCGATTTGGGATGTAACTTTTCTCAATGTAATGTAATATGAGAACCACGTTTGATTCGGACGTCATCTTCTACCGCTCACCTCCAGTAATATTTCTTCTATCCTTGATGCATTTGCAGATCCACTCAACAACACAGTTTATCCTATCCGATTGTAACATAAAAAAACAACGAAATTATTAATTTTTTAGAAATTTCAATGCATTATTGATGTTTTTAAAAGGTTTTAATCCAACCTACAGACAATAGGTTTGTACCAACGCCAAATCAGGGAGATATCTGTGACGTTTGTAACCTATACATGGTTTCGTTTCTGCGCATGGACGAACTTGACTGATAACGGATTTGATATGCAAGATTCTTTTAAAAACCAATTGAAGGATGCCAAATCATCAACAGTAATAAAGCATTTATACTTTCACTTACCTACATATGAAATATATAGTAACGGAAATTATTGCGATCGTGAATATTTTAGAATCCCAGTTTTCAACGGTAATACACTTTTTAGGGTCCCCTGAGTCCAAATGACCAAGTCCCGCAAAACAATTTGTATGTCTGTGTGTGTGTGGTAACTCCAGCGCGAAAAGTCTTATGAAACTGAAATTTTATATTTAAGACAACTACCAAGATTAGAACTTTTTCATCAAAATCAGCTAACCAGAAGAGGCACTTTATACCATGCATTTTGCACCTATTTACGATTTTCTCAAAAACGGCTTTAACGATTTTGATTAAACTCTATATACCTTTGTAAAATTTATTAGGCTTCGATTTAGTGTAGTTTTCATTATGATTGAAATAGTCTGACAGGGCTTAAATGCCGATATTTTAAATTTTGTTTTGTAAAGTCACTTTAATTTAGTATATTTAAAACATATAGAATGCATTAATAAATGACGGCTTAATATGCAAGTTGAGCGAATTTGATTAACAACAAGGATAAAAGAGCAAACATTTTTTTCAAATGCAATTGTGTTTTTGAACATAAGGATAATAAAATAGATGTATACCGCTGGAAAGCTAAAGATTTTAGAAAAAATATTATTATAAAAAATACACGGAATTTTGAAAGTTAATGGAGAATGACGAAAAGCTGACAAAACTAACTGATTATTTTAGATAGAGCTTTTAGGTTTTCTTCCACCATAGCTCGCAGAAAATTACCGTCGTTGTTAAAATCAATTAAAGAATTTTCAAATACTATAACACATAAAAATGAGTGAAACTAATAAAGAATTAATTAAATTTAATTTCTATAGAAACATGTGTTTTATTAAAAAATCTACTGTATTATTATCTAAAATAATCAGTTAGTTTTATCGGCTTTTTATCACTCTCTATTAACTTTTACAAGCTTGTGTATGAGATAATATTTTTCTAAAATCTCAAGCTTTCCAACGGGGTATATCATACATGTACATTACTGTTCTTATGTTCAAAAACAAAATATTGCATTGAAAATATATTTTTTCAGTTTTCTCCTTTAGTTGGTTATCGAATTCATTCAATTTATATATATACCTGTTTTTTATCAGTGGTAACAGGATAATATAGTTATTTTTATAGAATCAACAAAATTAAAGGTACTTTAGGGGAAAAAAATTTAAGATATCGGCATTTTAATCAGGATGAAAACTACATGATATTAAAACTCATTAAATTTTACATCGATATAGTGAGTGTAATCAAAATCGTCGGAACCGTTTTTGAGAAAATCAAAAAAAGGTGCAAAGTGCATAGTATAAAGTGGCTCTTCTGGTAAGCTCATTTTGATGAAAAAGGTTTTGTAACGTCTCGGGCGTATATTTGTCTTAAATATGAAATTTAAGTTTCATAGGACTTACTGTTTCCGCCCCACACACGCAGGGGACTTGGTTATTTGAACTCAGGGGACCCTAAACGTGTATTTCCGTTGGAAACTGGAATTCGAAAATTTTCACGATCACAATACTTCCCCTTACTATATATAGTAAGTGAAAGTAATAGTAAATGAAAGTAAAATTGCATTACAAAAATATTTTTTCAGTTTTCTCCTTTAGTTGTTTTCAAATTCTCACAACTTACATACAGCTAAACTGTTATTTATCAATGCTAACAAGATAATATGGTTATTTTTATAAAAGCTACAAAATTAAAAGTACTTCAGATGAAAAAAAATTAAATTATTGACATTTAAGCCCTCTCAGATCATTTTATTTAGAATGAAACCTACATGATATTAAATCCTGTTCAATTTTACATCGATATAGCGAGTTTAATCAAAATTGTCGGAACCGTTTTCGAAAAAAGGTACAATATGCATGGTATAAAGTGGCTCTTCTGGTTAGCCGATTTTGATGAAAAAGTGTTTGTAACATCTCGGGCGTATAGTTGTCTTAAATATGAAATTTCAGCTTCATAGGACTTACCGTTTCCGCCAGGGAGTTATCACACACACACACAGAGGTTTTTGTGGGACTTGGTTATTTGGACTCAGGGGACCCTAAAACGTTTATTTCCATTGAAAACTGGAATTCGAAAATTTTTCCGATCGCAATACTTTCCCTTACTATAATCGTATATAGTGAAGTAAAATCGGATATACCATATGATTTTCTCCGAAAAAGAAATGTGTAAATTAATATAAATGAAAATAAATCTGGGTATATTAGATATAGATATATTCCAAGATATTGTATTATTTTTATTAATTTTAATTTTTCCAATATATTTAAGGAGAAACCTTTTTCTTTTCTTTTTCGTGGGGGACGTTTAGTAAATTTCTTTTTTGTTGGTACTTCCTTGCTTTTCATCCAACTTCACACCATTCTTTCAGATGCTACCCTTTTCTGTTTTCTTATAGTTTTTGTTTTTATCGGAATATTTTATTTTCATCATTTAATAACCTCCTCAAAATTATATCATTTTATGTTTAATATCTAATTAAAATAAATCAATTTGAAGTTTTTTTAAAGCATTGGTTTTGTTAATCTCCTTTTTTTATTCTGAATCTGTGGACGTAAAAACTTAATCTTCTCCACGAGGAAACTGGAAGCCGTTCAATCGATTTTCCTGTGATTAGATTTGAGTTATAACGCTCTTCGTTACTACTAAATTTTGGTCTTCATATTTTATTTTATTTGTTTTATAAGCTAGTATTCCTTAAGGCTAAAGTTTCTGTCTTTGCAAGGGTTTCACAATGTCTAAATTTTGAATTTAATGACAATGACTTTTTTTTTTTTACAATTTGATTTTATTCCAAAATATTTTAGAAGAGGCTCGCGGCTCATTGTCATATTGATGATTTGCTTATATCGAGTTTCTCTGCAAGTTCTTGAACAATCGTTCTGGGATTTATTACCACCAGAGTTCGAAGAACATCGTCATTGAGGAAGTTCTTTCACGAACTCCTATGTCTTTCATTTTGAAGTCTCCCTTTCGAAAATTTTCAATAATATCAATAATATTATTCTCAATTTTTTTCTTTCTTTCCTGTCTAGTAGTTCCATATTTGTTAATTCTGTTACTACTGCAATAGAGTTTGTTTTATCAAAGGCGTAAAACTCTGAAGTTCTCATAGCCTATAAATTCACTTAAATTGAATAAATTTTGGGAAGAGGAATTCTATACTAACATATATAAAACAATAATAAGAAAAGCCCTATTTATAATAAATGATTTAAGTGAAAAAAGTGAAAGAATAATGTGAAAGAAATATTAAATTTAAATGACAAAGGTAAATTACAATTGTGTAATTTAATTACATTTAATTAAATTATTTGATTCTTTTCGCATTAGGATTTTTTTTTTACTATATTAAGTACACCATATTAAAATTATGGAATGAAATGTTTTAGTATGATTTGGAACGAAACTAAATGTGTAATTAGAAAATAATTGCATTTCCAATTCGCAGTTTTAAGGAACATGAGTGTCCATTAGATAAAATCAAATCGAAGATTTAGATAAAACTAAATAATGAGAATACAAATATGTCAAAATATAAATTTCGTAAAAACTGTCCTTTAGTACCTTTTGGAAATCAAAGTCTCATTTTTTAATTGTTCTCTAAAAGTTTAGAAGAGAAGTGGTTAACCTCCTCTCCTTTTCCAAACCTAGGCTTAAATAAAATTTGAGAAAAATGAAGACATATGTAAATCAAACAATATGAAATCAATAATAGTAAATAACATATGTTTCTCTTTGGGAAAAAAATATGCGTAAATTAATATAATTGAAAATAATATAGGGTGTATTAGATATAAAGGAGAGGAGGGAGCGGGGAGGGAGGGGGAGTGGAGGGGGGCGGTATATAGCTGGCGGCTGGAGCGCGCTCCGCAGTCGGCCATCAGCCATGAAGTTCGCAGAGTTCGAGAACCAGACGCGGAGCGGCGGGGGAGACGTATCGGGCGGGGTAGCGGACGACTTGGTAGTGGCCAAGCTGTCGGCCATGGCAGTGCTCGGGGTGTCGTCCTTCCTCCTGGGGATCCTCCCGATCAAGCTGGCTTCCTGCCTAAGGTGGAAGTCCACCCCCACACACGGCCACCATGGTCCACCACAGCCCCTGGTCATCTCCCTGCTCCTCTGCTTCGGCGGCGGGGTCCTCCTATACACCACCTTCATGCACCTCCAGCCCGAAGTGCGGGAGGCCATGGAGTCGGTCCTCCACACCGGGATCGTGCCCCAGGCCCTCATCGACACCGGCATCAACCTCTCTGAGCTCATCTTCTGCATCGGCTTCTTCTTCGTCTACCTCATCGAGGAGGTTGTCCACACCTTCCTGGACAAGACTCATCCGGAAGAGGATGAGGAAGTACTCCATAGATCGCTGAGCGTGAGGCGGTGCCACGGCAACATGATCCCGAGGATAAACCTTAACAAGTCGCAGAACACCTCGCCTCCTTCAACCATCACGGCTTCCACGCAAGTGCTCATCAAGGACTACAACAAGAAGAACTCTAGGCTGGAGCCTGTGATGACCGAGCCTTCAGAGACGGCTTCCTCTTCTTCGGAGCCGGTGTCGGTTGTCAAGTCGTTCCGCGGACTCTTGGCCGTGATGGCTCTTTCGTTCCACGCGGTGTTCGAAGGCCTGGCGGTCGGTTTGGAGAAGAACGCGGCCAACGTGTGGTACCTGTGCGCTGCGATAGCCACTCACAAGCTGGTCATCGCCTTCTGCATCGGGATCGAGCTGGTGTCCTCCCGGACGAAGGCTGTCCTCATCGTGGTCTACATCGCCACCTTCGCCCTCGTCTCTCCCCTGGGGATCGGCCTCGGTCTTATCATTTCCACGGAAGGTCCACTCGACTCGCCTCCACTAGCTCTGGCTTCCGTCATCCTCCAGGGGATGGCAGCCGGTACCCTCTTGTACGTCGTCTTCTTCGAAGTCCTTCAGAGGGAGAAGGCGCACTCCAGGTATGGACTCGCCCAGCTGCTCTCGATCATGGCCGGATTCATCGTTATGATTGCACTTGGAATTTTCGGTAAGTACCATCAATACCTTACTTACCTTTAAGAACTTCCTTTGCCAAAATTTTGGAATTAAATTCTTGATTTACTTAAAGATTTTACATATGAATGTACAATTGAGAATAAAAATACCACCGTGTAATTGAGTTGAAAACAAAACACATGATTTTGAGTAAATTTCATTACATTGTACTATTTAAACCCCATTCAGTCCTTAGGTCTTCTTTTAAGTACGTATGTAGAAAAAATATATTTTTTAAAATTATACATATTTCAAAAACTAAATTATCTTTTATCGATATTTTAAATATTCAGTCATATCGTAAATCGTTTGATCACAACGGTAATCTCTAAAAAAAAAAAAAAAAAAAAAAAATTTCATTATTTATTATAATATTACTAAGTTTGATTAAAATATATATATATATATATATATATATATATATATATATATATATATATATATATATATATATATATATATATAAAATGGAACTTAAGAGGTTAACATCAGTATTTCTTTTTCCATCAAGAACTCGAATTACAAACATTTCAGTAATTCACCAATGACATTTCGCGAACAAATTGGAAATCGGAACACATGTCTGGAACCACTGTTTTAGATAATGAATGGTTTGTAGGAAAATATAATAAACTTCCGTTTTCCTTTTTTCTATAATTTTCATAATTTTTTGTTTCTTTAATTATTAATAATTCAAAAACAATACTATATTTTATGAATATATTAAATTTGTCGGTCATATTTGAAATTACAAGGAAAATCTTTTTAAAATTGAAATTTTTAAAATAAAATCTTTGTAATTATTTATTACAATAAACTGTAAAGTATGATATATAAAAAAAAAAATTATAAATTACTAGAATTTTAGTGTTTTTCACCAGTTGTAATAATTTTTTGTTTTTTTGTCAAACAAAAATTAATTATACAACAAAATTGACTATTTTTACTCGGATATTTCCAAAAGCGAATGGACGATATATGTCATAAACGCAAGAAAAGTAAATTAGAAAACAAATATAAACACACCGGAGTTGGTCGTTGGCCATTATAAAGTTTACATCGGCTCCGTGATTGTGTTGATTTTAAGTGGTTGAAAGTTATAATTTTGTGTTAAAAACTGAAATAAATTTGTGTTGGATACTTGTTATTATGAGGATGGTGTTATAATAATAAAATAGTGAGTACAAAAGTTGATATTTTACTAATAAAAGTTAAGTTCAAGTCGGTCTCGGTAGCTATTCCTGAATCTGCAAGATAGTTACGTCACAAAGAGAGGGGGTGAACACCACAGTGAATAAACACATTGATCAGCTGTGCTTAATGTCAAACGATAACAATAGTATCACCAAATATTTTTCATCCGGGGCAAAGAGACAGAGAAGTAAATCTTCTCCAGAGCTCAAAATTAGCACTAACCCTAAAAAGAAATCTAGGGCTCCAATAGAAACTGAAATAATAACTCTGGAAATGAGTAACCAACAATTACTTTCGGATTTTTCAAAAATGTTGGACCAAAAACTGGAAGAAAAACTGTCTAATGTTGTTACTAAAACGGATTTTGAAGAATTTCATACTAAACTAACAAAATATATTAAAGAAAATGAAAAGTTAAGAGAAGAAATCTCGGATATCAAAAAGGAAAATCATGAATTACAAAAAAAGTTGGAACACATGGAAAATAGAATTCGTCAAAAAAATCTAATTTTTAAAGGGCTCACAATACCTCAGGAGTGTGATCCGAATAATGTGGTTCAAGATTTATGCACAAACGTTCTGGGTGTAAAAAATGTATCTATAAATGAAACATACCATGTAGGTAATATCAACAACAAAAACAGGCCACTTATGGTTGAATTCAAAACCACAAAAGATGTTAAAAATATTCTGTTAAACACAAAACTACTTAAAAACACAGGAATCCTAGTTAATAGAGATCTTTGTACTACTACGAGATTGAAACAATCAAAACTTTTAATTGTCAGAAGAGAAATAATCAACAAGGCGAGAGAAAAGGATAACAAAGTTCAAGTGAGAGGAAATAAAATGAAAATTAAAAATAAAAACTTTAGCTGGTCTGAGAAAGATGGTTTATTATGTGAGGAAGAGAAGGACGCGATAGGAGCACTGAAGTCTATCACTGGCCTAGACATCACTGAGCTCGTGCATCGTTTACTACGCCCGTTTCAAGGATTAACAACTGTCAACAAACAACCACAGTTATGAAGTGAGCAGGTTTGTCAGGTGGAAGCTCTACGGCAACATTGTAAATATTTAGATATCTTAGCCTATAATGGATCAGGTTTGAAAGCTAAATTAAAAGATTATGATTTTCTAATTTTTCTAAAAAAATATCAGGTATTTTGTTTATTTGAAACTTTTGTTGTAGAAAGTGGTTTAGATTTGTTTACTCAATATTTTTCTGATTATAAATTGATCTGGAAACCGGCAATAAAATATTCTAAATTTGGTAGGGGCAGTGGAGGGGAAGTGATGGCATGTAAACAGGATCTTATAGTTGAGGGCTATCTCGATTTTGTTGTTATTAATAACAGAGACGTTATTAGTATAAAGGCGAATAGTCAACAGGTTTATTTACTTCTGCTTTATCTAAATTGTAACCACTGGGCTGAGCAGTTTGAGGAGTTGGAGAATTTTTTTACAAATGTAGACTCCTCAAAATTTGTAATAATGGGGGACTGGAATGCGAGAACAGGCGAAAGGCAGATCAGTGCAAAAAATAGTAGAAGTTTTAATCATTTAAATGAAAAAAGAACATCTAAAGATAAAAAAATTAATAGTGAGGGAATTAAAGTTGTAGATTTCTGTGAAAGTAATGGCTTTATTTTGTTGAATGGGCTAACTAAAGGAGACCAGGGAGAGTTTACGTATATCAGTAGCAGGGGTTGTTCTGTAATTGATTTATGTGCAGTAAATCTACAATTATTAGAAAAGGTTTTGGATTTCAAAGTGGTAGTACTGCCTTTTTCGCCACACTCTCCTATAAATTTAACGCTAAATTTGGGGCCAATTATTAATCAAGAAAATATTCTGCCATTGCTACCCAAAATTATGTGGAATGAATCTAGAAAAATAGAGTATAAAATGATATTAGAGGGCTACACAAATAAAATTTTAGAACAAAAGATTAATACCGAAGTTAAAGATTTAATTGATTCAATAGTTAGCAGTGCAAAAACAGTATGTAACTTTAATAATAACAGTAATAATGCTATAATAAATAAAAAGCGGCCATGGTTTGATCACGATTGTGTCAGAATCAGAAAACAAATGTTTGTCCTTTTGAATTTATTTAGAAAGACAAATGCCAAAGTAATAAAAGAAAAATTTCTTTCAATATCAAAAGAGTATAAGAGTGTTTGTGATAAGAAAAAAATAGAATATTCGCTCAGCTTGACTAAAAAATTCGAGGAAGCTAAAGACTCTAAACAATTTTGGTCTCTAGTAAATAATTTAAAGTTCAAAAAAAATATTATTTGTCCAAATATAAAAATGGAAAAGTGGGTAGATCATTTTCAAACTTTGTATAATATTTCCAACCCGTCTCCAATAACTTTTTATAGCACACCGATGAAATCCTGGACCGCGAATTTAGCTGTTCCGAACTAAGCGCGATTATTAAGAGAGTAAAGAGCAACAAGGCTCCCGGCATAGATAGAATTCCCGGCGAATTTTATAGAGAAGCACCGCAAAACTTTCTAAAATTATTACTCAAAGTTTTCAATGATAATTTTAATTCAGAGAAACTACCTCCAGGTTTCGGAAAGATAATTTTGTATCCACTGCACAAAAAAGGATGCATTACTGACCCCAATAATTATCGCGCGATATCCTTTATTAACGCTGTAGAAAAACTTTATACTGGGTTGCTGGTTGAAAGACTTACAAATTGGGTGGATGTAAATCATATACTTGATGAAAGACAATCAGGATTTAGGCGAGGCTACAGTACTGTTGATAACATTTTTGTTCTGTATAATTTAATCGAGCAGCAATTACAGGTTAAAGGTAAACAGATATTTTGTCTTTTTATAGATCTCAAGTCCGCGTTCGATACTGTGGATCATTCCCTGCTATTTTATAAACTTTGCTCGTTAGGAATTTCTACAAAATTTGTAAATAGTTTAAAAACTTTATACTCGGAAACGAAAGCTGTGGTATGGACACAAAAAGGTATTTCTGGCGAATTTAGTATAGAAAGGGGGTTGAGGCAAGGATGTTCTTTGAGTCCAATACTCTTTTCTCTCTTTATAAATGACATAACGCAGGAATTAGGAGAGGGAATCAAAGTGGGAACAGCTAAAGTTAACTCGTTGCTTTTTGCCGATGATATTGTAGTTTTCTCAGATTCGCCGTTTAAACTAAGAGAAATAATATCACGATTAGAGATGTACTTGGATAAATGGAAATTAGCTCTGAATGTTTCTAAATCAAAAATAATGATTTTTGGTCAAGCGAAAAGGAGAAGACCCAAAATAAAATATAAATGGTGGTATAAGGGAGAAGAGATGGAGGTAGTGAGGAAGTATAAATATTTGGGTCTGACAATTTCTGATAATCTATCACTTCATGAGCATTTTAAAGAAAAAGTACAGACTGCCAAGTTAAGTATCAATAGTATCTGGAGTAACTTATTCATTAATAAACATGTTCCGATATCGGCCAAGTATAAAGTATTTCAGGCGGTGGTGGAATCTGTAATGTACTATGGAGCGCAATTCTGGGGGTACCATAATTACCAACAATTAGAAACTATTCATAGATTATTTTTGAAGAAACTTTTTAACTTACCAAAGAACACACCTAACTACATGTTGTACCTGGAAACGGGCAGGGATCTATTGTGTTTTAGTACAAGAAGTTTGCATTTAAATTATATTATAAAAATTTTAAACTATAGTGATGTACGCTTACCTAAAATTATAGCTCTTGATGGTATGAAAAACAAAAACTGTAGCTGGCTAAACGAATGGGTAAAACTAGCAAAGATTTAGGCTGTCTATTTGATAGGGAGTTCGTATCGGTGGCGAGGTGGAATAGTCAAATGATTAATATAATGGCTGCAGCCAAGGAAAATTTTAAAAAAGAACTAGGGATCTCCGTTATGGGTGCCGAACACCATCTAATTTATAAGAAGCTAGATTATGGTGTAAACTACATTAATGACAAAAACAATATAGAATTAATAAGAATAGTTTTTAATACAAGAGCCGAAATGATATCCTTAAATTGTAAACCATGGATGAGGGAAATAGTTTACACATGCTCAATTTGTAACAGTAAGGAGGACGAAAATATAATTCATTTTTTAGGTAAATGTACGGCATTTAATCATTTTAGGAAAAAGTATTTTGGAGAAAGTATTTTGACTGAAAACAAAATAATAGCCATTTTGAATGGAATTAATTGGAACTCACTGTATAAATTTATGAAATGTGCTGTTAACTACAGAAGCTTTTTAATAAAGGAATTCAATTACAATAATTAAATAAACAGAGAATATGTTGTCACACATAAAGTGTAATTATATTTTGTTTATTCTATTTGGGAAACAAAGATTATCCCTTTATCTTTTTGCAATAATGTATAATGTTTATTTAATGATTTATTTTTTGTTTTGTTATTGTAAGCTTATACTTTTGTTTATTAATAATGTATATAAATAAACCAACTTCCTGGCAGACGGAAATCCATGTCAGTATTTTGTGTTCTCTAGACGAATGTAAAGAAAAATGTAAAATTTATTAATAAAACACATTTATCTATCTATCTATAAACACACCGCTAGAAGAAACAAAAAAGCGTAATTGAGAAGTTAATTTCCAAAAGATACTGTATCTATTCCGCAAAAAAATCACTCATTAATTCAGTATTAAAACGATATATAGCTTTATTCAGTCGAATTCATAATTTTTCAGTCAATTTAATAATTTCTTGTACCCATTTTATACAGTTAATTTAATGAGGTTTTGCTATCAGGAATTTAACATTTTTTTATATCAATTACTATTAAGAGTAATTTAGGATATGATTCCAATTAAAATAAACATTTTTTAAAAATCTTGTTGTTTATTCATTTAACGTCACTTTATGTTACTGTTAACTTAATCCGACGGTAAAACTGGAGTCCTAAGTTTTGTCCATCCAGGTTTACTTAATATAGGGAGGGATCTTTTACAAGTTTCACATTTTAACATGGTAAAAAGTTCAAAACCAGCAGATGGCCCTATATTTGTTTTTAGGGAGTAAAAATCCTTGGTTATTTCGTCCTTTAAAAGAGATGTAAACAATTATGAATTTAGTTGAAAACATAAAAAAAGTATCCAATGGCCGTCTACCAGGTCTGATCTCGCGATCTAGAGGATAGAAGGATGTTATGCTAGCCACTGCACCACAGATGACTCTTAAAAGATTTAAAAAGTTTAACTCGTAAAAGATCCCTCCGTATCTTAAGTAAACCTGGGTAGGCAAAACTTACAGTTGTCGGATTAAGTACAGTAACATAAAGTGACGTTAAATGGATAAACAGCAACAAGATTTAATAAAAATGTTAAGTTCTTGGTAGCAAAACCTCATTAAATTAACTATATAAAATGGGTACAAGAAATTATGAAATTGACTGGAAAAATTATGAATTTGGTTGAAAAAATTATGAAATTGACTGAAAAAATTATGAAATTGGCTGAAAAAATTATGAATTTGATTGAAAAAATTATGAATTTGATTGAAAAAATAATGAATTTGACTGAAAAAAGATATATCTGAATCTGTTGGCATTAAAACCGAGAATTGTTTTATTATCATATTAATAGCATTATTTATATATTATGGATGCACAAGTTTTAGTTTTGTAAAAAATGATCCCTTAAAATGAAATTGGATGACATATTTCAATAAATCGAGTAGAATGCAAATATGTATATGCGCTTAAGTTGATACCTTTTGAAAATCAACTTCTAAATTCTTTCTGAAAATATTTCAAAGATCTCACGTTAATTAATTACGTTACAAGATTCTCTCCAATCATGCATTTCAAGACACTATTTATTAATTTTTCGAACAAATTCAAATCAAATATTTCCATTGTAAATAAATAAATAAAAGATCTTGATAAGTTCCTATGTGAGGATAAAACCTTTCTGATAAGGAAATCTCTCATAATGATGAAACAATTTTTATATATTAAAATAAAAATCTGTGCCCAAATGTTATTTAATAATGAGATAAGAGGTATTTTAACCATTTTGATCAACTCAAAATTTAATTTAGCATTACAATGTGTAATTTAATTTAGCATTAGAATATGTCATAGAAGAGGTGACGCGTACTGAGGAAGTTTTAACTCTGGGTGGTAGAATTCCGGTTCTGGGATGCGCCGCACAGTGGACAATATGACCGATTTAGGCGGGCAAAATTCTGAAACTTGTCCATATCTAACCATTGGGTTCCCAGATCACGGAAAAAAATTATAAAAACTAATTAATTTTGTGACACGATAGGCAAGTGCACAGTGGTCAAACATCAAATTTATTTGCTAAAATCTAAAACTTTCTTACATTTTACGTATTAAGTCTCAGAATACGGGGAAAATAATAAAAAAAATCGAATTATGACTCGGAGTTGCTGAAACCTGCTAATAGATGTATATTATATCATTTAGGAAACTCTTCAAATTATAGATTGTAAAATTTTTGATTCGGAGTGTTGTGTCTGAAAAAAATTATCTATCACCCAAAACGCAAAAAATCGCAAAAATTCTTTGTAATATTTAAAGACTAAAAGGATTGATGAAACAAATCCTTGGGATAACTTGGGGATTATATAGATTTTGGTTATTGAATAGGAGCTTACATTTACAAATTGCTAAATTAACTTTTCTGATAGGTTCCAATGTATATTCAATAACGAGTTTGGAAATATAATGTCTTACCTGTCTCAATTACGTCCATTGTTAAATGTAATCAAAAAGACTTTGAGCTAAATACACCTTGAACACAATAAATGGCCATCGAATAAAGATAATCCCACTGCCGGTTATTAGGAAGTTGTGCGAATGATTCACTCATCGAAATATTATTACTAAGGATCTTGCTAACAAATAATAAAAAGGTTAAGCACTAGAAGATTCCAAACTTTCGACTTGACTTTTACCCACCTAAATTGGCGATTTTGCCTAGTGTGCTTCGGTGATCTGGTACAGCTAGGTGAATACGAGGAAACTATACAGCTAAATACAAGAACGTTAATTAAAATCGGTTTAGAAATAGGGCTCGAAATAAATACGGATAATACGAAATATATGATTAGTAGCAGAAACGGTGACGATCTTGGTGATATTGATATATCAGGGCATAAGTTTGAACACGTTTAGAAATTCAAGTGTTTAGGTTAAATGATAACAAGAAAAACAAAATCCATGAGGAAATAAAGTCGAGGTTAAAGGCGGGAAATGCGTATAATTATAGAGTTGCGAAATTACTTAACTAGAGGCTTTTGTCAAGAAACTAAAAGATTAGAATTTATTAAACTATTATTCTTCCGACGTTCTATACGGACGTGAAACGTGGTCACTTACTTTGGATGATAAGTGCCTTAAGGTTTTCGAGAATAAGGTACTGCGTAAAATGGTTGGTCATAAGAGACACGAGGCCACTCAGGAGTTTAGAAGGTCATACAACGCGGAATTGCGGAGCTTGTACCCTGTGAGTATAACGGAGTTGATAGCATCGCGGAGACTCAAATGAGCGTGTAAGGGTATTGGGCTCTATGAACAACGAATACAGAAAAAGTTGGTATTCGCTGAATCCGAGAGGAAGGCCGAAGCGTCGATGGGAGGATTGTGTTAACCCTAATCGGTGATCATTGGACGAGGCTGTGTAGGCAGTATTTACTGGTATCGGGATGGAACATTCGGGTTCGGTAGGCCTAATATTATTATTATTGATCACTGATTATTGCAAAAAATAATTAAGCACAAATGATTAGCTTATTGAGAAATTATTCTGAAAACGAACCTACTTGGAGGCACTTTGAAATATAAAAACTAGAACATATTAATAAGTATCAATATATATATATATACACATATACATTATTCATGTTGATACTATCGTATTGTTTTACAGTCCCAGAAATTGAAGATGATGATGCTGTCATATGTGAAAAAAGATTTATAAATAAACTAAATAAATTTCTTTTAAAATATTTTAAAGTTAATATTTATAATAATACTTAGTATTATTATTATTAGCTACTTACACTTGCTTAATATTAATAATAATAATATATTATCTATTATTAAACACGGATGTTACCATTACCTCACTTATATGGCCATCACGTATTATCAAAAATGTCAATGCTTATGAAGCAGAATCTTTTAGTAGCAGATCCCCATAAAGTCTAGATTTTTCAAAATTCATTATTCTACGCATCTTGAAACGTAAGCCCTCAAATTTTGAAGGAGATATTTTTTTTTTTCGATTACATAGGTTCATTATTGAAAATAAGAAAAAAATTACTTTTTTACCTAGCGAAAAATATTATAAAACAACAAATATTTTCCATTGAATTTCTGATACGGAAATTATCGGCAAATCGATCCGAGCACCGACAACTAAAGAGAGTCATTTCAGTCTCCCAACGAAACTGAATTTAATTTGTTTATCATTTTTAAATTCTAACTTTATTTAAAAGTTCTTAAGTTTATTTTAAGTACCGAGGTATAAGTTCAGTCTAGTGTTGACAGCACCAGATTTCTTCATGTGAATTTGACAACTTTCCTTGGTATACCAAATTTATATATTTAGTTTGTATTGAAACATATTTTTTAAAGTAAATAATGTAACAAGAAAGAAGAACAGTTGATTAAACATCTTGATTTCAAGAAATTAGTTTCACAAGATTTTTTTTCTAAACAAAAGTATACAAGGATATAATTTTTTTTATTGAAATTTATAACTGTATTAGTTAATACATCAACTAAATTAGCTGTAAGATAAAATACATGAAAACGACATGAATAGAAAGCCCGCAAATTGGCAGCACTCCACTTGATAATCTATAATAGAAGGTCTCGAGGCCATCTTCTTTTCAGATGCCTCGGAGGATTGTAAGGAATGGAAGAGGAAGCAAGGATTGAAACCATTGGGTTAGAGTGGGAGTGGAGTTAGTCATGGAAGGAGTGACACCTCGTACGGGCCAAATCAGCAACATATGGAATATTGAAGTCTTTATAGATGAGTTTATGTGGAGAGGAGCATTGAGTATTTTTCGAAGGGTTTTGGTTTGTAATGATTAAATACTGGAAGAATTTCATAGTTTAGTTGAGCCGAAAAGCTAAAGTCCCCAAGTCCAGATAGGCCTTATGATGGTCATGTAGATGAGCCTTATGTAGTTGAGGGGAAGGTTAGAGCGTCTGTCTAATAAGTGTTGTCGAAAACAGCGAGCAGTTTCTTGTCTTTTCAGTAAAAGAATAAAATAAAGGCAAAAATAAAATATCTAAATATAATACTACGTAGAGTCGATACTTTTATAACATTCGTTATCAATCTATAAAAAAATTCTCAGACTAATCTGTAATGACATTTAAGCTATGGCACTGATAACATACGGTTCGTCACACATTGTTTCGTTGCTCGATTAATGTTTTTCATTTATCTAGCTAGAATTATTTTTTCATATTACATCGAGGAAAAGAAAGGTCATATTCGTATGTTTGTTGTCATCAAAATAAATAATTTTTCTTTGACTGCTCTTGCCTAAAATACAACCACTGTAGTTTGTTAAAACTTACACCCACTGACCGATAAAATGTCAGTTATAATAAGGTGGGGTCACCTGTAGGTAAGTGGCGATGTTCCAGTTCGCGGCTTAAAACCGGCAGGTGTCCCTATTTTTTTTTTTATAAGTTAATAAAAAATCCTCTGTTATACAGTCGTCCTTGTGTAATGCCATGTACTCGTTAAAGATTTCTGTTCTAATTATACCTGGATAGGCAAAATTTTGGACCCACAGTTTAGCATCGCCTTATTAGCCACGTTAGGGTTAAAGTGACTTAAAACGAACAAGCAGACATAAGAATAAGATCAAATAACATAGTCTTAAAAAAATATCTGTGAATAGTAAAGAAACTGAAGTTAAAAATATGAGTGGTGTGTTACGAAAACAGTTTTACGAAAATTACTAATTAACGCAACATATTTTTATCATTTTCTCGAGAACAGCTTTTCAGACAGTTTCATAATCAGAAATTTAATATAACATATCTATGGCGGTCGTGAATATGTGGGTAAGTCAAAATATTTTATTTTACAGGTGAGCGACTTAAACTTTACGTAATACCCAAAATAGAGTTATAACATACAGCTTTCTTTCCACCTTAAATTTCTTCCACCAAGAAATTTCTTTAACCAATTTAACACGACGTGGGAGACGGTCTGAGGAAGCGATACGTGGAGTTAAATCATTTTGGATATAACTCGAGTTATCCAGTTTTTCACGACCGCCACAGATATTTACTTTCACTTGCTTATATATCAAATATATAGGAAGGGAAAGTATTGCGATCAAGAAAATTTTCGAATCCCAGTTTTTACCTGAAAAACACGTTTTAGGTTCCCTGAGTCCAAAATACCAAGTCCCGCAAAAAGGTCTGTGTGTGTCTGGTAACTCTCGGGCGGAAACGGTAAGTCCTATGAAACTGAAATTTCATATTTAAGACAAATATACGCCCGAGACGTTACAAAACCTTTTTCATCAAAATGAGCTTACCAGAAGAGCCATGCATTTTGCACCTTTTTTCGATTTTCTTGAAAACGGTCCGACGATTTTGATTAAATTCGCTATATCGATGTAAAATTTAATGGGCTTTAATATCATGTAGGTTTTATTTAGATTAAAATGGTCTGACTTGGCTTAAAAGTCTATATTTTAAATTTTCTTTCTCTAAAGTACCTTTAATTTTGTTGATTCTATAAAAATAACTATTATCTTGTTACCACTGATGAAAAACAGGTAAATTATAAATTGAATGAATTCGATACCCAACTAAAGGAGAAAACTGAAAAAATATTTCTTTAATGCAATTTTTCGTTTTTGAACATAAGAGCAGTAATATACATGTACGATATACCGTTGGAAAGCTAAAGATTTTAGAAAAAATATTATCTTATACTCAAGCTTTTAAAAGTTAATAGAGAGTGATGAAAAGAAGATAAAACTAACTGATTATTTTAGATAATGATGTAATAATTTTTCTAATAAAACACATGTTTCTATATTTATTAAATTTAATTAATTCCTTAATAGTTTCACGCATTTTTATCTCTATCTGTGTTTGAAAATTCTTTCATTGATTTTAAAAATGGAGGTAATTGATAGTCGTGTGTTGCGCGCACCAGATTTTTTAATCTTAAACATATATTTCCAACGAAACTGAATATAATGCCTTCAACTTTTTACTCGTTTAACTTTGTTTTATATTTCCTTAATTGATTATGAGTGGAAGTCGTGAGTTTCCCGGACCAGATTTTTTTATTAAAAACTAATTTATTATATATATGTATGAAATAGGTGGAATTTTAAGATTTATATTTGAATTTTGCGCATCTTAAGTCGTAGAGATAGAAAATGATGGTTCATTATCGATAATAATTTTCCTCGATCAACCATTTTAGAGTTTAGTATAGAAATGTAGATTATAGAATCCGGAATAAATTTTTCCGGCATTTACAAATTTTCAGTTGAATGGTAATTGATTAAATAACTAATTGCTCAACTGGACCCGTTTTCTTTTAAATAGCTTTCCTGCAGAGGAAATTCCGTTCCGATACAAAACCGTGAAGACAAATTGAATTCGCAACGCCGGCTCTGCGTTACTCAATCCGTTGCCTTTGGTTTCCCTCATCCGGACTGCGATTTCCCGTCGTCGAGTCGAGGGGTCGTATTCAGTGAGGGTCTGAGAGAAAATTTCGTGATCATGGAAAAGTATAAAGGGTTTGTATAGAATAAATTCCGATGTCTATGATAAAGCTAATAAAATGATTTATTTATAACAAATATTCTAACACACTTGAACGAAAAATTCGTCTTAATTTGATTTTAAATTGCGTTAATGAGTAGTAACTATAAAGCAAATATGATGGAGCAGTTGTTTGGGGATGTGGTCACAAAGGAACTACCAATGAAACTAACTTATTTTATTATTTTCTTACTGCTGTGTTTTCTTGGTTGCTGCACTCTCAGCCAATTTCTTTACCATATAGTCAAAACGGTCAACAACTACTCCATTATTATAAGACGTATACATTTTCAAGAAATATAAATATTATATTTTTAACAATTAAATTTATCAAAGTTGTTTTCAATTGAAAATGTCCCCATTCGTTGGATCAATGTATATCAATCACATTATATGTTGCAAACGTGATTATACACCCGATTACGTTACAGCTGAAATATACCGAGTAATTTTTGGTATGCCTACTTCTACTGGATCGCAATTGTATATTTAACAGAATAATTAAACAAACATTAAACATAAACATTAACATAAATATAACATAAACATTAGCAACACTCTTTAGTAGTGAGTCTATACAAGAAAGTCTCGAGACCATCTTCTAAATATACTTTAATTTCAAAAATATTATAAGTTGATTTTAGTAAAACGTTATTTATTTTCGTTAGAAACACATCATTTAGATTAAATAATATAACTATATTAAATTGTTAATCAGTAATAATTTTATTAATTATGTCGGGTACACGTTAAATATCCCTATCCTAATGAAATCTGGATGGTAAGGAATAGCTATATATATATATATATAGCTATATATGAATATATATAGCTGAAGAAACAACCAAATATTTATTACACTTCAATAACTTCTTTTCAATCGCATCAGAGGTTTATCAGAAGTATTTAGGAAGATACGCTACGGAAAAGTTGGCTTATGTTGGCAGGGAGTAGGGTGATAATGATAACATTATCAATAATTATTATTATATTGATGGTAATATTAATAGAGATGGTCATAAACTAAACGAGAAAGTTGGGAAAATGAGAGTAGTCATTAAAATGTGGTAATTTACAGTTCGAAAGTTAAAGATTACATCCACTTTTCAAAGATTTAGAAAGTAATACTCTATTAGAGTTACTAAGAACGTAAAAAAATGAATAAAACTATATAATTCTGCTTTTTTATGCTTCATAAAAACTAAATAATTTTCATTAGAGAAGAAATAAATATAATTTTCAACATAGATATAAATAAATATATATACTATTTATATATATATATATATATTATTTTGTTTTTTCTTCATTTCATTCTATGGTAACCCCATAAAAGGAAGGAGAGTTTATTAATTAGAGTTACATGTTCCATGCCTATTACGTAGGCTCACTTCACGTAATGCTTTGTTATATTTACAAATATTATTAAGTTTGAAGCATTTTACAATGTTTTAAACAATATATCTATCTATCTATCTATCTATCTATCTATCTATCTATTATTATATATATATATATATATATATATACTTCAGAGCACTCTTTTTTTCCTAAAATAGGAGAAAAATCTGTTCTCTTTCATCTATTGATTTAATTCTACTTTGATCAAGTGAAATCGAGCCCTATAGTGGGATGTAGATAGGGGTCTTTTCTTTTGTAAAGAACATCTCAATTATTTTTATTCCTCTGGCTCGCTTCTTTCATTCGTCTATTCTTGTTAGAGAAAAAGGAAAAAAAAAAATCTGTCGTCATTTGAGCTGTCATTAATCATTCATTAAATAGCCCATTCATAACCCAAGGCTATAAGAGTAGGGTCAATTACTACTTTCATAACGATATTAGAAAACAAGATGCTGTAGTTTACAGATCTGAAATGAGTTGTGTGAAGAACAGATTGGGGGAGGTTTGGAAAGGTATCTTAATGCGGTTTGACTAGATGTTGCCCAAATGGGTTCTACATAACTAACTACCTGTTATGTAGCAACTGGTATACGTTTAGGTATCTATTGTATATAATATATATATATATATATATATATATATATATATACATATACATTCGTAATAAACCTATGACATCATGCCCTACAATGTTCTTCAATAATATTCCGCTTGTCCCGGTTGAAGAGATCCGCTTACGAGAACTCCTACTTGACAAACGATTAAAATCGAATCCACATACAAGATTAGATCTAAATTTTAAGATATATTTATTAACTTTAGGAAATTTCAAGCTACTGTGCCTATCGGACGATATTAAAGTGGTAGTCCTAAATTTTGCCTGTCCAGGTTTTACTAGAATGGGGATCTTGTACGAGTACCTGACTAGCTCTGGACCACCGTTTTACGTTCCCTTCGAATAAGGTGACCAGACGTCCCACTTTGGAACGATTCGACCCGCGTCCCGCGTCGTTTTTCAAACGTCCCGACTTTTAAAGTTACGTTAAATTTTATATTTATGAAAATCATTGTTTTGCGTTCTTAGATCTGCGACAACTAACTTGCTTTTGCTACCCAGTTATATTGTACGTGCTCTCAGATGATACAATTCGTGTTCGTGCTGCGTGCTAGCAAGCTAATTAAACAAATAAATATTACAAATCTGCTACTTACAAAAGAGAACATAAAATTTAGAGGTATAATATACCGTTGGAAAACTAAAGCACTTATAAAACATGTTATCTTGTATACAAAGTTTCGAAAGGAATGTAAAGTGACGAATGAAACATACACTTAAGTGATTATTGTAAAAAATTTTATATTGTATATTTAAAACTTCCTGGATTTCATTTTTTCTTGTTATCAATGAACCTATATACTTGAATTTCTCTACGTGTTGAAAAGGTGCCCTGAAATATTAATGTCATCAAGATCGCCACCATTTCTGCTACTAATCATATATTTCGTCTTATCGGTATTTAATTCGAGTCCTATTTCTTTACCGGTTTTTATTAACACACTTGTATTTAGTTGTATGGCTTCCGTGTCTTCACCCAGCAGTACCAAATCATCGGCATACCCCAAAACCGAAATCTTGTCACCCATATTCAAGCCTTTCTCGGTACACATCACCTTTTCTATGACATATTCTAAAGCTATATTAAACAAAACAGGCGAAAGGGAGTCAGCATGTTTCAAACCGGATCGCACCTCAAATCTCTCGGAGTAATTATGACCGATTCTAGGTTTACTAACTTTCTAGGTATTCCCTGTTCAATCATGATGTTATATAGCTTCTGACGGTCTATGGAATCATATGCCTTTTTAAAATCAATATAGAGTTGATGGACTACACCGTTGTATTCCAGCTTCTTCTCTAATATTTGACGTAAGGAAAATATTTGATCGATAGTCGTTCAACCGTTATTGAAAGTTGTATGAGGCCCGCACCAGATTTTTACAATGATCATAAAGATGTTCTTACTATTGAGTAAGTTCGTATTTTGGCTTTAACCGGATCATAGTTATCCGAAACCAGGACAAATCGGTTATAAAGACATTCACTAGACAAATAAAGAAATAAATGGGACATATAAGACATTAAGTACCCAGCTCAATTACCTCATAAAATTATCTTAATTGCTTTTAATAGCGAGTCTGCAAGCAGTCTAGGATATTTATCTGTTTTCTGCGTTTTATAGCTCTTTACCTCATTAAATAGAAGAAGACAAAATCCGATGAGCGCAACCCACCACTTTTAGTTAACTTCCATCTTGAAATGGATTCTAGGACCTTTAAATAAAGCTATAGTCGACAAAAAAGTATAAAAAATTATATACAGGTGCGTTGAAAACACGTAGCAATATAAAATTATGTACTATAATCACATAGGTTTATGTACTATTCATCACTTCGGGTTGGGGAGCCGGTGGCTGGGTGGCTAGCGCGCTAGTACACCACGCCAGAGTTGTGAGTTCGAAACCCAGTCCCCGCGGGACTTTTATAAGAATATAATGAAATGGGGATTCACTCACAGCCTCTCCCCTGGGTAGTGAGACCCGTCAGCCTACTGTTGGCAACTCGCAAAATAGGCGTAAGGAGTGATGACCCTACCCTAACCGTTTCATCGAGAAACGTGAATATATTCCCACAGGAGTCTATACAACGCGGCCAAGGGCCTACACGGCCTGTCGCACCAGAGAAAAAAAAATCACTTCGGGTTATCCTCTACAACTTTTTATGTAAAACAAAATTTTCTCATAAATCTTTCGCTTTCCAACGGTATATTATACATAACTATTCTAGGGAAGGGACAAAAAATAAAATACCTAAGCATATATTTTTGTTCTTTTCTTCTTTAGTTGATTATCAAAATCGTTTAATGTATTTATCTATTTTATCAAAAATAATAAGATATGTTAAGAATGCATTCAACAAGGTGTTTAAATCTGCCGGGTTTAAACACGTGACTTTGGACCTATTAACTCCTTGCTGAATGCATCCAGGGTCACCTCTGGAGTATTGGCCTAGCATAACAGCCTTCTATGCTTAAGGTCGAAAGTCTAAAACCAGCAGATCGTTCTATATTTGTGCACCACTGATGACTCTTAAAAGATTTAATAAGTAGAACTCGTAAAAGATCCCTATCTTAAGTAAACCTGGATAGGCAAAACTTAGGACACCCGCTGCACCATCGGATTAAGCACAATAACATAAAGTGACGTTAAATGGATAAACAACAACAAGATTTAATAAAAATGTTAAGTTCTTGGTAGCAAAACCTCATTAAATTAAATGTATAAAATGGGTACAAGAGATTATGAAATTGACTGAAAAAACTATGAATTTGATTGAAAAAAGCTATATATATATATATATATATATATATCATTTTGTCTTCATTTACCTTTTTTCTTTAATGTTTTTCTAATTTACACATTTTGTATTACAGCTAACAAAAAATTTCAAATTATTTGAAATAAATAATACTGAATTTAATTTAAAAGAAGAATCAGCCCCAATTTTTCTACCTTAAAGAAGAAATTTTTAAAATTCGCAATTTAAATTCTGTCATACGAGGATGAAATCTGAAAGATATGAAAGCTCATTCTGGCTCTACACTTTCTCACATTTATAGTTTAAACACATGTGTTACGTTTGCTGATGATGTGATTCTCAGCGAGAATTATGTATAATGTATTTATGTCAATTATGTAAACAATGAACGAGACGTAGAAGGGAACATGTTGGAAAAGCTATTGTGTCTGTTTTGGCTCCAACCACGCAACCCTGACTCATCGTTCTAACCCACTCGACACATTCTTCTCTGTACTTGTATCCTTCGTTAGAGCTTGAAAATAACAATCATATTCTGGAAGTTTACATCCAAGTCCAAAATTTCCAACCGCTATAATAAATAAATAAATCAAGACTACGGGATGAAAAAAAAATAAATAAATAAATTAAATCATCTTATATGGTCAAGCCACAAGTTATAAGAGATTTTTCCCCCTGATAACTCGTTTATTATTGAATATAAAGAAATAATGTAAGCTGTTCTGGTATCAGGAAATTTTATTTGAATTATTTGCATGAAAATCGAAAGCAAAGAAAAGGAAATAGCAACGAAGTCTAGTATAAATTCTTTTAGTTTATTATTTTGAATAACGAACCTTTGTAATGGACAAAAAAAAAAAAAAAAAAAAAAAAAAAAAAAAAAAATTACCCCCTCTTAAAATTTGAGGGCTTACGTTTCAAGATGCGTAAAATCCGAACAACGAATAAAAAAAATCCGTTTCTCTTAATTAATAAATAAATAAGTATTGGTATACCAAAATAGTGTCATTTAATAGATAATTAAATATTCCTCAAAATAAAAAAAGAATTGTTGAAATTAGTTAAGAACTAGCAGAGATATAAAGTTTTGAAATCAGCAGTGGTGATATGCCATTATCCTTTGAATTATTGCTTTTTATATTACTTAACTACCTATCACCAGCTATATAAACAGTTATATCCTAAAAGTTTTATTTGGAAATAATAAACCATTGTGTAATAATTTGCAGCGTTTTTTACTTTCACTTACCTACATATGAAAGTGTGTGATGAGTCTATAAGCACAATGGAAAGTCGTATGAAACTGAAATTCATATTTAAGACAACTATCCTTTCCAAATGTTACCGCAAATTTTTCATCAAAACCAGCTAGTCAGAAGAGTAACTTTATACCATGGACATGGCAATTTTTAACGATTTTCTCAAAAAACAGCTCATATGGTTTTGATCAAACTTGTCATATCAATGTAAAATTTAATGAGCTTTAATACCATGTAGGTTTCATTTTGATTGAAATAGTCTGAAAGGGCTTACATGCCGATATTTTAAATTGTCTTCCTCTAAAGTATATTTAATTTTATAGATTTAGAAAAATTACCCGTATAATTTTATTAGAATTTTTAAATACAGGTAAATACGAAAGTTGTACGAATTCGATATTCAACTAAAGGAGAAAAGAGCAAAAATATTTTTTAATGCAATTTTTGTGTTTTTGAACAGAACAGAAATATAGACGTATAACATACCGTCGGAAAGCTAAATATTTTAGAAAAAAATATTATTTTATACAGATAATTGTAAAAGTGAACAGAGAGTGATGAAAATTCGATAAAAATAACTGATTGTCATATTTAATAATAACAAGATGATATAGTTATTTTTATAGAATCTACAAAATTAAAGGTAGTTTTTTTTTCTTTTTCCTGGCGCGACAGGCCGTGTAGGCTCTTGGCCGCGTTGTATAGACTCCTGGGAGAATATACTCACGTTTCTCGATGAAATGTTTAGGGTAGGGTCATCACTCCTTACGCCTATTTTTGCGAGTTGGCTCCAGTAAATTCCCGCTGGGACTGGGACTGGAACTCACAACTCTGGCGTGAGAGACTAGCCACTCAGCCACCGGCTACCTCCTTCTAAAGGTATGTTAGAGGAAGAAAATTCAGAATATCGGCATTTAAGCCCTGTCAGACAGTTTCAATCAGATTGATATAAATTAGTTTGATCATAATCGTTATAGCCGTTTTTAAGAAAATCGTAAAAAGGTGCAAAATGCATGGTATAAATTTGCTCTTCTGACTAGCTGATTTTGATGAAAAAGTTGCTGTAACATCTCGGGCGTATAGTTGTCTTAAACATGAAATATCAGTTTCATAGGACTTATCGTTTTCGTGCTGGACTTGCCACATACACGCACACGGGCACATAGACCTTTTTGCTGGACTTGGTCATTTGGACTCAGGAGACCCTAAAACGTGTATTTCTGTTAAACTCTGGAATTCGAAAATTTTCACGATCGCAATACTTTACCTTACCGTATATTTCATATATAGGTAAGTGAAAGTAAAAACATGTTTCAATTGAAACTCAATTTAATTAATTCTTTAGCAATTTGTTTTTCTCTCTAAATGAATTTAAATTTTTTTTAATTGATTCTAACAACGGAGGTAAGTGAACGACTTGTGTTGTGCGCACCAGATTTTAGATATAAGTGATCCTTGAATCCTTTGTCAGCTAAGACACTAGCCATTAATAGTGATTGGGTAATGGATAGTTTCTTTGTTGCTCCCCTGTACGCCTACTGATCTCCATCCAATTGTTCTTCCCTTCAGCCTTCTTCACAATGTACATAAGATTAAACCTCACTGGGCGTCCGTTGCGTCATCCCATTGTCTGCGGGGGTGACCTTAGAGGTGACCAGTCACCGGTTGTGACCGATATGGATAACCGATTGGCTCTTGACTAGCAATAACTTCCTCTTCGGTGATTGGCATTCCTGCTACGTTTTAGGGCCGTTGAATGCTCTCCTGATCTCGTTTGCTTGAATATCTCACTGGAATAATATATATAATTACCCAATTACCTTCAGTTCCTCTGTAAAAAACCTAGGTATCACAGTCGACCAATCCCTCTCCTGGAAACCCCATATTGCCCAAATCTCCCGAAGAACAATAAGTATCCTTAAATTTTTCCATCGCTCCCGTCATCTTCTCCCACTATCCACTCGTAAGCTCCTCGTTTCCTCACTCATTTTCCCCCACTTTGACTATTGTTGTGTGGCATATGACGGCCTCCCGACTGTGCTTGAGGACAGACTAAAGCGCATTATGAACATTTTCTTCAGATTTGTCTTCGGCACTTCAAGGAGATCTCATGTTACCCACTTATACGGTGAGTTAAAGTGGCTCCTTCCCTCCACCCGCAGACAATATTTCCTTGGATCATACCTTTATCAAACTATCAACTCCCAGCGTCCATCCTACCTCCACAGTCTCCTTCAATTTAAATCCTCAGTCCACTTACTCGAAACTAGATCCCGACATTCTGACCTTATGCTCCTACCCACAGAACCAAAACTTTTGATCGTTCCTTTATTGTTCGCTCTACTGCACTCTGAAATTCTCTACCGAACCATATCCGCCATGCCACTTCTTTATCCTCATTCAAATCTCAACTTTTCCTTTACCTACTGTCATCCCAAATAGACGATCAGCAAATATGATATGTCAATTTCATCTAGAAGTCTACATTGAATGAAAGACGATTTTTGTTTACCGCCCAAATTTTAATTTGATTTTGTTAAATTCTCTCATTCAGGGAGAAAAAGAGAATAACTCCTTTTAAATTTCTTTATTTCCAGATCGGCTGCTTGAGCCATACATGGTTTTTTTTTTAACATAAATGAATAATTATTACAACTCGTAACAATGGAAAAAGTGGGGGTATAGCCTCTTACAGAAGATACCCCTAACAATTATAAATTTATAATTATTTCTGAGAATTAAATAATAAAAACAATTTGATAACATAACGAACAATTATAATAAAAACTAAAGAAAGAAAGAGAAGTAATGAATATACAAAATTAATACTAGGTTTGCAAGAATATAAATTATAAATTTAAGATCGATTTTAGTCTAAAAAAAAAAAAAAATGAATAAATAAAATAAAATAAAAATAATTTAAAATATATAAAATAAAATAAAATAAATAAATAAGTAAAAAAAATATTTAAAAACAAAAGCGAAATAATAATAAATAAAAATAAGTTAAAAATATAAATTAAAAGTAAAATAATATGAGGTTCATAAAACTAGATAATAATATTTACAACAGCATGTCCTGTAGAAGCCTGGGTTTGAGCCTGCGAGATGAAGAAGTTGGAATTCCTATGTTGTAGGCTACTGCACCTCCAACTGCTGGTAGCTTCGAGTGGTATTTTTTGAAGCGGATTTCGATGAAGTCTTCCATGTATTCGATTCGTAGCTCACGATGGAGTTGGCTATTTCTAATAAACCATGGGGCATCTACGGCTATTCTTAATATTTTGTTTTGAAAAGTTTGCAATTTTTTTCTTTTCGTTCAGGAAGCTGCGCCCCACACTTCACAACCATACATGAGTAATGGCCTTAATATTGTTTTATATATAAGAATGGTTGTTTCAGGTTTGAGATTAGATTTTCTATTGAGGATCGGGTATAGCATTGCCAGTCAGAGAATAATATAATAATAATAGGCTTACCGAACCCGAAGGTTCGATGCCGATACCACCAAATTCCGCCTACACAGACTCGTCCAATGTTCACCGTTCAAGCCCAAGCCACCGAGATCACCCTTAACGCAATCCTCCCATCGACGCTTCGGCCTACCTTTCGGACGCCTACCAGTCGGATCAGCAAATACCAACTTTCTCGGAATCCGCTCGTCATCGAGCCCAACAACTTTACTCGCCCATTTGAGTCTCCGCGATGCAATCAGCTCAATTATATTCACAGCATACAAGTTCCGCAATTCCGCGTTGTGCAACCTTCTAAACTCCCCAGTGGCTTCATCTCTCTTCGAACCAAATATTTTACGCAATACCTTATTTTCGAAAACCTTAAGCCGTTGTTCATCCTTCAAAGTAAGCGGCCACGTTTCACATCCGTAAAGAACCGTTGGAAGAATAATAGTTTTATAAATTCTAATCTTTACGTTTTTAGATAGAAGCCGCGAACTAAGTAACTTAGCAACTGAATAATAACACGCATTTCCCACCTTTAACCCGGACTTTATTTCTTCCTGTATTTCATTTTTTCTTGTTATCATTGAAACTAAATACTTGAATTTCTCTACGTGTTCAAAAGTATGACCTGATACATCAATATCACCAAGATCGACACCGTTTCTGCTACTAATCATATATTTTGTCTTATCGGTATTTAATTCGAGTCCTATTTCTTTACCGGTTTTTATTAACACACTTGTATTTAGTTGTATGGTTTCCGTGTCTTCACCTAGCAGTACCAAATCATCGGCATACCCCAAAACCGGAATCTTGTCACCCATATTTAAGCCTTTCTCAGTACACATCACCTTTTCTATGACATATTCTAAAGCTATATTAAATAACAAGTCAGAGAATAACTGATAAAAATCATAATTATCAAAAATGTTTAAAAGGCAATTTAATTAATATTGGATGATTTCAAATGGATGGAATGGAACCTTTTGAATTTTTTTTTTTTTGATTATTTAGATTTAATTAGGATCGGTGGTGGTTTTTATTTTATACATTTTTTGAATTGTTTTATCGAAATTCCACTTGAATGAAATCAATTTGATATGTTGTTTAATAAGATTTTTATTCTTAAATTGTTAATGAAACGGAATATTATCGAAGAGCTTGTGATCTAATCTTAAATCTATCCGTAATCTACGAACGTAAGGATTGAGCGATTAACATTATCTATACAAATTCTTCTAACTGATATTAAGGACCATTCAATTATACATTGATGTGAAAAGTTTGGTCAAAATCGTATGAACATGAAAACGAAAATCTGGTGCGCACATCATACGACTTTCACTTACGTTGGTTGTTAAAATCAATTTAAGAACTTTAAAGTGGAATTGGAATTGAAAAAATATTAAAGGATCCAATTCAGTTTTCATGAAAACATGTGCCTCCATGAAAACATGTGCTTCAGATCAGTGATAGGCAAATAAATAGTAAATTCGAGAAAAATGTAATATAAAACTATGTCGTGGTCAGAGATGGGCAAAATCGCATTCGGATATACGAATACGAATGCATTCGGGAAGATCGAGTTTTGAAAATACGAATACGAATGCAATCGTATTTCAAAAAAGAATACGAATGCATTCGTTTTTCGAAAAAATATACGAATACGAATATACTCACAGATGTAGACAGGTATACGCCCGAATTTCACAGGTATGCAAAGGGATACGGTCATATTCCACTGGTGTGGGCCGTATTCTACTGGTCTAAAAACGTATACGGGCCTGTGTACAAGTCATTATTATTTTACATTTTCTGTAAAATCTGTAGCTTTATAACGGTCTGCGAATAGAAAAATAATAACCTGGAAAAAGTTTATTTTTACATTCTTTATTTCTCCAGTTAATTTAAGTTTCTTTAATATTTATCCATTTATTCTTATCACTAGCAACAAGAAATGGTGAAATAGTTAAAATAAAGAAAATTAACAATAAAAAAGGCATTTTTTTTATTTCATCAGAATAAACTTAAATCTATAGATTTAAAAGTGAATATGTAACAATTAATGATATAAATATTAATAATTGTTTCATATTCATTTTTATTCGCGCTTTACTTCACTTCATTATAACCAATTATTTTTGTTATTATTTTTTTTTTCATACTACTTTAATGTTTTAGGATATACTACATTCATTTTCATAGGAAATAGAAACAGGGTCATGAATTATTTTCTAAAATTGCCTCTACGGCAAAGGTTATTCCTAGTCCATTTAGATTTTTTTACACTCTATTGTGAAAATTGTTTAGTTGATTTTTAATTAATTTAAGGACTTCCTTCTGCTTTTGAGTCTTGCAATATTTTCTAAGAAGTTTGTCACATATTTAGCATCTTTTAATAGGCTCAAAGTCCCAGGGCAGGTATCATGGTAAAATTCCCGATGGTAAAGTTCCCGATGTCCCGTGGTGCTGAGGCGGCTTTATATTACTTCTTATCTTAAAACAAAGAACATTGAAAAAAGAATTATACTGAATTTAGATTAAAGTATTTATTTTAGATCAAATTACTAATAAGAATAAATTAAAATTAATATAGTATATACGATAATAACTAAAGTTTTTTGCGGTTATCATCACTCTCAATTACAGCTTTGAATGTTACATAAGTACTTTTATTAGCGCTTTACTTCACTTCATAATAAAGAATTAGTTTTATTATTATAACTTTCAATGTTTTGGAATAATAGCAAACTTCTAAACTTAAAAAATAGAAACATAATCATGAAAAACCAATGAGTCATTCCATACCTGGTTTACCTAAACACTTAACTGTAAATGCTTAAAATTCAACATTTTACCTATTCTTGAATGCGTAGTGTTTATTTTCACATAGTTGGTTTGAAAAGTTAAAATATTTACTGAACTTTACTTTCAATATATAAGATTGTAAGCTCAAGAAAAATATATCATAGGGATAATATGTCTTTTCTTTTTTAATATAATTTATAAGCCCATTACTGCATTAATGTTTTTCATTTTCCACAAATTAATAAATTTTAAGAAATATTTGTTAAATTATTTCATTATAGAGAAGAGAACTGAATGAAAGTAGATATATGTAAATAAATATATATTCGTATTTAAAGAAGTTATTTGAACAATATTTGAATCATATTTAAAAAAAAAAATTATAAATATTAAATGTTATGTCTTTTAATATAAGATATTATAAGACCGTATTCGAATTCCCGCCTGCAAATGCGCACATATTGACTTGTACACAGGCCCGTATACGTTTTTAGACCAGTGGAATACGGCCCACACCAGTGGAATATGACCGTATCCCTTTGCATACCTGTGATATTCGGGCGTATACCTGTCTACATCTGTGAGTATATTTGTATTCGTATATTTTTTCGAAATACGAATGCATTCGTATTCTTTTTTGAAATATGATTGCATTCGTATTCGTATTTTCAAAACTCGATCTTCCCGAATGCATTCGTATTCGTATATCCGAATGCGATTTTGCCCATCTCTGGTCGTGGTACACTTTCAGGGGAACTGTACCCATTTCATGTAATAAACGTATGTTGTTTGTTGGTTTATTTATTTAACGTCACTTTATGCTACTATGGCTAATCGGACGATGCTACAGTGGGAGTCCTAAATTTTGCCTATCCAGGTTTTATTAGGATATGGATCTTTAATGAGTACCTGACATCGCACAGGCTCGGGACCACCTTTTAACGTCCCCTCTGAAGGACGGCGTAACTAAGGATGTTTTACTCCCTTTAAAAAATCCTAGGACCACCTGCGGGTTTGAACCCGTGACCTTTAGCATGGGAGGCTGTTACGCTAGCCACCCAGCTACAAGTGATCCCATAAACGTATGTTATTTAACAAGTTTTCAATTATTTAAAAACATTTCAACATATCACTATTCCAGATTAAGTCTCGATTTGAGAGTAATATGCAGAATATTTTGAGAAGATATATTGATAAAATATTCTTGGTCAGGAATTTAAAAATTCTATAATTTTCTATCCATTATTAGACTCTAGTCTAAGTTTGGTGAAAAAATATTTTAATTAACAGAGTATTTTGATTCATACAAGTAAGGTTTCGAGCCTGCCAGGTCATTTTTACACTTTACAATACGAGTACAAATAATCATGATTTAAATTAATCTACTAAAGTGCATTATAAGAGAGAAAACAATGAAAAACCCTCTAATGAGATGTTACAGCAATTTCATTAAAATCGGCTGACCAGAAGTGTTACTTTTTACCATGCATTTTGCACCTTTTTTTAAATTTTTGTCAAAGACTGCTCTAACGATTTTGATTAAACTCGCTTTATCGATGTAAATTTTAATGGGCTTTAATATCATTTAGGTTTTATTCTTATTGAAATAGCCTTACAGGGCTTAAATGCCTACATTTTGAATTTTCTTCCTCTAAAGTACATTTAATTTTGTAGATAATGTTGTATTAGGTAATGGAGAGTGATGAAAAGCGGATAAAACTGAGTTATTGTCGGAGATAATAATTTATATTGTTAAAGTATTTCATCTGGAGCAGTGATGGGAAAATACTCAAAAAAATTGAGCACTGATTACTGTAATCAAATGATGCTCGCTGCTGATTACAAAATCTACTCAGCTTTCCTCCTGATTAATTTCTATTTTCCTCTGTAATCAAAATTTTCGTACATTTGAGTACTTGATTACTTTTTTATTTGAGGTGGCCAGAATAGAGTATATTACATACATCTTTACGAAAAAGTTAAAATAAACCTATTCTTGAGCAAGCGCGGTTAAAATTAATAGTATAATCGGTAACGAACCTTTGGGAACCCAGCTACTGAGCCTGGTATCGAATAAATACGAAAAAGTAAAATAAACCTATTCTTGAGCGAGCGCGATTAAAATTAATAGTATAATCGGTAAAAAACATAATAATAGAATCCTATATAGATTTTATCTGAAGAGTTTACAATTATCTATAAACCCACCATCTTATTAATAATAATTTACCCCTATCAATTTTTTATAAAAAGTTTAAAATAATCGACAATATGAAAAAAAAGGTGGCTTAAAGAAATTATTAATATAAATTAACTTAATAGATGTATGTAATATACTCTATTCTGGCCACCTCATATAAAAAAGTACTCAAGTAATCAAGTACTCAAAAGTACGAAAATTTTGATTACAGAGGAAAATAGAAATCAATCAGGAGGAAAGCTAAGTAGATTTTGTAATCAGCAGCGAGCATCATTTGATTACAGTAATCAGTACTCAATTTTTTTGAGTATTTGCCCATCACTGCTTCAGATGAAATAATTTAACAATATAAATTATTATCTCCGACAATAACTCAGTTTTATCCGCTTTTCATCACTCTCCATTACCTAATACAACATTATACATAGTTTTTTTTCTAAATCTACAAAATTAAAGGTACTTTAGAGGAAGAAAATTCAAAATGTAGGCATTTAAGCCCTGTAAGGCTATTTAAACCAGAATAAAACCTAAATGATATCAGAGCCCATTAAAATTTACATCGATAAAGCGAGTTTAATCAAAATCGTTAGAGAAGTCTTTGACAAAAATTTAAAAAAAGGTGCAAAATGCATGGTATAAAGTAACACTTCTGGTCAGCCGATTTTAATGAAATAGTTGCTGTAACATTTCATTAGAGGGTTTTTCATTGTTTTCTATCTCATAATGTACTTTAGTAGATTAATTTAAATCATGATTATTAGTACTCTGTATGTAAAGTGTGAAAAAGACCTGGCAGGCTTGAAAACTTACTTGTATGTATTGTGAAATACTCTGTTAATTAAAATATTTTTTCACTAAACTCTTAATAGAGTCTAATAATGGATAGAAAATTATAGAATTTTTCAATTCCTGACCAAGAATATTTTATCAATATATATTCTCAAAATATATATTCTCAAAATATATCCACGGGTGGCGGATGTGGGGATGGTCGGTGGAATTTCCACAGAAACTCCTCCCGGCTAAGTCCGATGGAGGGTGTGACGTAGGTTCGAACGTCCTACTCACATATTTTAGTTTACAAAATACCACCAACAGTCATGGATTCCTCTGAGGTAAAACGCTCATTATCCGGAGGTAAACTAGTTCGGGTCTCCGGGTGGGGACTGCTTCAGGGGAATCATGGCGCAAGATGAAAATTAGTATTATTCAGTTACTAAGTTACTTAGTTCGCGGCTTCTATCGGAAAACTTAAAGGTTAGAATTTATAAAACTATAATTCTTCCGACGGTTCTTTACGGATGTGAAACGTGGCCGCTTACTTTGAAGGATGAACAACGGCTTAAGGTACTGCGTAAAATATTTGGTCCGAAGAGAGATGAGGCCACTGGGGAGTTTAGAAGGTTGCACAACGCGGAATTGCGGGACTTGTATCCTGTGAATATAATTGATTTGGTAGCATCTCGGAGACTCAAATGGGCGAGTAAGGTTGTTGGGCTCGATGAAGAGCGGATTCCGAGAAAGTTGGTATTCGCTGAACCGACTGGTAGGCATCCGAAAGGCAGGCCGAAGCGTCGATGGGAGGATTACGTTAAGGGTGATCTCGGTGGCTTGGGCTTGAACGGTGAACATTGGACGAGTCCGTGTAGGCGGAATTTGGTGGTATCGGCATCGAACCTTCGGGTTCACTAAGCCTATTATTATTATTATTATATTCTCAAAATATTCTGCATATTTCTTTTGGGCATACTCTCAAATCGAGACTTAATCCGGAATACTGATATGTTGAAATGTTTTAATTATTTAATAATAATTAGTTAATTAGTTAATAATTGAAAACTTGTTAAATAACATACGTTTATTACATGAAATGGGTACAGTTCCTCTGAAAGTGTAACACGACATAGTTTTATATTACATTTTTCTCGAATTTACTTGTTGTATTTAATAATACAGTTGTAAATTTTAACAAATTTATTTTTTTTTTTTTTAATATTTGAAATTTCTTTAATTAAATTTAAGAATGGAGGTGAGTGAAAGTTTATTCGCACTTGTTTATTCTGCGGTATTAGTTGAGAAGGAAGATCATGGTAAGCTTCTGACGTGAAAATTGAAACCTGGCCAAGATGCGCTTGTTTACGTTCCTTCCATATCACGTAGTCCTGGACCGTTATTATTTAAGGAATTAACCCTCTTCCATTTTCTCCTGAAAGATCGTATAGAAAATATCAACTCGTGAAATTGGCCTGTGAAAGGGGATCTGTGTAAGCTGTTTAGCATGTCAGTGTGCTAGGTCATTCTATACAAGTCTTAAGTGACCGTGTCAGCGTTTTTTTTTTTGGGAGGACTTCTGCCCTAGAAATAATAATCTTAAAGTATGTTTGGTAGGGAAAATTGGAGTTATAAGCGTGTAAAAACATGCTGTGGGATAAAATTTCCAAGTATAGAACTAGAGGTTTGTAAATTGTACGGTCTGTGCAACAGATATTTACAGTGAGTGTCATAAGTATTCGGAATTCGTATTTCTTTTCATAAGTAGATGTCACAACTTTGTGATCTGCTGCTTAAAAAAAAATGTGGAGGATCCATTTTTGAAACGAGTCGTTACTGGTGACGAAAAATGGATTCTCTACATCAACACTAGCTGAAACAAATCTTGGAGGTTGCCTGGAATGACGCCGCTCGCATCACCAAACGCCGGCTTGCATCGAAGAAAGGTGATGCTCAGTATTTAGTGGAATTGGAAGGGACCCATCCATTTCGAACACCTACCACAAAACCAAACTATAAATACGGACTTTTACTGCGCCCAGTTATTAGATCGTTTGAAGGCTGCAATTGAAGAGAAACGACCAGAGTTGGCAAGTTGGAATGGAGTGCTATTTCACCAAGACCCCATGTATCTTTAAGGACTCGGCAAAATTTATTAAGCTTCAGATGGGCGGTTTTACCTCACCCGCCGTACTCTCCTGACATTGCTCCTTCGGATTTCCATCTTTTCCGTTCCCTAGAAAATTTTCTACAAGAGAAATCCTACTTTTCAGAAAACGCACCTTTTATTGTTCTTCGGGAGTAAGTGACTTTTGGAAAAAAGGGATAATGGACCTTCCAAGCCGTTTGGAAAGGGTAATCGCTAACGGTGGTAACTATTTTGTAGATTAAATAAATAAATTTTAAGCTGTTCACCGATTTTAATTTTTGTCCAAATATCTCTACGAACTTCCTGAACAACCCGATATATAATTCTTTTTCGCTCACATATCTTTAAAAGAGACTCCCATAAACGAAACTCACTGACCAGATATCCGATATTAAAAATATACAATTAATAATGTAAAATTACAAGATCATTCAGTGTCAAAAGTATTCGGGAATCGTAATATACTATTTTTTAATGGTTTCAAATGTTCATATTCTCACTAATCTTCGACATAAATTTATGTTCTAAACAATTCTTCTCCTTCATGTAACTGATACCCAACCTCGGAAAGAATTTTTTTCTAAATAAGGCCTTCAAATAAAATTGCAACGATCGAACAACGCTTAGAATAATTTTAAAAAAAGGAATAGTTGAAATGTTAAAAAAAAATTATTAGAATATGTGGATGGCTATGTATAGCGTCGATCTTGATGATATTAATATTTCGGGTCATACTTTTGAACACGTAGAGAAATTCAAGTATTTAGGTTCAATGATAACAAGAAAAAATGAAATCCAGGAAGAAGTAAAGTCCCGGTTGAAGGTGGGAAATGCGTGTTATTTTTCCGTTGCTAAATTACTTAGCTCGCGGCTTCTGTCTAAAAACTTAAAGCTTAGAATTTATAAAACTATTATTCTTCCAACGGTTTTTTACGGATGCGAAACGTGGCCGCTTACTTTGAAGGATGAACAACGGCTTAAGGTTTTCGAGAATAAGGTACTGCGTAAAATATTTGGTCCGAAGAGAGATGAGGCCACTGGGGAGTTTAGAAGGTTGCACAACGCGGAATTGCGGAGTTTGTACCCTGTGAATATTATTGAGTTGATAGCATCGCGGAGACTCAAATGGGCGCGTAAAGTTGTTGAGCTTAGTGAGGAACGGATTCCGAGAAAGTTAGTATTCGCTGAACCGACTGGTAGGCGTCCGAAAGGTAGGCCGAAGCGTCGATGGGAGGATTGCATTAAGGCTGATCTCGGGGGCTTGGGCTTGACCGGTGAACATTGGACGAGTCTGTGCAGGCAAAGTTTGGTGGTATCGGCATCGAACCTTCGGGTTCGGTAAGCCTATTGTATTGTATGTATATTGTAGATAATATAATAATAAAATATAAAAGCAAAAATAATTTATTTAAAATTTAATTAACTATTTGGGGGTCCTAAATAATTAAATAATTAGTAAGATCAATTCATACTAGGCTAAAATGTATGTATAAACGTTTTACCAACTGGATGTTTTTTTATGATCTCTGCATTAATATAATTAGGGAACCACGTAATTCCAAATACTTAATAAAAACGTGCAAAATGTATGGTATAAAGTGGCTCTTCTGGTTAATTGATTTTGATGAAAAAGGTTTTGTAACATCTCTGGCACAGACGCTTCAGTTTTATACAACTTATAGTTTTCGCGCAAGACTGTCCACACACACACCACACACACACACACACACACACACACACACACACACACACAAGACCTTTTTGCGGGACTTGGTTATTTGGACTCAGGGGACCCTAAAACGTGTATTTCCGTAGAAAACTGGATTTAGAAAATTTTCAAGTTCTCAATACTTTCCCTTATTCCTAGATATTTCATATATAGCTAAGTGACAGGAATATATTTCTTTTATGGAGCTTAAGTTAAGTCATTAAGGATTGATTTCAGATTTATGCGAAAGTCATGTGTTATGCGTACCAGATTTTTACTATGGAGTGAAATTGTTGACTGCTATTCTAGCCCCGGATTCAAATCCCGGCTGGGGATAGATAATTACTAATAACTTATTCTTTATATTTAATTTAACAGTGGAGCTACCATGTGGTAGGGAGATTTTGGGGATCACTATATCACTCGAGAGCAATATATCTGACGAGTTATCTACCATCACTTACGATTTCTCCTCGTCTAAATAACCAAGAACAAGAGATTTCTCTGTTTTGCTTAAGCTGTATTATATTGCCTACTGGATCAGCTAAGTACGTTAGAGATAGAAGACATTACAGCTTACATTCACTATCGTGTATAACAGATGGTAATCAGTGCGTGGTAGTAGTCTCCTCGCTAGGACGTACTTCTTGGAGAGACTAGATTCCCGATCTAGAACCCCGTAAGGGTTCGTCGTGCCATGAACAGGATCGCCTGTACGTCGGTGGACTGCCAACGAGTGACTCACGATAGCCACGATTTACTCGCGATTAGAATTCATAGCGTCGTCTGGATCACAGTTTATTGCCTTAGGAAGTTCGGGGATATTGAAATGAAATTAAATGAAAATATATTTCATTCAAGGAGGAAGAATAGTCCCCTAAGAATAACTAAAAATCTGGTGCGTATAACACACTGTTTACTGCATTTTTTTTTTTCTGTTTCTTTCAGAATAAAAGTTATTTTCATTTGAATTTACTTTCATTTCATATAAATATTTTATTTTAATAGGTGCGGGTAACACACGACTTATACTTACCTCGGCTGTTAAAACCAATATAAGAACTATTAAATAGACTTAAATCTGAAACGGGTTTAAAGAATTGTATTCTGCTCCGCTGGAAACATGGTTTAGATTAATTAATCTAACAATAGAAATTTTTATACACAACAATAACTTTTATTTTTATCATTCTCCATTACATAATACAACATCAGATATAAAATAACATGTTTTATAAAATCTTTAGCTTTCCTACGGTATATTAACTATTATTGGGATGGTACTCGTTAAAGATCCCTATCCTAATTAAACCTGGATAGACAAAATTTAGGACTCCCACTGTAGAATCGTCCGATTAGTTACAGCAGCATAAAGGGACGTTAAATAAATAAATAAACCAAAAAACTATTCTTATGTTCGGGGAAAAAAAATTAACTAAACAATATGTTCGCTCTTTTCGCCTTTAATTAGTTATCAAATTCGTTCAACTCGTATATTTACCCGTTTATTCAATGATTACATGATGAATAGGTTTATTTTTTTTCTTTAGAATCTACAAAATAAGAGGTACGTTAGAAGAAGAAAATTTAAAATATAATTATTTCAGCGGTGTCAGAGTAGTTCAATAGTTTTTTTTTCCAATCTACAAATTTAAATGTACTTTAGAATAGGAAAATTTAAAATATAATTACTTAAGCCCTGTCAGAGTATTTCAATAGTTTTTTGTTGTTTTTTTTAATCTACAAAATTAAAGGTATTTTAGAAGATGAAAATTTAAAATATAGGTAGTATTTCAATCAGATTGTAATAAACATCTTAAATTCGTCGATTCTGTTGAAAAAGTTTCTCGTATAATGTGACACTTCTGCTTCTTCGATTTTTTATAAATAAAGTGGCTCTATAATATGTATAAGCTTCTAAAATATGAAATTTCAGTTTTACAAACCTTTTAATTTTCAAAATACATACACAGACTTAAGTGATGCAAGCCAAAAAACAACCATGTCATAAAAATCTAAAAAAACTAAACTATGACATCCTGCCCTTTAATAATATTTCGCTGGTCCCGGTTGAACAAATTCGCTATCTATGGCTCCTACTTGAAAAACGTCTGACGTGGAATCCGCACACAAGACTGACGCGACAAGAAACTGCTTACCGCTTTCGCTAACTACAACACTTACTGGACAGACGCTCATACCTTCCATTAAGCTACAAAAGGCTCATCTACATCACCATCATGAGGCCTATCTGGACTTACGGAGTTGAGCTTTGGGGCTTACTAAGCTATGAAATTCTTCTCGTATAAATTCTAAAATCTAAAATCCTTTGAAAAATCCTCAATTCTCCTTATTTTGTCACGAATCAACTCATCCATGAAGACCTTAATATCCCCTATGTTGCTGATTTGGCCCGAACCAGGTATCAATCCTTCCATGACAAACTCCACTCCCACTCTAACCCAGTACTTTCAATCCTTGCTTCCTCTTCCATTCCTGACAATCCTCCGAGGCGTCTGAAAAGAAGATGGCCTATGGAGATGGTCTAGTTTAGATTACCTAGTGGAGTGCTGAGAATGGGCATTTTCTCGTCATGTATTTTATCTGACAGCTAATTTATTTGATGCATTAACTAGTACAGTTGTAAATCTCTATAAATAATAATAAAAAATAAATAAAAAAACTAAACTGGAATTGCGATGCGCATTTTTGATATTCCAATAGCGCTATTAGACAGAGTACAATTTTAACTCAATTTAGACCCCACTCATCACTGTAGAACAAATACGATACCTTGGACTACATGGAATGCTCATACAAGAGTTAAACGACAAGAAACTGCTCGTAGATACCGACTATTAAAACACTTACTTGACAAACGATAAAAACTCTCTCTTTACTTCAAAAAACTCATTTACACGACCATTATCAGACCTATTTGGACTTACGGCATTGAGCTATGGGGGTCCACAAGACCATCGAATTCCTTCCGCAACCAATCCTTGCAATCCAAAATCCTTCAGCAAATCCTCGACGCTCCTTACTTTGTTACCAATAAACTCATCCATAGAGACCTGAATATCCCACTAGTTACAGAAATCGCCCATAAAAGATACAACTCCTTTCATTTCAAATTACCCGCCCATACAAACCCGCTTGTCCGTATCCTCTCATAGACATATATTCCCGATAATCCTCCGAGGCGTCTGAAAAGATTTGTTGCTGAACAAAGAAACATTGAAGTGCTATCACTGGGTAGATTCTTCTCATGACTTGTTCAACCCAATTGTCTGTAAATGGCACATTTACTTATTGTACTATGTAAATTGTACAGTTGTAAATTTTAATAAAAGAATTGAAAAAAAAACAACAACTCAATTTACAGCTATTTTTTATTATGATTTCGAGTTCTTTTTTTTTTTTTTTTTTTTGCTTTTCTACATTATCTATTGAGAAATAATAAACTATTTTGTAATAATTACACTAAAAACTATTACCAAACAGTTTTGTTTTTATAGCTAAGACGTGAAATATCACCAGAGAGATTCCTCTTTTAACTTAAGTGTTAGGTTGATATAAACGCCGAAAGAACATTCCGGACCTATCTTCTAACCGGTTATGCTAAGTAACAGCTATCTTACTAGCGATATCAGTTAGCAGATGCCAATTTATGATGGTTATTTCATTTCTATTCAAGACAAGTTACAAATGAAACAAAACTAATATTACAGCAAACTTAACTATCCAATAATTCAGACCTACGAGAAACGGTCTATAAACTATCATAAAACAAAATTATGAAACGGAAATGAAATCCTAAATTTATTTATATTCTCATCAGATTTTAAATTATTTATTGATATTTACAACTGTATTGTACAACACATCTAGTAAATAGGCTAAAATAATACAGGCATGAACAAGACATGCCCAGCGGCAGCACTCTAAAAAATATACTAAACTAGAAGGTCTCGAAGCCATCTTCTTTTCGGACGCCTCGGAGGATTGTCAAGAATTGTAGAGGAGGCAAGGATTGAAACTAGAGGATTAGGGTGGGAATAGAGTTTGTCATGAAAGGAATGGTATCTAGATCGGGCCAAATCAGCAACATACCGGACATTAAAGTCTTTATGGATGAGTTTGTTCGTGACAAAGTAAGGAGCATTGAGGATTTTACGAAGGATTTTGGATTTTAGGGATTGGATAAAGGAATAAATTATGGTTTAGTAAAGCCCCAAAGCTCTACTCCGTATCAGTAATATTTAATGTATTGTTATAACAGGCATAATAGTCTTAGATTATATTAGTCTAATAACTTTTATCCCACAGTGCTTATCATATAGAGGGAAAATCTCTACGTGTTTCATTATTTTCTACTTAAACACCTTTGTCTTATCGAGGACTGGTGTAATGCTTGGCGTATTAAGGTTAATGAAAGCAAATGCACCCACGTCATCTTCACCCTTCGACGCAAATCCTATCCAATGGTTCATTTCAATTCCATACCGCTTCCTTCCTCAGACACAGTCTGGTATCTTGGCTTACTACTAGACAAAAGATTGACGTGGAACCCACATACAAGACTTAAACGAAAAGAACTCAACAGACGATTCGGACAGTTATACAGACTACTAAACAGAAAATCTAAGCTTACAGTTGACAACAAATTATTACTTTACAAGACAATACTGAAGCCAATCTGGACCTACGGACTAGAACTGTGGGGGACAGCTAAACGTTCTAACATCAAACGCATTCAATCCTTTCAATCCAAAGTCCTTCGAACAATAGTAAATGCTCCTTATTATGTCTCCAACTATACCTTGCACCACGACCTTAATGTTCCATTTATTTCAGACCTGGTTCCATCTAAATTTTCCAAATTCCACCAGAACCCCATTCATCATCCTAATCCTCTAGCACAATCCCTATCCAGCTCCACTCATCCATACAACCCTCCTAGAAGGTTGAAACGGCAGTGGCCCCGAGACATATTGTAAAAATCTATTCTGGAGTTCTGACACTGTCAGATTTTCCTTCTCAAGTGCGGTGTGATTGTGGCTGTGGCGCCCTCACTTAGCTTCCGCTGGCTCTCACCAGTGATGCGGCTGAGAGGGAGGCGCTGGGATCCTTTGGACTCTGCTTGTCCGCAAGTGGGGAGACAAGCCCCGTCCAGGGTTCCCGAGCTGATTGTAAATATTGTACATAGGTATGAATGTGACATGTTTTGTTTATTTGTTAACTTCATTTTTTTGTATTTATTTTGTCTATAAATTTTGTTATTGTATACGTTTATTTATTTTGATTTTATTTTATGTAATTTGACTTTCCTTTTGTTTATATTGTAAATATTGTATGAATGAGATCCTGTAGCACTATTATTATTGTCTATTATGACAAATTGTAATATATACGAATAAAAAATACATTAAAATAATCCCTTTTAAAATATTCCGCTGAAAATATTTTCGAACTTGGTAATAATCCTACTTTGAAAAATTTTTATTGAAAAAAGAACAATGCTCACAAAATCGACATTTCAACAATTGATGGAATCATAAGAATATACAAAGAAAAAATCTGGTGCGGGCAACACACGACTTTCACTTGAAACTACTAAGTTGGAGTGGGAATGGAGTTACTGAACTGTAGGTAATACTGACAGGTGTTATACAAAGAATAATCTTCACCATTAGATTACGATCAGAAAAAACTATTGTCAAATTTTCAATCAGAACAATACCACATAAGCTTGAGCGTGTCAGAATAAAATAATTCCTATATGTTCCATTCTGAAGAAACTAAATGTGATTTGTTTATCTTTTTTGATGGGGAGGAGGGGGTCGAACTGTAAAACGTGTGTATCCGAAGTGTTTATTTAATACTGCTGTGAGTAATCAGACGATGCAAAATTTGGTCATTTGGACTCAGGGGACCCTAAAAAGTATATTTTCGTCGAAAACAGGAATTCGAAGAATAAATCTGGTGCGGGCAACACACGACTTTCACTTACCTCCGTTATTAAAGAATTTTCAAATACAGTTAGAGATGAAAATGAGTTCAACTATAAAAGAATTAATTAAATGAATTTCTATAGAAACATGTGTTTTATTTAAAATCAATTATATTATTATCTAAAATAATCAGTTAAGTTTATTGGCTTTTTATCACTCTTTATTAACTTTTATAAGCTTGAGTATAAGTTAAATTTTTTTATAAAATCTTATAAAATATACCAATGGTACATCATACATGTATATTACTGCTCTTATGTTCAAAAACAAAAAATTGCATTAAAAAAATATTTTTTGTTTTCAGTTTTCTCCTTTAGTTTTTTAAATTCCCACAACTTGCATATTTACCTGTTTTTCATCAGTGGTAACAAGATAATATAGTTATTTTTACTGAATCTACAAAATTAAAGGTACTTTAGGGGAAGAAAATTTAAAATATCGGCATTTAAGCCCTGTCAGACTATTTTAATCAGAATGAAACCTACATGACGTTTAAGCCTATTAAATTGTACATCGATATAGCGAGTTTAATCAAAATCGTCGGAACCGTTTTTGAGAAAATCGAAAAAAGATGCATGGTATAAAGTGGCTATTCTGGTAAGCTCATTTTGATGAAAAAAGTTGGGTAACGACTCGGGCGTATATTTGTCTTAAATATGAAATTTCAGTTTCATAGAACGTACCGTTTCCGCCCGGGAGTTACCATACACACACACACACACATATCTTTTTGCGGGACTCGGTTATTTGGACTCAGGGTGCCCTAAAACTTTCGTTGAAAACAGGAATTCGAAAATTTTCACGATCGAAATACTTTCCCTTACTATATATAGTAAGTGAATGTAAAAAGATTGTCTCCATCCTGTGCGGCAGACTCCCTCGTTCAATTAATAAAAAACAAAATAATATCCGAACTGTATTGTAGCATGGATTTGTTTCGTTATTCGTTTAACAAAATGTTATGGTACTGTAGATCATCGCATAATGCTACGGTGGACGTCCTAAATTTTGCCTATCCAGGTTTAATTAAGATAGGGCTCTTTAACGAGTACCTGACATCGCACAGGTTCGGAACGATCATTTATGTCAAAACCAAGGATTTTTTATTCCCATTAAAAGATTCTAGATTTACCTTCGGGTTTGAACCGTAACCCTGATGAGCTTAAATTTTCTGTACTTTACAGCAAGTGTTTTTGCACCGTTAGTGTCCTTGCAAAATACAAATTTTTGGAACACACCACTGCAATTCATGTTATTTAGGAACTATTGAACTTGTAGACCTATATTATCACTCATATTGAAGCAAATCTACTGCAATATAAAGTAGTATATATAATTTATCTTTGTAGAAGGAGCTTTTATTGTGATATTTGCAAAATTAAATTCACAAAATGGTATTTTATAGTTTTTGAAAACATTATCTAGGAAATTGGCGATCCTTCGTTAAATAATGAGGTGCATAATTACCATCCTAAATACAAAGGACACATTTTATTATTTTTGCCAAAAAAACAAAAAAAAAAATAATATTAATCGTTTTTTGAGGAGAGAGAAAACATGTATTTTTTTTAAATTAAAAATTTTATCCCTAAAACTAATTAGAACTTGAGAACTTATTATTGTATATTTAAATGTACAAACAAATTATGAACAATATAAGAAATACTGAAAAAAAAACTACTGATTTTGCACATCAAGACCAGAATGAATATAAAGTCTAATTCCTCAGGAAAAAAGAAAATTCAAGTTGAATATTTATATGTTTGAGGTATGTCATGTTTTTATTGCTTAGTGAGAGATTACTGAAAACTATTTGAGGTAATTAAGTTTCAAAAGTGCTATTGGAGACTTAAATACAATAAAATAATAAATGCACTATTCAGGTACCTTACCCTGTGACATATTTTGTGCCCTCTTTTTATTTAAGGTTGTTGATGCCTTAAATCTGTTAGGCACACTGGCCTTCTTGACAATTAAATTGGCTTTGATTTTAATTTTATGAATGAAACCTTGATCATATGAGATTTTGTCATTCATTGCATACAGTATGGAGAACCCCTGCTCTAATTTACTTACTAGAAATGAAGGCTGTTGTGCTAGCCACTATACTTCAGGTGACCCTTGATAATGTATTATTAAATCTAAAACATATGTTTCCAACGAAACTGAATATAATTCTTCATTCTTTTTTTTCGTCTGTAGCTTTATTTAAATGTTCTAAAATTAATTTAAAGATGGAAGTTGAGTGAAAATCGTGTTGTGCGCTCATCAGATTTTTTTTTTTTTTTTTATGACGTGAAAAAGGTTGCAAAGAGATAAGATATCCAAGACTGCTTGCATACTCTCTAATAAAAGTGATTTCGATACCTTGATGAGGTAATTGAGCTGGGTACTTAATGCCTAATATGACACATTTCTTTCCTTATTTGTCTTGTGAACGTATTCATAACAGATTTGTCATGCTTTCGGATAACACGGATCCGGTTAAAACAAAAATACTAACATATATGCAAACATTGTAAAAAAATCTGGTGCGGGTAATACAAGACTTTCACTTAACTCGGTTGTTAAAATCAATTTAAGAATTATGAAATAAACTTGTAAAAAATACACTGAGTTTAAGATAACCACTACACCACAGGTGATCCCGGTCACAATGAGCATACTATACCGATTCCTTTTTGCGAATTACTATATAGCTGATTATAAAAGACGCGAAGAGATACAGCTGTTTAGTGGAACAAGGTAAACGCTATCTATTCATCTCTGCCTCACCAAGGACTGTTGTGCCTTTCTCTGCCTCCATTCTTCGGCTTGCAATCTCCAGAAAAGTAACTTCTATTTACATAATACACGTTCCTCTACTTTTCGGGAGATGGTATGAGTATTGCGTAACGATACTTCTACTCACTAATCCTCGGTTTCTACAGCCTAATTATTTCGGAACATTGTTCCAAGAAGGTAGAACTGCATACCGATTAGCCGAGAACTACAATAATAGGTAGTTCTCTGTGTCAGCGAAGTCAGGTCAGTGTTACAGTGCGCTGTAGGAATGGCAAGTGGCTCAGAGTGATGGGGACAATAAGCCAGCTTTCCATCACGTAGTTTCTCCCATTTCAGAATCTTCGGGAAACTGCCAAGACTTTCTGGGAGGATAACATAACCTCTGTTTGAAATGTTTCTAAAAATCTGTACCTCTACAATCCGTGAATGATCTTGGGCTCAGTACATATGGAGATTGGTACTGTTTCTAGGCCAACGGCAGTGCAATGGGGTGATTAGGCCTTGGTCACGCTCAGCCGCCAGGTTTTTTGCCCAATATGGGAACCTGAGGGTCCCTCGACTGCATTAACAGAATAAATAATAATCTGTCACAGCCGGGATTTGAACCCAGGACCCGAAGAACAGTAGACTAGCGCCCTATCCTCTAGACCACGCCGAAATGTTTATACTTCACGCAAAATCTTACTAAACGGATATTTGGTGGAGAAGTTGGTTAGGGATGCATTCATCAAGAAATAAAAAAACACTAATAAGGAAGACTTATTAAATTTGTGAGCTGACGTTTCGGCCTTAATTTTTAATTATCAGGACAATTAAAATATAAGAGTAATACAATAAATATACTGAAAAGCAGCGATGATTTTTATGATTAACAAATAAATGTAAACAGCGTGCATTGTTTAAGATAAAAAAAAATATGGTGCATGCAACTCACGACTTCCACATACCTCACTCGTAAATAAATTTTTTTTTTTTTTTTTTTTTTTAACAACAATTTTTATTGAGTAAAATTACAATCTGTCCCAATTTGGACATCAATAGTAGTGCTGAAAGATATCATACATATTATATTCATACAATATTTACACAGCATAAAATTACAATAAAATATATACACAATAATGAATCAATACAAAAGTCAATAATTCACTTATACCTATATACACATACACACACTCATACATACATCACATTGAGTGGAGAACCTAGCCAGTGCTAGAACTCCAATATATTTACAAAAGACCTCGGGGCCACTGCCGTTTCAACCTTCTAGGTGGGTTGTATGGATGAGTGGAGCTGGATAGGGAGTGAGCTAGAGGATTAGGATGATGAAATAGGTTCTGGTGGAATTTGGAAAATTTGGATGGAATTAGGACTGAAATAAATGGAACATTAAGGTCGTGGTGCAAGGTATAGTTGGAGACATAATAAGGAGCATTTACTATTGTACGGAGGACTTTGGATTGAAAGGATTGAATGCGTTTTATGTTAGTACGTTTAGCTGTCCCCCACAGTTCAAGTCCGTAGGTCCAGATGGGCTTCAGTATTGTTTTGTAGATTAATAATTTGTTGTCAACTGTAAGTTCAGATTTTCAGTTGAGTAGTCGGTATAACTGTCCGAATCGTCGGTTGAGTTCTTGTCTTTTAAGTCTTGTATGTGGGTTCCAAGTCAATCTTTTGTCTAACAGTAAGCCAAGATACCGGACTGTATCTGAGAGAGGAATTGATAATGAGTTGAAATAAACTGGCGGACAGGATTTTCGTCTAAGAGTAAAGGTTATGTGTTTACATTTGGCTTCGTTCACCTTTACACGCCAGTTATTACACCAGTGTTCGGTAAGGAAAAGGTGTCTCTGAAGGTTTAAGGATGCTGTTTCAGGATTGGAACTGGATGATAGGATGGCGGTGTCATCTGCAAGAGTTGCCAGAAAGGTATCAGGATGTGTAGGAATATCAGCAGTGTAAATAAAATTAACAATAATTTATCAGTGATCAATTATATTTCCTAAAATGTTTAATTTGTCTGTGTAGAGCGAAGGATTCTTATTAAAAGCTAATGAAAATATTTCGAATTTCGGTTTTCAACGGAAAAATACGTTTTAGGATCTCTTTAGTCCAAATAACCATGTCTCACGAAAAGGCCTATGTGTCTGTGCTTGGGTATGTGTAAAATGAACTTTCATATTTTAAAGCATCTAGGCCTAAGACGTCACAGCAACTTTTTCATAAGAAACAGCTAACCAGAAGAGCACTTTATATCATGTATTTTGCACGTTTTTACAATTTTCTAAAAACCGCTTCAACGATTTTGATTAAACTCGCTATATCGATGTAAATTTTAATGGGCTTTAATATGGTGTATGTTTCATTCTGATTGAAATAGTCTGACAGAGATTAAACGCCGATAGTTTAAATTGTCTTTCAAGAAAATTAACTATTTCATCTTGTTAGAGTTGATAAAAACCGCTACATATGGATGAATTTAATAATTAACTGAAAGAGAAAAGTATTTTTAATGTAAGTTTTGTTTTGAAATAAGAATTGTTTTATATATATATATATATATATATATATATATATATATATATATTATATATATATATAAGTTTATGTTGTTCTCAGGTTTCAGTCAATGTATAAACAATTTTATTTATGGTACGTTTCGAGAATTTATTGTTCTCATAATCATGCCTTAACAGTGGAAAAACAAAAAAACATAACATTAATATTATTATACAATAATTAATATATGAAGTTATTGTTAGAGATGTAGAAAAGAATACATTGAACAATGAATACTCATACAGTAGGTACATAGATATTTTAAATTAGGATTTACATTAAAGATATTATAAAATTACTTACAATTTTGGACAAAATAGTGTCTTAATTAGACATGTTTAGCCTACAAGCTTTGAAAGAACACTGAAAAAATAAAAAAGGAATAGTTCAAGTATGGAGATTTATGTAGGAATTTATGATGACGTCAGGAGTCTGGAGTGTTCTCCTATTGTTGAGTTGTTTTCGTTTTATTTCGTATTATTATTAAGACGTTTATTTTATTTATTTAAATTTTAATATGTGTTTATCAAATTTGAGTAACATGCATTAAGGTTTTGGACATCCGATTTTTCATTTATGGAGCGATTTTTATATTGTATATATATGGTAATCATTTCTTTAAAATTTCGTTTGAAGCTGTTTTTTTCATAATGAATAATTTTCGGTGCGTGAAATTTGAATGAATGTCCCCATATTTCTGAAATGAGTAGTGAGGGCAGTTTGGTCAGGTTTATTTGGATTTTTTTAAAAATGAAGTGCAGCTGTATTTGTGTTGGTATACTCTCCTTTTTAAATATTGTTCAGATGTTTCAAAATAAGACATTCCGCATTTGTCTTCACAAGGTATTTCGTATATCAAATGTAGCAATGTAGTAATCAAATGTAGTATGCGAAATACCTTGTGAAGACAAATGCGGAATGTCTTATTTTGAAACATCTGAACAATATTTAAAAAGGAGAGTAGCTTCGTCCGATTAGCCGCAGTAGCATAAATTGACGTTGAATAAATAAACAAACAAAATTATTTCATCTTTTACTCTAAATCTTAAATTGATTTTAACAACGGTGGTAAGTGAAAGTCGTGTGCTTTTAACTTTAAATTCATTTAATTTGTTTTCTAATTACCCATTATGGAACCTCTGAATACCGCCAGAGAACCCATAGGGGTATGCGGATCACATGTTGGGAACTACTTCCCTGTTGATGTACCTTCCACACTAATTCTCGTAGGATTCGTCGTGCATGAAGTATCACCCGAAGTCGGTGGACTGACAATGAGTGACTCACGATAGCACGATTTAGACGCGATTTGAATTCATAACGGCCACGTGGGCAATAGATCGATTTAGATGGACAAAATTCTGAACTTGTCTGTATTACGTTTGGGATCGAAATTACGGGAAAAAATTATAAAACTAATTAATTTTGACACGATTGGCGAGCGCACAGTGGTCGAACATCAATGTATTTGCTAAAATCTAAAATTCCCTGCATTTTACGTTTGAAGTGCCCAGAATACGAAGAAAATAATACAAAAAAATCGAATTATGGCTCGGAGTAGCTAAAACCTGATAATGGACGTATTTTATATCATTTAGGAAACTCTTCAAATTATAGATTGTAAAACTTTTGATTCGGAGAGTTGTGTCTGAAAAAAATTATGTATCACCCAAAACGCAAAAATTCTTTATAATATTTAACGACTAGATGATGGAGTTTTGTTGACCGTTGAGAAATTAGATGAGGAAGATGGTTGGGGGTGCGGTCATAAATTAGAAACACACATTTAAAATAAGTGTTATTTTAATTATGTGCCGACGTTTCGGCCTACAATGTGGGCCTTCATCAGGGCTAAAAGAAACAAGATAACAACCAATGTAATTATAGACTTAATAATGCGTTAGGTATATAATAATAATATGACAGTAATAAATTATAGGAACATAAATAAAATTAAATGTAAAATGATAATAAGATGGCAATTGTAAAGTATGGAAATAAGGTGACAGTTATAAAGTATGGAAATAAACAAAATTAAGATGATAGTTATAAAGTATGGAAGTAAACATAATTGAGATGATAATATTGTAATGAGAATATATAAGGAGAGACTAAGCAAATGAAAAAAATGACAAAGGAAAAATATGTGAACAATTAAAATTTTAAATATTAACAATTTTGAAGTGATATATGACGGTAATATATTAAAAACATAGTTAAGAGTATAGGTAATATATAAAAAAGAACATAGTCATTACAAAAGAGAAACAGTATGAATAAAAAATAATTCAAATTTTAAAATAATGTAATATTAAACTAATAATTATATGTCAGTAACGGAGAAAGATATGAGTATGGAAAGAGGGAGAAAGAAATGGGCGATGAATAAAGATCCTTATCAATAAGAAAAAAGATACATACTTGACTCTGAGGCGCTGCCTAAAGGACTGATGTTTCCCAGTTTAAAAAACGCTCATTGCGTGGAACGGAAAATATGAGAACTAGAATGTCCGTTAGGACTTTTCCAAGAAGCTAAGTTATGTTTACTGATTCGATTATTAAAAAATAGCCCAAAGTTATTACTTGAGAGTACTTGAGTTATTACTTATGAGTATTTGATAAAATTGTAAGAAATAGTGACGAGGTAAAGATTAAAAGATATTAAGTAATAACGGATGACGATGATAAATGACGATTAGTGTTTCTAATTTATGACCGCACCCCAACCATCTTCCTCATCTAACGACTAGATGAATTGATGAAACAAATCCTTGGGTTAACTTGGGGGTTATATAATTTTTCGTAATTGAATAGTGGCATATATTTACAAATTGCTAAATTAACTCTACAGGTGAGATTGCAATGTATATTCAATAACGAGTTTGGAAATATTATGTCTTACCTGTCTCAGCAAAGTCCATTGTTAAATCAAAGCAAAAATACTTTGCTCTAAATACACCTTGAACACAATAAATGGCTATGGAATAAAGATAACCCCACTGTCGGTTATTAGGAACTTGTGTGAACAGGAATGATTCATTCATTTAATATTTATTTGTAAACACGGTATTGGGGAAATATTATTACTAAGTGTCTTGGCAACTAATGATAAAAAGGTGAATCACTGGAAAATTCCAAACTTTTGACTTAACTTTTGTCCACCTAAATTGGTGATATTGCCCAATGTGCATCGCCTGGATCAGTCAAATGAAATTAAATCAAAATAAGTTATATTTTAAAAAAAGTTCAAATAACTACATTCAGTTTTATTGGAAACATATGTTTTAGATTGAGTAATATATCAATATAATACTGTAATAAATAAAAAGTACAATAATCATTTAATTTCATGCTCTCTTCGTCACTTTAGCTAACTTTTCACAACTTTTTGTACTAAACAAAATTTTCTCTTAATTATTTTGATTTCCAACAGTGTAATATAATTCTATTGTATATTACTATTTTAGTTTGAAAAAAAAAATATTTTTGCTCTTCTGTTCATTATATATTTTTTAGCAAATTCGTTCAACGTACTTAATTTTTTCTAACATACAGAATTAAAGGTACTTTTTTAGATGAAGAAAATTTAAAATATCGACATTTAAATCCTATTAGACTATTTCAATTATAATGAAACCTACGTGATATAGTATAGATATATAGATTGAATTATAGCGAGTTTAATCAAAAACATTGGAGCAGTTTTTGAGAAAATCGTAAAAAGGTATAAAATGCATGGTAGAAAGTGGTTTTTCTGGTTTGCAGATTTTGATGAAAAAGTGTACTAATTTCTGGCATCATTTTAAACTAAATTTTAAGGGACTGCTGTGGTCTAGTGGGTAGAGCGCTAGTCTACTGTGCTCCGGTTCCTGGGTTCGGATACAAGCTGTGGAGGAATATTATTTATTCTGTTATTTCAGCCAAAAATGGGGAAAAACCTCTAAAACGAATCACCTCATTGGCCTAGAAACAGTACGAATATCTGCATGTACTGAGCCCAAAACTCTTCATGGGTTGTAGTGGCACAGGTTTTTTTTTTTTTTTTTTTTTTTTTTTTTTATGACATGTTTATGCTTGGACATGGCTTAGTAATGCCCTGATGATAGCTCACAAGCTTGAGCCGAAACTTCGGCAGTATTCAAATATTTAAAAAAAGAATGACTCCTGATTATTTCCACTTATAACATATATTTTATATATTTATTTTTCTTAGTCGATTGTGAAGGTTCACTTTACATAAACCAATATTATAATATGTAATAGAAATAAAAACTGTAACTTCACCTAAATCTTTGAAAGAAAGAGAAAACAACAAAAAAAGGAAGGAAAAAAAAAGATAAACTCGTAAAACAGAAAAAAAAAAAAAAAAAATGACAGAAAACTTAACGAATCCCCGAGAGAGGACTGGAAGTTCAAGCACCTCTCCTCCCACCTGTCACTGACTTGTATTATACGAAACTTTATCGCCGGCCTTTCATCTTGGTTGCAAAACCTCGGCTGAAAAAAAAAAAAAAAAAAAAAAAAAAAAGCAGGGTAAAGAAGAAAAACATGATAAGTCACTTGTTTTCCAACTCTTCCCATCATGTACTTTGATTGTTTTGTTTTTTTTTTTAATTCTGTAAATTTTATTTGCATGTTTAATTTAAAACACTGAAATAGCTGTTACTAAAATTTAGTAAATAGACGTTTAACTTAATACTTTCACTTATCTCCGTTGTTAAAATCAATTTAAGAATTGTCAAAGATAGTTAGATTTGAGATACAATTAATAATTTTTCGCATTTAAATCTTTAGCTTTCTAATGGTATATTACACATATACATGACTTTTCTTATGTTTGGGAAATTGAAATTTACCCGAAAAAAATATATTAAAATGAAAAATATTTTTTATTCTGGGAGAGCTAGTTCCCCAAGAATAATATAAATGTACATTATATATTAATCTTCTGGCCATAACGTCATCAAAATATACATTATTTAAAAAATAACAAATTTTACTACATATTATGGATACGAAAATACATAAATACACGCATATATATGTAAAATGTAATACTGCAACCTTGTAATTAATAAAAGAAATAAACTAAACTAAAACATTGAATAATTAAAATAAAAAAAAATTTGGAGTGTAAATAGTCAAAACTTATAAAGACGCGGTAGACTGATATTCAAGGAGATGGACAAATAGTTTATGCTTGAAGGAAGTTAAGGATTGGGATGTACGAATAGGCATGGGTAAGGAATTCCAAAATGAAGTAGCATTTTTGATGGCGCTAATTTCGTCCGTTATGCAACTTATGTCGTTCAACTTGTTGATTTACCTCTTTTTTGTCAATGATAACAAGTTGACTGTTATCAAAACAATATCGCATTAAACACGTTGGAACTTGCAACAGTGCCGCCCCGCCACACGAAGGTAAGCAGCTAACACAGTGCGCCTCACGGGAAAAAACGTAGATATTCACCCCGCCGTGAACGTGTTAAGCCATGTCATAATATTTGAATCATAATAAAAAATACATGATATTAAAGCCCATTGAAACACAGATACATGGAGCTTTGAGCTGGAATTATATTTCCGCAAAGCGTATTTGGAAACATACAAATAAAATACTTTTTTTTTTTTTAACGAAAATGCCTTGAAAACCGAATATTACGAATTTAATGCTTCTTCTTCACCTGCCTCCTTACCTCCCATATGCCCCTCATGAGCTTCGCCCGCTTACGTTTCCTCCCTCAGGCTACACAAAGGTGTCCAGAAAGGTCTGAAGCGCTTCTTTCCCGCAAGATCTTTATTCCCCTTAGCGCCTTCCTGTACTGACCTCTGTCCAAACAATCTCGGTATCTTAGCCACACTTGGTCCATAGCATCCTTAACCTGTTTGAATTACCCGGATGAATTTTTATAACTGTGAATTCGTTGAAAATTCTTATAGTTAGCTCTCTCAGAATTCATCCTCATCATATTGCCATAGAAACTCAGCCTTCCCACCCTACTGCCAGTCTCTAGATATATGGTTTGCTTATAAATTTCTTCATTTGACCTCAATCTGTATCTTTCGGGTGTTCTCCAACAAAAAAACAATGTTTATATTGGGTTGTTTCACATGAAATGTCCGTTTTTATAGTTTCTGAAATACATAAAGGATTTTGCAGGTCTCTCTTGTTTTCTTCCGAATGTTTACATATTTAAAGTAAACAGTGACTAATCCTCTACCTTTGTATTATAAACATTAGCTTCCCAATCAATTACCCACTTTTTAGTATACCTCCAAATATGAACATGGAAACACGCGATTTTAGAGTAATATTTTTGTACGAGTTTAAACTTGGCCATTCAGCAGCTGAGGCCGCTAGAAATATTGGCAAGGCCTTTGGGGAAGGGAGTGTTAATGAACGGACCATTCGCCGTTGGTTTGCTAAGTTTTCAGCTGGGGATACAGACTTGGAAAACCTGCCCCGAGGAAGACCTCCGTCCGTAATAGACAACGATATCCTCAAACATACAGTAGAAGGAAACCCCTACCAAACAGTTAAAGGACTCTCAGCACAACTAAATGCAAGTGCATCTACCGTTTCCAGACATTTAAAGTGTATTGGGAAAGTAAAAAAGCCCGATACATGGGTACCTCATGATCTCACTGAGCGGCATGTTTCAAAACATACCGTGCAACAATTGAAAGAACTGGGCTAAGAAGTTCTTACGCACCCACCATATTCTCCCGACTTGTCTCCAACAGATTAGCACTTGTTCAGGAATTTAGACAGCTTCGTCAAAGGAAAACTTTTTGAAAATTATGATCAAGCGAAAAGTACGTTTTCAGATTTTGTTTCACTTCAAAGCTCAGAGTTTTTCAGTTCGGGAGTAAAAAAGTTCGTGTCACGTTGGGAAAAATGTGTAGAAAAACTTTTAATTGTAGATAAATTTTTAATAAAATTCCTTTACCTTGAAAACCGACATTTCATGTGACCCAACCCAATAGATCTTATTTTCGTTAACTTGACTGATACCAAAAGATTAACACAGGCCGACCCGGAAAAAAGAAATTAATATTTTCTATTGACTTCTTCATTGGTACATCTCTGTCGGAGGAAATGAGCGTGGTTCATATGACCTCTATACATTGTGTAGAGCACGCATATTTGAATATAAATCATCTGTATTTTATTTTGCTATGAAATTTGTATTTAATATTTGCAAGACATTATTTTGAAGCTTTAAAACCACATCCTCAAATGATATTGCTTGCACTACAATGTTTGCATCAAATATGGAATATATTTAATTTTTTTGTGTGTGAGATTTCAAATTAAAATAATTATTCTGGTTTATAAAACAATTTATAATACTTAATTTAAATTATAAATGAAGGACAGATGAATACAATTGAATTTCTCACGCAATAATTACTTGCATATTTATACCAATCATTATCATTCTTGTGACTATAATGATTATTGTTTTGTTTTTTTCAGGTAAGTAGCTGCTTTTATTTTGGGTTACACTATATTTAAGGTAAGATTTAAAGTTATTAACATTTTTTTATATATATTAATTCATTTATTATTAATTATAAGTCATAATTTAGTTGTTGGATAGTTTGGTGATTTGTTACTACTAAACAATGACGTAGAAACTTTACCATTAAAAACAATATTGATGAAAACCGGTTGAATGATAGGGTCGGAATTAAATAAGGATCAGACAAAATATATGAGAAATAAAGTTTTCGTCGATAAATGAAAAAGGATCCCTACATCAATAAAAATACCGACAGAAACAAAAATATAAAAAGCGCAAACGCGATCTAAAATCTGATTCAAAACATCAGAACCAGTAAAAACTTCAATCGATGCGCATGCGTATTCAAAATTCAATTATAAGAAAAAGAATTATATATAATACATATTCCGAGATTTTAACAAAATAATAATTATTGAAAAACATTCTAAAAAAAATTTAAAGTTCTCAATTTTGATCATCGATGAAGTTGTCATCGAACTTCAAAACTAAAAAAAATTATTGTCTGTGTGTGTGTTAAATCCAGTTCGAAAACGATAAGTCCTATGAAACTGAAATTTCATATTTAAGACAACTAAACTCCCGAGATGTTACAGCAACTTTTTCATCAAAATCGGCTAACCAGAAGAGCTACTTTATACCATACATTTTGCAACTTTTTAGGATTTTCTAGAAAACAGCTTTAACGATTTTGATTAAACTCGCTTTATTGGACTTTAATATGTAGTTCATTCTGTATATAATGCTGGCATTTTATATTGACTTCTCCTAACTCACCTTTACTTTTGTAGAATCGAAAAAAATTATCATATCATCTTATCAGCATTGACAAAAAATGGGTAAATATATAAGTTAAACGAATTCTAAATCTAACTATTGTTTATTTGAAGATAAGAACAATAATATAGATATATAGATATAGCGGCGGAAAGCTAAAGATTTTAGAAAAAATATTATCTTATACACAAATTGTAAAAGGTAATAGATAGTGATATAAATCGGATAAAACTGATTGTTGTAGATAATAATATTATATATTATCTAATAAAGTCATGTTTTAGGAAACTAATTTAATTAATTCTTTAATCTGTATTCATAAACACTAAAAAAAAATGATCGGAATTTACAACTGTATAATAGAATACAACGAGTAAAACATAAAAAGGCATGAAACACATGAAGAGAAACTTCCCAATGGAAGCACACTAAAAATATTCTAAACGAGAAGGTCTCGGGGCCATCTCCTTTTTAGCACCTCGGAGGATTATCAGGAATTAAAAGAGGAAAAAAGGATTGAAACTAGTGGGTTAGAGTGAGAATTGAGTTTGTCATGGAAGGATTGATACCTAGATCGGGCCAAATCAGCAACATACGGAATTATAAGGTCTTTATGGATGAGTTTATTCGTAAAAAAATAAGAAGCATTAAGGATTTTGGGATTTTTAAGAAATGTATACGAAGAATTTGATAGTTATCGGCCTTATGATAGCCATTTAGATGAGTCTTTTGTCATTAAGAGGAAAATAAGAACTTTTTTCTAGTAAGCGTTGAAGTAGTCAAAAACGTCTTGCAATTTCTTGTCCGTTCAGTCTTGTATGAGGGTATATAAACTTTAAATTAATTTTAACAATAGAGGTTAGTGAAAATCGTGTGAAAAAAAACAACCATGCTTTTTTCTATAAAAATACGAATAGTAAAAAAAAAGATTTTTGAAAAATTATTATCTAGCACTTATTTTTAGAAGGTAATGTTAATTTGAAGTTTCGATAGTTATGTTGTTTAATTAAAAATGAATAATTTCATGGAAAAATTATAATTTTTTTATTCAGTTTAGGTTTATTTTCGGAGTAGAGCTATGGGGCTCTACCAAACCATCAAATTCTTCTCGTATCCAATCCTTACAATCCAAAATCCTTCGTAAAATTCTTAACGCTCCTTACTTTGTCACGAATAAGCTCATCCATTAATGTCCCACAAGTTACTGAATCAGCCCGAACCAAGTATCAATCATTCCATGAAAAACTCCATTTCCACTCTAATTCACTAGTTACTATCCTATCATCCTCTTCAATTCCTGATAATCCTCCGAAGCGTCTGAAAAAAAAAAGATGGCCCCGAGACCTTCTAGTATAAAATACTTTTAGAGTGCTGCCGATGGGTGGCGTCTCTTCATGCATTTCATGTCAGATTACTATGTCCACTACATTTACTTGTTGTATATAATAATACAGTTGTAAATATCAATAAATATGTTTAAATAAAGAACTTGATTTTAAAGAAGAGAGGTGAGTCAAAGTTGTGTTGCACGCACCAGATTTTTATTTTTATTTGCATTGCATCCAGTATTTCACCTTGATCTTTCATATAATAACTGTGTTTTAATAAGATTATAGATAGAAGTGCGAGAATATAAAGTGATTATTAGTGTTAAGCTGGGGATTACATAGAAGCACAATCCTTAGTGCCAACTGAAGGTTCTGAGAGATGTCGCAAGGGAAAGACTTCTTCATTGGACAGGTCGAGGTTATGTCTTTCCCAGGACCTAGCTAGGAAAAAACATCTTATATCTCAATTATTGCCTTCATAGTCAACTCACAGCTCTATCTAAATGGCGATTTCCTTATTAACGACAAAGCAATGAGAGGTTTGAAGAAAACTTTAATAAGTATTTATACTTAATGATTCGGAATTTTCATCTGAGAACTAGGTTACAAGTTAATCATGAAGATTTTTGATTAAATATCATTTTTAATACTAGAATAAACTAGCTGATCCGAAAATGCTTTACTGTTGAGTATTTAATAATAATAAAAATCTGGGGCGAGCAACATACGACTTTCACTTACCTCGGTTATTAAAATAAATTTAACAACTATTAAATAAACTTAGAGTTGAAAAAACTTCTTTTTTTTTTAAATATATTTATTTATATTTACAACTGTATAATAAAATACATTTAGTAAATTTGATACAAGATTATTCTGTCATGATTCACATGTAGAGATACTACCCATTGCAGCACTCCAAAAAATATGCTAAACTAGGTCTCGGGGCCATTTTCTTTTCAGACGCCTCGGAGGATTATCAGGGATCGTAGAGGAAGCATGGATTGAAACAAGTGGGTTAGAGTGGAAATGGAGTTTGTAATGAAATGAGTGGTACCAGGTTCGCGCCAGGTCAGCAACATAGGGAACGTTATGGATGAGTTTGTTTGTGACAAAATAAGGAGCATTGAGGATTTTTCGAAGGATTTTTGATTTAAGGATGGGAGACGGGAAGACTTTGATGGTTTAGTAGAGCCCCAAATCTCTACTCCGTAAGCCCATATCGGTCTCATGATAGTCATGTAGATGAGCCTTTTGTACTTAAGTGGAAGGTTAGAGCGTTTGTTCAGTAAGCGTTGAAGTAGTCGAAAACGTCGGGCAGTTTCTTGTTGTTTCAGTCTTGTATGAGGGTTCCAAATAAGGCGTTTGTCAAGGTCTAGTCCTAGGTATCGGATCTGTTCAACCGGGACAAGAGGAGTATTATTGAAGGATACTGTTGGGCGGGATGTGATAGGTTTAAGACGAAGGGTAAAGGTTATTTGGTGGAATTTATTATCATTCTCCATTTCCGACACCATACTTTCAGTTTCGTTGGAAACATATTTTTGATTAAATGATATAACAATATAAAGCAATAACTTCCGTTATTCCCTAATTGTCACTGTCCATTACCTCATACAACTTTGTGTTCAAGATAACATTTTTTTTTCTAAAATCTTTAGCTTTCCAACGGTATATCATACTATTTTATATATTGTCTATGTTACTATTCTTATGTAAAAAAAAAACAATAATAATAATAACATAGGCTTAGCGAACCCGAAGGTTCGATGCCGATACCACCAAATTCCGCCTACACAGACTCGTCCAATGTTCACCATTCAAGCCCAAGCTCCCGAGATCAGCCTTAACGCAATCCTCCCATCTCCGCTTCGGCCTACCTTTCGTAAAAAAAAAAAAAAAAACTAAAAAAAATATTTTTTATGTTTTCTCCTTCGGCAAGTTATAAAATTCGTTCAACTTGTATATTCATCCGGTTTTTATTAGAACTGTCAAGATGACAGGTTAATTTTTTCAAATATATATTTATCCGTCTCTTATCAACGCTAAGAAGATGAATGTTTATTTTTATAGAATCTACAAAATTAAAAGTACTTTAAAGGTTATTAATTTTCAATAGACTATTTTAGCTTATTATTTTCAATAATGAAACTTTGTAAAACGATACGTAGAACCCGAATAACGAATAAAAAATCCATTTGGGCGAATTAATCAATTTTTCAATAATAATTAAAATTATCACCAATAACTAGAAAAGTTATTAAAGGTGTTAAGAGGATTAAATTTACAACAAAACGAAAAAAGAATAATTGAAATCGGTTTAGAAATACCCGAGATATTGCTTTTTGAAGTTAGCAGTGGTGATAGACCATTTTAGGCAATTTTCTTTTGAATTATTTATTGCATTTCAGAGTGGTTAACTGTCTATAAATAGTTTTATAAACAGTTATCCCTTAATAGAGTTATTTGGAAATATTGGGTTGATGCAAAATTAATGCAGGTTTCCTCTATTGCAATATCTTAATTCCAATTGTGTAAACAAAGCTAATCCTAACATTGATCATTATTATACCAAAACAAACCTTATCTAATACCCTCTCTTTCACCATGAATTTGTTTAGTAAAATCGTTTTGTTCAGTGTGTTCAAAGGTCTTGAATCGAAAATGTCAAAGTGCGATTTTCGTCAAATTTATTTTTACGAATTTAAATTAGGGCGCAGCGCTGCGCAAACGGCTCGTAATATTAATGAAGTGTGGGGTCAGGGGGCTATTAATGAGTGCACGGTGCAGCGTTGGTTCCAGAAGTTTCGCAGAGGAGATTTCGACCTCGAAGACAAGGAAGGTCGGGGCCGTCATCTTGCTCTGGAAACGACTAGCTGAGGTCAAAAGTGGAAGAAGACCCAACCAAAACCACACGAGAAATGGCGGCGGAACTCGGAACTCAAAAATTGCAACGTCTTTGCCCAGCATTGATGAATCGGAAGGGGCCGATCCTGCTCCACGATAACGCCAGACCACACGTTGCACAACCAACGCTTCGACGACTGCACGAGTTGGGCTACGAAGTTCTCCAACATCCGCCTTATTCACCTGACCTCTCTCCTACAGACTTCCACTTTTTCAGGCATCTGGACAACTTTTTGAGGGAGAAAAATTTTCAAAACCAGGACGACATTGAAAATTCTTTTCGTGATTTCATTGAGTCCAGGGATTCGGATTTTTTTTCTGGTGGAATAAGAAAGCTTGTTGAACGTTGGCAAAAGTGCATTGATTCAGATGGAAATTATTTTGATTAAATATATATGGTTAAAGTAAAGATATGGCGTATTTACAATACCTACTAAAAACCTGCATTAATTTTGCATCAACCCAATAATAAACATTGTGTAATAATTTGCAGCGTTTTTCCTCTTGGAGGTGAAAATGTTTTAATCTTGGGTTACTAGAAAAATAATCAATATTTAATACTGTATTGAGGATGTATAGTCGGCTGTAGAAGTTGATCGTAGGATAAAATAATCGGGAGTCAGTCTTTTTTTTTTTTTTTAATATTTTAATTCTACCGACGTTTCTGCTCAAACTTGTGAGCCATCCTTAGGGAAATACTGAGCTATGTCAAGCATAAATGCTCTGATGATGGCTCACAAGCTTGAGCCGAAACGTCGGCACAATTAAAATACTTTAAAAAAAAAAAAAAACGACTGACTGACGGTTATTTCATCTACAGTTTCTACAGCCGACTATACATCCTCAATATAGTCCACTCTACTTCGGACCTCAACTTCATCGTTGCAAACTTTGAAATAATCACATCAGAGATACGCACTCTCCACCTTATAAATCTACCACATCTCTTTACACTTCAACAACGGGTTCATCATCACTGTCACTTCCACCTTCACAACATCCGGAAGCCGATTCATCACTTTCTGTTTCTTCATCTCCAACAACAATCACAGCGATATCATCAGAAAATAGCTTTAGAACAGAGGTAAACTCTTTTGTAGTTCTAAAATCCACATATCCTGATAAAAAAAATCCCTTCTTAACCGTACTTCTCATCTCCATAAACAATTAGCCAACTAAGAGGAGTCGGTTATTTTCCTTCTAAAATGCCGCTCTCATTCTTTATTCCCCCATTTCATTTTCAACCATTTTAAGTTCAGTAATGCCCTGATGATGGCTCACAAGTTTCAGCCGAAACGTCGGTACAATTAAAATATTAAAAAAAAAAAAAAAAGACTCCTGATTATTTCATCTTATAATATTTAATATTTATTCCACCATGAATCCTCACACTAGACTGAAACGACAAGAAACAGCTCGCAAATATCGTTTATTTACTTGACAAACGTTCAAAACTTCCCACCTACTATAAAAAACTAATTTATATTACTATATATATACCGATTTGGACATATGGAATTGAACTATGGGGATCCACCAAACCATCAAATTCCTCTCGCATCCAATCCTTGCAATCCAAAATCCTCCGAAAGATCCTCATTGCCCCTTACTTTGTCACCAATAAAATAATCCATAAAGACCTGAATATCCCATTAGTTGCAGACTTAGCCCGAATTAGATATACTTCCTTTCATTCCAGATTACCAGTCCGCCCAAACCCACTTGTCCCGCAACATATCATCTCCTTCTGTTCCTGATCATCCTCCGAGGCGGCTGAAAACCCTATGGCCTCGAGACCTCGTACTTATTTGAATAAACTCTGAAGTGGTACCACTGGGTAGCTTCTTCTCATGCCCATATCTCAATTTTCACATTTACTTGATGTATTTCTTTTGTTGACACATTTGTAAATATCACTATAATAAATTTAAAAAATAAAAAAAACTATGACTGAATGCTCACCGATTTGCTGATTTTGCAAGAGAGGGAAAATGAAACTGCCTATCATATGATGTGAAGAAATAGCTTTACCACTTTGGCAATAACAGAGATCTTAAGTACTGTGAACGCAACAATCCTTACAGTTTGTTCAGATTCACCAAGGCAATAGGCCTATATCAATAGGATCATAGACGGCGCTCAATAAGCATAGTGCAAGATGAAAGTAAAAAACAAAATATGTTTATAAACACAACCTGCTCGGGCGGAGATGATCGACCTCAGCCGAACATTATCGATCGTCGAGGTTGCCAAAACGTTAGCAATCTGGACAATAACAGAGCGTGGAAGCAGTTTCGCAAGATGGCTTTCCGTAACGTTCCGGCCCGCGGGTTACTTTCGGTCACTGGCGGTTTTCATTCATCTTTCCACTTTGAGTCCATTGCTACAACAGCTGTCGTAGTAGGTTTCCAAGGGTCAATGGATCTTTATCTAGGCTAGTGAACTTAGTCGAAAAGGTTTTTTTTTTTGTTATTTGCAACATTTTGGACCGTGGTTCCCAAAAGCTGGTCCGCAGACGATTTCCAGGGATCATTGGAAAATAAGGTTAAATTACTTTAGCCTTCCCTCCAGTTTACATAGTCAATCACCAGATATTGGAATGGAAATTTTGAGGACTGAAAGAAGTTTATTGAGGGTGCAGTCAAATGAACATACAATTAAGTATAAACTTAATTTAATGGTATCGACGTTTCGGCCTAAATTATAGGCCTTCTTCGGGGCTATTAAAACAAAGTGAAACAGTAGCCATATTGTCAATTGTTGTAACTACTGTGTTTTTGTTTCTAATTATCAGTATAATTTATTTTACTCATCATCTTTATATATTGTATTCTACAACTGGTTGTTATCTTTTGTTTTTATAGCCCTGAAGAAGGTATATAACCAAAACGTCGGTACCATTAAATTAAGTTTCTACTTGATTGTATAATAATTTGACTGCACCGTCAACTAACTTCTCCCGTCAAAATATTTAACATTTAGTTATCTGGTTTATAAAAATATAAACCAGAACACCGCGCGGAGATCCTCTTTTAAGACACCTTGGAGGATTGTCATGAATCGAAAATTAGTAAGAATTTAAAATTATTTATATAAAATCGTTAGGGGTGTCTTTGCATGAGACTATACTCCCACTTTCTCAATTGTAACAAATTGTAATGACTATTTATGTATGGCTCACGCAGCCGATCTGAAAATAAAGAAATAATAATGGAGAACATATTTACATTGGTTTAAACAACGGATGTAAGTGAAAGTCGTGTGTTGCTCGCATCAGGATTTTTTTTTTATTATATCCTGTTTGAGTACACAATGCTTAAGAACTACCACTTACTACAAAGTATCAATATATATTCTTGGCAGACAGACCCTTCGCCTAGAAACGGTCAAAGACAGCTTCCTGTCACCGGTTATTCCTTTCCGAGGGGAAAGCTAACCGGTTACATGGCGGAGGAAATTGATTCGCGCTCCATCAGCGGACACAATTAGCACTACAAGTCTCTCATATTCCTCTCCACTGGAGGAAATGAAGTTTCATCGCAATCTGGGTCTTTTCTTGATAAAGCCTTAAGCTTGTTAGCATCGCTCTCTTCAAGAATGCGATTATAATTATTGCCATTAAAGAAGAAGCAGCGGAGTATCTAAATGGGTAGGGCGCTATGCTAGTAATTATCAGGTCCTGGGTTCGAGTCCACCTTGAACAGACCATTAAATGTTATGTATTCTGTTATATTACCGTGTGATTTTTTTTCTTCCACTTATTCGTATACGAAAGTTATATAGTTATATATATAATAAAGGAAAGTATTGCGAAGGTAAAAAGTTCCGCCAAAAGGTCTCTATGCAGCAGATATAGCAAGTAAATAAGACGTATACAACTTAAATTTCATATTTTAGTAGTTTATATGCCTGAGATGTTAGAACAATTTTTTTTAAACAAAATTGGCGAACCAGAAGAGCCACTTTATACCATAAATTCCGCAATTTTTACTATTCTCTGAAAAACTACTCAAACGATTTTGATTCAACTGGCAATATTGGTGTAATATTTAATAGGCTTTAATATCACGTAGGTTTACTACTGATTAAAATATTCTGACATGGCTTAAATGCCACTTTTCTTAAAGAAAAAAAAAACTTTTTGGGTAAATTTTAATATTTTGAACATTTTTGAAGAATAAGATATTTTATATATTATTAAATCTAAAACATATTTTCCAACGAAACTGAATGTAATTCTTTATAATTTTTTCAACTCTAACTTTATTTAAAAGTTCTTAAATCCCGGCTATGACGGAGTATTATTTATTCTGTTAATTAAGCCGAGGGACGATCCTAGGGTATGGAGATCCTCCTGAGACAGACCCAGCCTGTTTAAAGTAGGTACCAAAATTGTTGAAAAACCTGGCGGTTTAGCGTAAATAAGGTCTAATCACCTCATTGCACTGCCGTTGGCCTAGAAACAGTACGAATCTCTAAAGCCCAGGACTCTTCATGGGTTGCAGAGGTACAGTTTTTTTTTGTTGTTTTTTTTAATTGGGTTTAACAACCGAGGTAAGTAAAAGTCGTGTGTTCCCCGCACCAGATTTCAGACTGAAATTTTCAGTTTATTGAGAAATAATAGGATCTGTCAAATTCGGAGGTAATGAACATCAAATCTATAAGAAACTTTGCATAGCATATGTACAAAGTAAAAAGAAAAACAATATATAAATACAAAAATGAATAAAGAAAATAAAAATAAGCCTGACCACATTCTTACATATATTTTCGGTAGGCGCTACAGGCCTTGGAGATGCTTGGATAAGGTCCCACACCGCGATTCTCGATGAGAACTTATAGGATATGTTCATCATTCACCACGCATATTTTTGTGAGTAGTCACTAGTTGGCTGACGGGTCTCACATACCCGGGGGAAGTTATGAGTGCATCCTCATTAATTACATGCTTGAAAAGTCCGCAAGAAATTATGGAAAACTAAGTGCCAGCAACTTCAATTCAAAAGACTTTAACTTCCATTCGGAAAGTCTATATTTACTTTGAAAAATTTATTTTATAGATATTCACAATTGTATTATACAATAAAATACATTAAGTAAATGTACTAATTGATCATATGGGCATGAGAAGAAACTACCCAGTGGTAGTACTTTAGTGTTTATTTAATGTATTAGGTCGCGAGGCCATCGTCTTTTCAGCTGTCTCGGAGGATTACAGGAATAGATGGTGATGCAAGGTTGCGGACGATTGGGTTGGAGTGGACGGGTTTTGGAACTAAAGGAACTAAGGCGCATTTACTCCGTTTTGGAGGATTTTGGTTTGCTAGGATCGAATGCGGGAGGAATTGAATGGTTTTGGGGATACCCATAGCTCAATTCTGTATGTCCAAATAGACTTAATGATAATAATATAAATTACTGTTTTTTTGTAAGTGGTAAGTTTTGAGCGTTTGTCAAGTAAATGTTGTATTAAACGGTATCTACGAGCTATTTCTTGTCGTTTCAGTCTTGTGTGAGGATTAAATAAATTTAAATTGAATATTCCCCGTTTTCGGCTACTTCAACACTTACTCGACAAACAGTCTTAACTACAAAAGGCTCATCTACATGACTATCATAAGACCAATCTGGATTTACGGAGTAGAGATATGGTGGTCTACGAAACCATCAAATTCTTCTCGCATCCAATCCTTACAATCCAAAACCCTTCGTAAAATCCTCAACGCTCCTTACTTTGTCACGAATAAACTTATTCAGAAAGATATTAATGTTCCATATGTTACTGATTTAGCCCGAATCAGGTATCATCAATTCCATGAAAAACTCCATTGCCACTCTAATCCACTGGTTTCCATTCTTTCTTCCACTGTTGGGTAGTGTCTCTACATGTATTTCATTGTCATTTTATGTCATTTTACTATAAGTGTGATGTTACTTGCTTTATTTTAATGCAGTTGTAAATATTAATAAACATGTAAAAAAAAAATATATATATTCATTTTATTTTTTATTTTCGCTTACCTATATAGTGTGATTGTTTCGAATATACAAAATTAAATGTACTTTAGAAACGCAAAATTATAAAAATCCACATTTAAGCCATGGCATACTATTTCAACTTGAATGAAACTCATATGATACAAAGCTTATCGCTGAATTGAATCTTCATATTACCTACCATAACTTTTTATAAAGGATAACATTTTTGTTTTTTTATTTAACGCTGCTGTGGCTAATCGGACGATGCTACAGTGAGAGTCCTAAATTTTGTCTATCCAGGTTTGATTTGGATAGGGGTCTTTAACGAGTACCTGACGTCGCACAGGCTCGGGGCCACTTTTAAACGTCCTCTCCGAAGGACGGCACAACTAACTTTTACTCCCATTTAAAAATTCTAGGGCCATCAATCGGTTTTGAGCCCGCAATATTGGGCACAGAAGCCTGTTATGCTAGACACTACACCCCAACTCTTCTGTAGATTACTTCTCACAGAAGAAAAATAACAAATGTCAATTTGTTGGTTTTGGGGGAGCCCGTGGCTGAGTGGCTAGCGCGCTAGTCTCTCATGCTAGAGGTTGTGAGTTCGAATCCCAGTCCGGAGCTTTTATAAGGATGTAAAAAAAAAAAAAAAATGGTGATTCACTCATAGCCTCTCCCCCGGGTATGTGAGACCCGTCAGCCTTCACAAAATTAGGTGGCCTCTCACAAAATTAGTCGTAGGGAGTGATGACCCAACACTACAAATTGCATCGTGAAGCGAGAGTGTGAACTCGCAAGAGTTTCCACCGCGAGTCCCAGGGCCTGTCGCGCCACTGGAAGAAGAAGAAGAAGATGTATGAAATATATATTTTCTTTCGTACTTATGGCAGATTTTTTTTTCATACAAATAAAGGCCAAGACTAGGTGAATATCCGCAAAATTAAATGAAAATCTGGTAATTGCGCGTGATATCGACCGAATAACTTCCTTCCATATACGTTGGATTCAATACAGTACAGTCCATTCTAAGTAATGAAATCAAAATCTTTCATCAGTTGTAATTTTAGAGGTTTTCATCTCGGAATACTGATCATGAATGTCATTTTTATATCTTAGAATAGACAGGCACTAAAATTTGGCTGGACGCCAAGTTAGGCCGAAATAGCAACGCTACTCAAAGGATGGTAGGTTCGGTTGGCATTGGGCTTTAAATATCTTTTTAGAGGAATCTATTTTAAGATGGTACGAGAAGCTTCGCACTTAAAGGTAATGTACCGAAATATATGGGCTTATTTCAAGACGTAAAGTTAGTAGAGCATATAAATAATGAGCCGTTATAAAGGATATGGTCTCAGAAAAGTAAATAAATTCGTAGAAGTTGATTGAGATTCTATAAATACCCATATACTTACCAATTTCTATTTTTAGATTTTCATCATGTTTCCCTAAGGAGCGGCGTGGTCTAGTGGGTAGAGCGCTAGTCTACTGTGCTCCGGGTCCTGGGTTCGAATCCCAGCTGTGGCAGAGTATTATTTATTCTGTTATCTCAGCGGGGGCGCGATTCCGTCCTGGGGCACACCCAGCCTCTACGAAGTGGGTACCCAAAAATGGGGAAAAACCCTGGCGGCTTAGCGTGATCTCGGCCGAATCACCTCATTGTACAGCCGTTGGCCTAGAAACAGTACGAATCTCTACATGTACTGAGCCCAAAACTCTTCATGGGTTGTATTGGTACAGGTTTTTTTTTTTTTTTTTTTTAAAGCATTTGATATCTCAATCTATATAAGGCGTATCTCTAAAGAAGTGAAATTTGTGTGATGCACTTTTACTTTCACTTACCTATATATGAAATATAGAATAGAAAGTATTGTGTTCGTGAAAATTTAGGAGTTCCTATTTTCAACGGAAATACGCGTTTTAGCGTCCCCTTAGCCAATAAACAAGTCCCACAAAAAGTCTGTGTGTGTGCGGTAAGTCTAGCAGTCAAACGATATTGTTTTGATATTTAAGACAACGCCCGAGATACAGAAATTTTGTTATCAAAATCGGCTTACTAGAAGAGCAACTTTATACTATTGGTACTAATTGTACCAATTAAAAATTTTCTGCTTGTGGACTGTATGATAAAAAATAATAATAAAAACTTTAAATTTATATTCTGCCCAGAATAAGGGATCTCCAAGACGTTTCACAAGTAAATTTTAGATAGACAGCAGCTTACTTGGTCGCCTTCTTGTGTCTTCTCGAACGGGCCCGCTCAGGCTCGGCAGTCTTTTCCGGCTGCTCCTAGATTTATCTTGTAAAACTTAGGAGAACCTAAATTCTTAAAATTGAGTCCCTCTATCGTGACCGGGAACCGTATATCACCACAAATATCGTCACGGACTACAAAAACATACAATCCGGACAAAATCTCAATTCACACTGACGCTGCAGCAAAAACAAAAGACTGTCTAATAAAACATCTGTGCCGTATCTACGGCTCAATCTAATTAAATTTAAATTAAAATAAATATTATTATTTTTAATTCGCGTACGCGCGAACAACTAAAAATTTAGGAAATTTTTATGATTTTCTTTTTAAACGTCTCTAACGATTTTTATTAACCTCGCTATATCGATGAAGAATTAAATGGGCTTTAATATCAAGTAGGTTTTATTCTGAATATAATACCCTGACAGGACTTAATACCTGTATTTTTAAAATTTCTTTCTCTAAAGTATACCTTTCATTTTTTTAGATTCTATAAAAATAACTATATCGTTGATAAAAAACGTATAAAGAATTTCATAAGCAACTGAAAGAGAAAAGAGCGAACATATATTTTTCAAATATAAGAAAATAACATAATAATAATAGGAGTATAACATACCGTTGGAAAACTAATAATTTAAGAAAACATGTTATGTTATTAATAAAAAATTTTAAGGTAATACAGAGGGGTAAAATCGGATAAAACTATTTGATTGCTGTAGATAATAATATAATATAATAGATTGTTTAATAAAACATATGTTTCGATCGAAACACAATGTAATTCTTTAATCTTTTTTTTTACTCTAACTTTATCGAAAAGTTCTTGTTGGTTTTTTATTCGTTTAACGTCACTTTATGCTGCTATGGCTAATCGAACGATGCTACAGTGGGAGTCCTAAATTTTGCCTATACATTAGGATAGGGATCTTTGACGAGTACCTGATATCGCACAGGCTCGGGACCACCTTTTAACGTTCCCTCCGAAGGACGGCCTTTTTTACTCCCATTAAAAAATCCTAGGGCCACCCGCAGGTTTGAACCCGCGACCTATGGCATAGAAAGCTGTTATGCTGGCAACTAAGCTATGGGTGACCCCTCGAAAAGTTCTTAAATTGATTTTAACAACGCAGGCAAGAAGAAGTCGTTTGTTGCACGCACCAGATTTTTCCCAGAGTGTTTGATATATTAAAATCTAATTTGCCAGCTTTTTGAAGTAATATAAACATAAAATAAAAAAAAATAAATTCACTTGCAAGATCATTTCCTCTCACTACTCGACGTATTGTACAACAGTCAGCAGGTCATCACCCGATGTAATCGGAACTCCTATGATGGCCATTTCGAAACGGCATTTTTTTCAGACCATCTTCGTCTTTCACTTCTCTGTTACGAAATAGTTCTCAGGGTTTTTTTTCTCGCACCTCTCGATCTTTTGCTCTCACTCGAGAATGATCACACGAGTTCTCACAATCTGCTCGTTTCTTAGTTCATCAACGAAAAAAAATATTGTGAATGAATTCCGTATAAAGGTAAAATCATTGATGAATCAATACACTTTTATTTTTAGTCGAGTTCAAATTTAGTTTTTCTAAACGTTTTGGAAAAATGGTTGAAACTATATAATGTTTAGTAATGATTCACCTAGTACAATACTTTTACAAAATATTATTAATAGAAATTTACCATTTAATTAAATCCTTGGAGTTTCCAGGTTTAATTACGATAGGGATCTCTTAAGGAGAAAATAGGGGCTGTTTACCATCAAGTAAATATATGTAATATATATATATATATATATATATATATATTATATATATATATACATATATATTTATTTAACAAACTGACATGAAATACACCTAGAGACACTACCCTCAGGCAGTATCCCGATAGAATTCCAAATCAGAAGATCTGGATGGTCAGAAATTAAAGAGGTTGCTAGGATAGAAACTAGTGGTTTTGAATGAGAATAGAGTTTTTCATGGAAGGATTGTGACCTGCTTCGGGCAAAATCAGTAACATATGGAACATTAAGGTCTTTATGGATGAGTTTATTCGTGACAAAGTAAGGACCGTTGAGGAAATTACGAAGGATTTTGGATTGTAAGGATTGGATACGAGAGAAATTCGATGGTTTAGAAGAACCCCATAGCTCTACTCCATAAGTCCAGATTGGTCTCATAATAGTCATGTAGATGAGCCTTTTGTAGTTCAGAGGAAGGTTTGACTGTAAAATTTCATTTTTTTATCTTTTTTATAATTATTTGCGGTTACTTGGTCCAAATACACTGAATACATGAATTTTTCTTTATCTTCAAAAATACCTGAGTTATTGAATTAAATCACTTTTAATCGGCCGCCATTTTAAAAATTACTAGCTGGTATCAATGGTCTAGGTGTTAGGATCATCGTTGCATGACCTAGTATTTTTTTTTACACCCCTACATCTCCATTGAAATCTATAGAGGGGTTTCTTCGGGCCAAGGGGTGAGGGCGGGGTATAAATGGCGGTATAAGAGCCCCCGATACCGAGATGAGAACTCGTAATTTTTTAGTTTCAAGATTTTTGTGATCTGTGGTTGCTAGGCAACGCGCTTTCAAAGCAAACCTCTCAGCCACATCATAAAACAGTCCTTAAATATGAAAATTGGGCATATTTTTTGAAATAGTGAAATTAGTGCCTAACCCTCCCCCCTCTCCCCCTAATTATAGACAGTTAGACTTATGCTGTTTCGGACCGATTCTTGCATCAGGAAGAGGTTTCTATATTAAAAAGCGTCTTTTTTTAGGAGTGGTATTCCTTATTACCCCTGAAATATTTCGATTCATATAAATTTAATAGGTGAATCGAGTCAAAAATGGTGATTCTCTTCAATTTTGAACCGTATCCTTGTTATAAGTCGATTGTTCTGAATTCTTTCAACCAGAATGGCGAATTTTACTTAAAATAAAAAAAATTAGTCCTTTGTTTCTTGAAGCAAAAGGTTTTGAGCAAGCATCAAATTTTGAGATGGTGTAATTTTTTTTTTTTTTTTTTTGATCTATTGCATTGAAGGCTGCTGAAGGCAAATTTTTTTTTTTTTACGAAAGGTCTTGCGATTCGGTATGATGGCTACATTGAAACAAGGGAGCGATATTACGAGCGGCTGATGCCGAAGTGTGAGGAGAGGCGCTGAGCCGACTAGTAGGTGGTGATCAATATTCATGTAGAACATGGACCGTACGGGCCTGGCTGGAAGGTCATTGTCGCAGGGAAATAACTTCCCGCTGCTTGGGGGAGGTTAGGACCTTGCTCTGCCCGTAGTATCGTGGCATTACGGGGCAGGGATTAAGGTGAAAACTATAAAGCAATGAGGTAATGTTTATCGACAGCCAAAGTCTACTACAGGGTCAGATTATCTGCTGATCAGTTTGGATACGTAGCATCGTGAGGGGTCGTGTGTGGTGTTGAGGCTAGCATAACTGCCTTCTATGCTCAAGGTCTTGGGTTCAAATCCGGCAGATGGTCTTAGGATTTTTCTAAGAGAGTAAAAATCCTTGGTTATGCCGTCCATCGAAGGTGACGTAAAAAGGTAGTATAGTACCGAGCCTATAATAATAATAAATGTGATGTCATGTATTCGTTAAAGATCCCATTTGTTCTACTAGCGCTTTTAGGTGCTCCATGCTTGCTCTCTTTTAAATTAAGGCAGCGCTACACAATGAGAGAACAGGTGAGTGAAGATTCATGAGAGCAATATTTCTTTTAAAAAAAACAAATAATAATGTTATATCAAAACAAACAAGTGTAACATACCTACACATGAAAAATGTTTTTTTGTAATGTAGAAAATCCATTTTAAGAATTTAAACATTATTTATAATAAATAAATATTTTCTTCATGTTGATTAATTGGATGACCGGTTGAACATTTAAGATACAGACGCCCCTGTGGTGTAGAGGCTAGCATAACAGCCTTTTATGCCTAAGGTCGTGGGTTAAAACCAGGCAAGTGGCCTTTTTTAAAGGGCATAAAATATGCTTAATGATACCGTCCTTAAGAGGCGACGTAAAATGGTAGTCCCGAGCCTTTGTGATGACATATAATTGTTAAAGATCCTACCAGCGCCTTTATCGGTAACTAGGTGTTAATTAAGGCCGGACTTCACAATGAGAGAAGAGGTAAGCGAAAATTCGTGAGAGCGAGGAATGTGAGAGTACACGAAAGTAGCAGGAGAGGAGGAAGACCTCTGTTCAAAGAATAAATTCGGATAATAATATCAAATATTACCTAAGGTGTAGATTCTTTTAGGTGAAGGTCAAATTTTTTATAAATAAAATTGGAGGCTGATGTCTACTTCACCACTATTTTATTGAAAAAAAATATTTGCACTACGTTTCGGCTAACAATGCCATCTTCTGGTGCAGTGGAACAACTTAGATTTAGTGTGGGTAGCTGCTTCCTATTTGGTCATGTGGTTTTGACTAGGAAGCAGCTACCCACACTAAATCTAAGTTGTTCCACTGCACCAGAAGATGGCATTGTTAGCCGAAACGTAGTGCAAATATTTTTTTTTCAATAAAATAGTGGTGAAGTAGACATCAGCCTCCAATTTTATTTATATCAAATATTACTTTTTAAAAAAATCATTAGATACCATTAAATATTGATTAAAAAAATAAATAAATGATAATTTTATATCAAAACAAACAAATGTAATATACACATCATGAAAACATATTTTTTTAATGCAGAAACACCATTTTAAGAAATTAAACATTATGTATAGTAAAAGTTAAAAAAAATTATCGATGAAGTTTTATAGAAAATACGAAAATTGAATATTTATGATAATTCCTTTGTTTTGCGGTCCTTCGGAGGTGACGTAAAAATGTGATACCAAGTCTTTGCGATGTCATGTATTCTTTAAAGATCCCTTTCCTAATTAAAAAAATAAACGATAATATTTTGTAGAAAATACTGCAATTAAATATTTATTATAATACGTTCAAAGTATGCAAGGATGTATGATAGTTTCTTTGTTACGCGGTCTATCGGAGGTGACGTAAAAAGATGCTCATTAATGTTTAATAAAGTCATGTATTCGTTAAAGATCCCTATCCTAATAAATCCTGGATAGGTATAACTTAGAACTCCCACTGTAGTATCGTCCGATTATCCACAGTACCATAAAGTGACGTTGAATAAATATACAAAAACTATCAAAACCAGATTAAAAATTAATACTAAAAAAATTATGTTAAACTTCACCTCTGATCTAGAAATAGTAATTTTTTAATAGCATATATATGCTAATCTCTTTTTAATTAGAAAATTACCAGTGTTGTTTTAGGTAAATAAAAAAATAAAACAAGAAGTGTTCTGACTATTGACTCTAGACAAAAAAACCTCAACGACAATAGATGCAGGTCTGGCGAATGGCTACAATTGTTATGTCACTTTTGCTAGCTACTGTGTAATTAGGTCAGTAATGAGTGCCTGTTCTATACGCTTCGTTGCTATTTTGGTAATTATGCATTTAGTAAATTATAAAGATTTATTAAGTAGGTTTCAAACGATTTAAATTCATTAATGTTCAATAAAGTGCTAAATATTTATTCTCCATCTTTAATTTGGGCAGAAATCTTTAACGATTAACTGAAGTCGTGCATGCTCTAGACCAGTGTTTAATTTCTCCTCCCAAAGGCAGCATAACCAAGAATATTTTTATTCCTTTAAAAATCCTCCTAGGGGGAGCGGCGTGGTCTAGTGGATAGAGCACTAGTCTGCTGTCCTCCGGGTCCTGGGTTCGAATCCCGGCTGTGGTAGAATATTATTTATTCTGTTAATTCAGTCGGGGGGCGACCCTAGGGTATGGAGACCCTTCCTGGGGCAGACCCAGCCTCTATAAAGTGGGTACCCAAATTAATTGGAGAAAAACCTGGCGGCTGAGCGTGATTAAGGCCTAATCACATCATTGCACTGCCGTTGGCCTAGAAACAGTACGAATCTCTATATGTACTGAGCCCAAGACCCTTAATGGGTTGTAGTGGTACAGGTTTGTTTTTTTGTTTTAAAAATCATAGGACCATCTGCCAGGTTTGAACCCAAGGTCTTGAGTATAAAAGGATGTTATGCTAACCACTACATCACATGTGATCCCTTTAAAAGACTTATCTCTATCAGAGCTATGGATAGTTTTTTTATTTTATAAATATTGGGTTGGAAAATAAGTTGGTAGCATTTTCTAATTTAATCCTCTCTTTTTGTAAAATGTTTTTTTTTTTTTTTTTTTTTTTTTTTTAACATATTTATTGATATTTACAACTGTATAATTATATACAACAAGTAAATGTGATGGATATAGTAATCTAACATGAAATACATGAAGAGATGCCACCCATCGGCAGCACTCTGAAAATATTTTAAACTAGAAGGTCTCGGGGCCATCTTCTTTTCAGACGCCTCGGAGGATTATCAGGAATCGAAGAGGATGATAGATAGAAACTAGTGGATTAGAGTGGAAATGGAGTTTTTCATGGAATGATTGATTCTGGTTCGGGCTAATTCAGTAACATATGGGATATTAAGGTCTTGTAAAATGTTAAGGTGGTATTTCGCTTGCTCAAAATGGAAGAGAAAAAAAATTCATTTTCCTCATTTTCGTCGTAAGCCTATGACATCCTGCCCTACAGTGTCCTTTAATAATATTCCGCTTGTCCTGGTTGAACAGATTCGCTATCTAGGACTCTTGACAAATGTTTAACATGGAATCCGCACACAAGACTGAAACGACAAGAAACAGCCCTTCGCTTTCGCTTACTTCAACACTTACTTGACAGACGCTCTACCCTTCCACTTATCTACAAAAGGCTCATCTATATCACCATCATGAGGCCTATCTGGACTTACGGAGTTGAGCTTTGGGGCTGTACTAAACCATCAAATTCTTCCCGCATCCAATCCAAAATCCTTCGGAAAATCCTCAACGCTCCTTACTTTGTCACGAATAAACTTATCCATAAAGACCTTAATATCCCATATGTTGCTGATTTGGCCCGGGCCAGGTATCAATCCTTCCATGACAAACTCCACTCCCATTCTAACCCACTAGTTTCAATCCTTGCTTCCTCTTCTATTCCTGTCAATTCTCCGAGGCGTCTGAAAAGAAGATGGCCTCGAGACCTTCTAGTTTAGATTACCCAGTGAGTAGTGCCAATGGGCATTTACTCTTCATGTCTTTTTCATGTATTTCCGTTAGCTAATTTACTTGATGTATTAACTAATACAGTTGTAAATTTCAATAAATGATTAAAAAAAAAAAAAAAAACTTTTCATCTATTACTAATTTTTATTTTCGAAAAAGAAAATCCGCTGGACAGACGGTGTGTATGGTGATGATACCTTAAGAGAAAGCACCGTCCGTAAGTGGTTCGCTTAAATTAAAAGGATTAGTTAAGGTGCTGCTATGCATGAGTTTCAACCCAGATTCCTTATCGTTAAGTGGTATTTAGCTTGCTCCAATCAGAAGACAGAAAAATTCATTTTTGTCATTTAATGTTTTATTTTTTTGTCTAGAGTCAATAGTCAGAATACTTCTTGCTTTATTTTTTTTAATGCCTAAAACAACACTGGTAATTATATTTAATTATACTATAGACACTGATAGAGCTCTCAACTATAAATGCAAACAATCCACTTTACAGAACTATTTGCAACTTTAACAGCCTTCAGCCACAAGATTATTTAACTTATCATGTTAATATTAATAAACTGAGATTCGATAGCCTATTTCAAAACCACTTTCAATATAAAAACGGGAGGAAATGTAGATGGTGTCAAGAAAATATCACCGGAAACTTAGAACACCTGTTATTGCATTGTCCTACACTCACTACTGAAAGGGAATATTACCTGGCGAATTGCATCGTTCAAAACCGAAAACAATCATCATTAGAAAAAATTCTAAATATTGATGATGTAGATAAGATATATATATATATATATTTTTTTTTTTTTGTTAAAAACTTTATACGTTTAATTCCACATAATTTGTGTCACAACAATTACTTAGATGTCCCAGTAATCAATTGGAATTTACCTATTCATTTATGTTTATACTATTATCATGTACCTATAAATATGCCATATGAATGTATATATATCTACTTAATACAGTAATAACAATTTTTTATTGAGAAAATTTTACAATCTGTCCCAATTTGGACATTAATAGTATTGCTGAATGATATCAAACATACTACATTCATACAATGTTTACACAACATAAAATTACAATAAAATATATACACAATAATGAATCAATACAAAAGTCAATAATTCACTAATACCTATATACACATACACACACTCATACATACATCACATTGAGTGGAGAATCTAGCCAGTGCTAGAACTCCAATATATTTACAAAAGGTCGCGGGGCCACTGCCGTTTCAACCTTCTAGGTGGGTTGTATGGATGAGTGGAGCTGGATAGGGATTGAGCTAAAGGATTAGGATGATGAATGAGGTTCTGGTGGAATTTGGAAAATTTGGATGGAATTAGGTCTGAAATAAATGGAACATTAAGGTCGTGGTGCAAGGTATAATTGGAGACATAATAAGGAGCATTTACTATTGTACGGAGGACTTTGGATTGAAAGGATTGAATGCGTTTGATGTTAGAACGTTTAGCTGTCCCCCACAGTTCAAGTCCGTAGGTCCAGATGGGCTTCAGTATTGTCTTGTAGATTAATAATTTGTTTTCAACTGTAAGTTCAGATTTTCTGTTGAGTAGTCGGTATAACTGTCCGAATCGTCGGTTGAGTTCTTGTCTTTTAAGTCTTGTATGTGGGTTCCAAGTCAATCTTTTGTCTAACAGTAAGCCAAGATACCGGACTGTATCTGAGAGAGGAATCGGTAATGAGTTGAAATAAACTGGCGGACAGGATTTTCGTCTAAGAGTAAAGGTTATGTGTTTACATTTGGCTTCGTTCACCTTTACACGCCAGTTATTACACCAGTGTTCGATAAGGAAAAGGTGTCTCTGAAGGTTTAAGGATGCTGTTTCAGGATTGGAACTGGATGATAGGATGGCGGTGTCGTCTGCAAAAGTTGCCAGAAAGGTATCAGGATGTGTAGGAATATCAGCAGTGTAAAGGATGTAGAGGATGGGTCCCAAGACGCTGCCTTGAGGAACACCGGCCTCAACGGGATAAAGGTTAGAAAATTCTTCACCACAGCGAACTCGGAAGGAACGGTTCGAGAGATAGGATCGGAGAATGAGGTATAGGGACTGGGGTAAATGGGTTTTCAGCTTGAAGAGTAATCCAGTGTGCCATACCCGGTCAAAAGCTTGCGCAATGTCCAGAAACGCACCAGAACAATACTCTTTGCATTCAAGAGCTGAGGAAATATGGTCTACAACTCGGAGCCCCTGTTGAACTGTGGAATGCTGAGGACGGAATCCAAACTGATGGGAAGGAAGATTTTGAGATTCTAATATGGGTAGGATACGTTTAAGAAGAAGCCTTTCGAAGATTTTTGAGAGGATGGGGAGTAGACTAATAGGCCTGTAGGATGAAGTGTTGTTGGAAGGTTTACCTGGTTTTAAAAAAAGGATGATGGTGGAATGTTTCCATAACAGAGGAAAATAGGTGGTGCGGAGGATGCAGTTATAAATATAAGTAAGGAATATAATAGCTTTCTGCGGAAGTTGTCGGAGGATCTGGGGAGTAAGGAGATCGTGTCCAGGAGATTTACGGAGAGTCAGTTTTTGGAGAAGATATTTGACCTCAGAGGGATTAATAGCTTTAGGAGGTAGGGAAAGTGGAATCGGTGACATAAGAAAGTCTTGCACTTTTGCGGTGTGATTGATGTGGGATTCCGGGTGAGGAGTGAATACTTTGGAGAGGTGTGTGGCGAATTCCTCGGCTTTATCTTCATCAGACGCAGCCCAGGAGTCATCACCACGTCGGAGAGGATGGGAAACATGATGGTATTTTAGGATCTTTTTCGTGACATTCCACAGGGAATTATCACGAGCTGATAGAGAGGAGAGGTAGGAATTAAAGGACTGGGAACGGAAGTTCGCCAACTCCCTCTTCAATTGTCTACAATAGAAGTTATAGGAGCGGCGATCTGTTGGGTGTCGGGTGCGCTGCCATAATGATCTTGCTCGGCGTTTGGTGTGGATAAGGTCTATAATAGGTTGTGGAAAATGATTTTGGTCTGGATTTATATTGGAGTGTTTAGGAGAGGAAGCAGTCCAGACAGCTTGTTGGATGGCGGTGGTAAAGGAATAGACGGAATTATCTAGGTCATCTTGGGTTTTGAGGGTTACTCTGAGGTCAATATTATCGGTCAGGATTTGGCGGAAAAGGTTCCAGTTGACAGGGCCTCGGATGAATGATGGTGGAATGGGTTTTGGAATTGAAGTGAGAGATACTTTTAGGATCAGTGGACTATGGTCTGAGGATAGTTCATCAAGGCGAGTTAAAGACAAGTTGAGAGAGCCTAATCCGCTGTGGATAAAGAAGTCGAGGATGTCAGGATTGCGGTTAGGATCGGTTGGCCAGTAGGTAGGGGAGTCAGGAGGCAGGATATTAAAATTTCGGGAGTTGAGTGCAGACAGCAAATTTCGTCCCCGAGAATTCGTGGTTCTGGAACCCCACTGCTGATGCTTGGCGTTTAAGTCTGCACCCAGAATGAAACGATTTCCTAAGGAATCCAGGAAGGATACAAATTCAGAATTGGAAATGGAATGTTTAGGAGGGCAATATGCAGATGTGAGGGTTACCGGAAAGGAAAAAGTCTTGATTACTATGGATGTGGCTTGTAGGAAATCATAGGTGGGAAGTGGGAGTAAATGATGAGAGAGGGATTGGTGGACAATGATAGCAGAACCGGCATGGGCTTTACCGTCTGGGTGGTCAGTACGGTATGTCATGTATTGCGGTATTTTGAAGTACTGTTTAGTCGTTAGTCTTGTTTCAGTTATAAGTGCAACATCGATTGTTTTGTCTTGCAACAACGCTGTCAGTTCGTCAGTATGATTTCTAACACCATTCGCATTCCAAAGGAGAATGGATAAGGAGTTAGGTGAAGTCATTTAAGGATTTTTCAAGGCAGGGATTAGATTCGATACTAGATTTGTAAGGAGTGATATAAGCGGCATAACAAGAGATTTGATTTCGGAGATGAACGATGTCATTAGACTGGTAAGATCTGTGACGTTTGATGGTGGAGGGATATGAGAAATTTGATGTTGAGGAGTTTTTTGAAGATTAGGTAAACTTTGAGGGATAGATTCTTGTACAATAGATTGAGAATGTTGAGGAAAATGTTGTTCCGGCAGTGCCTCGACTTCATGATTCTGGTTACCACCTCCAAGCAAGTGGGCAAATGACACGTTAGAATTTACAAGTTTTGATGGTTCTCTTCTGCTTCTGGTTGGTACAGCTGTTTCATTCGGATCCTGAGGTTTTTGGTATCTGGTTCTGAGTTTCTTGTAGATTTCACATCCCTTGTAGTTAGCCGGGTGGTCCTTGAGGCACAGAGCACATGCAGCGGGTGCTGATCTTGATCTTGTACATTCTTCTGTTTTATGCTGTTCACCGCATTTCACACAGCGTGGTATGTGATGGCAATAACTTTTGGTATGACCATATGCCTGACAGTTATGGCACTGGACTATTTCTTTCTTTGTGTAAGGTTTTTCAACTTTTACACGGGTATAGTACAGTCTGCTGAGGTCATAGATTTTTTCGACTCCTGCTGATGGTTCCAAGTCCACGAAGAATAGAGGCAGTGGACTTTTATCTTTTAGAACGTTGGTGACTTGCCTCACTTGGAATCCTAATTCTGTCAGTTCTTCTTCGATTGCTTCAACGGGTGTTGAGGAATGTAGGTTTCTGATTACGACCCTTAATGCTCTCTCTTGGCGCAGCTGATAAGTATGAAAGTCAGCTTTGGTCTCAGTCAGATATTTTACAATCTTTCTGTAGGTTTCAGCAGTAGTCGGAGATATTTTAGTATCATTGGTTCTACTTATACAATAATAACTATTAGGATCTGTTACTTTGTTTAAATGCGCACACATCAGTTTAAAATTTTTAATATTTTTAACAAATATTGGTGGAGGTAGTGGTTCTCTGGGTATAGGAGAAGATTCCATGGTTTCTTTTTCATTTTGGAGGATCTGAAATGGATTCGGTGTAAAAAACGGAGATTCATCAGTTATTCCTTGTGATGATGTGCTGGGCTGTGGTTCAGAACCTAATGAGGTAGCTGACGCGGTCGCTGGTGGAATCATTTTTTTATTTTGTTCACGGCGGGGTCTCTGTTTTGTGGGAGACGAGTTAGAACCTGCAGATCTAGATCTTTTACTTGCAGACTTTGAGGACATGACTTGATGAAAATATCTCATTGATCAAGAAAATAATAATAATAAATAAATAATGAGATAAGAATTAAAGATAAGAGAAAGATAATTAAAAGAAAAGCAAGCCCGAGCTTGCCGAGCTAGCGGCAATCAGCTGATCAGTGACCCTTCTTTCACTTTTTCGTGATTGTACAAAGTAAATTATAACTTTGCTTACCGAAACTTCTCCAATATTCACTGCCGTAATATTCCTGAGGTCTAGTGATGTTCTCCAGACTGAATTCTAGCGAATTCCTACCGAAAAAAGCAAAAATCTGAGAGACGATGTAACGTATGACTGTTATCATCGAGCGCATCAGCTGATATCATCTACTTAATAAAAAATAAAATTCTTCTTCTTTCAAAGTGTGATGTCAGGAATATAAATGTTGCAGTTTCTTAGCGTATTTTTGGGATAATAAACGGAATTGGAAAAGTTGGACTGTGAATGAGGAGGGGGAAGCAGCATGGCGGATATGAGTAGGTAGAGAATTCCAAAAATTAGAGAAGCGGACAATGAAGGAACGATTTAAAGTTTTAGTCCTATGGGTAGAAAAATAAAGGTTGGGGATCACTTGTAGCTGGGTGGTTAGCGTAACAGCCTCCTATGCAAAAGGTCACGGGTTCGAACCCGCAGGTGGTCCTAGGATTTTTTAATGGGAGTAAAAAATCCTTAGTTACGCCGTCCTTCGGATGGGAAGTTAAAAGGCGGTCCCGAGCCTGTGCGATGTCAGGTACTCGTTAAAGATCCCTATCCTAACAAAACCTGGATAGGCAAAATTTAGGACTCCCACTGTAGCATCGTCCGATTAGCCATAGTAGCATAAAGTGACGTTAAATAAATAAACAAACAAACAAAATAAAGGTCGGAATGGCGCGATCTTGTTTCAAGTGAGTGGACTGAAGATTTAAATTGTAGGAGACTGTGGATGTATGGAGGGTGTTAGGAGTTAATGATTTGGTAAAGGTATGATCCTAGGAAATATTGTCTGCGGATTGGGGGGAGAAGCCAATTAAAAATATATTAATAGATAACAGCATTTAAATATAGACAATGAACAAACATTAAGCACAGATGTCCCAGTAAGCAATTGGAATTTACCTATTCATTTATGTTTATACTATTATCATGTACCTATAAATATGCCATATGTATGTATATATATCCACTTAATAAAAAATAAAATTATTCTTCTTTCAAAGTGTGATGTCAGGAATATAAATGTTGCTGTTTCTAAGCGTCTTTTTGGGATAATAAAAGGTATTGGAAAAGTTGGGATTTGAATGAGATTTTTATTTCCCTAAAAAGAAGAATCACTGCACTGACTAACATATAAATTCGCAGCGTGTATGGCAATGATGTATTAGGAAAAAGCTCTATACGTAAGGTAAAAGCACGTAAGTGGTTTGTTAGGTTCAGAACTGGAAATTTTGACTTGGAAGGCGCAAGGCGATCGGGTCGTCCTTCAACTGTTGGTGATAACTAATCTCCATAAATTACTTGAAAATTAATGAAAATAGATAATTCATATATTATTGATTAAAAATATTCACAAGATCTGTTTTTGTTTTTTCTTGAAATCATCAGTAAAAAACCCAATATATTTCTACTATGAATGTTGAAAGATGCGCACAACCGAGTTTCCTGTTAACTAGTTTTCTTTGTCCCTAAATTTTGTTTCCACGGCCTAAATTGAGATTGGTGACCCCTTACCCCGCCCCACATTCTTGAGGAGGCCGATCATGAGCTCGCCCGGGAAGCCCAGGTGAAAGACGAACCAAGACAACCGGTCTTTTCTCTCGGGATATCCAGTTCTGATTCACCTTTACGTAGGTCGTAGAAAGCCACTTCTCCAAGTGGGCTGGCGACTTATACGACAGGTAATTTCAATAGGAATTTATGGTCAGGATTTCTCAGTATCTGAAAGGTACAAGGCGGGTTTCCATGTCCCTTAGCCTCATTATGATATCGGGTTCTTTTGAGATTCAAATCTAATGGAAAAAATCAAGACTCCTTTTATTTAATTTTCACCTAACATAAAAGTACACAAAATTACCACTGTATTGAGGATGTATTGAGTTTATGTTTGACATGGCACAAATGCTTGAGCCGAAACGTCGGAAAATTAAAATATTTTAAAATTTAAATTAAATTTGACTCCCGACTATTTCTACCTATAGTTATATGGTTATTGGATTCGGGAAAGGATCGAGTAGAGGAAAGTTCTTCAGTAAATTGAGATGAAAACGGTAAAAGGTTGGACGAAGGGAATTTATGCTTGACATGGCTCACTGATGTCGGCTTACATACTTGAGCCGAAACGTCAGAAAAATTAAAAATATTTTAAACGACTGACTCCCGACTATTTCTACCTATAATTGTATAGTTATTGGTTTTGAGAAAGGATCGAGTAGAGGAAAGTTCTTCAGTAAATTGAGATGAAAACGGTAAAAGGTTGGACGAAGGGAATTTATGCTTGACATGGCTCACTGATGTCGGCTTACATACTTGAGCCGAAACGTCAGAAAAATTAAAAATATTTTTAAACGACTGACTCCCGACTATTTCTACCTATAATTGTATAGTTATTGGTTTTGAGAAAGGATCGAGTAGAGGAAAGTTCTTCAGTAAATTGAGATGAAAACGGTAAAAGGTTGGACGAAGGGAATTTATGCTTGACATGGCTCACTGATGTCGGCTTACATACTTGAGCCGAAACGTCAGAAAAATTAAAAATATTTTTAAACGACTGACTCCCGACTATTTCTACCTATAATTGTATAGTTATTGGTTTTGAGAAAGGATCGAGTAGAGGAAAGTTCTTCAGTAAATTGAGATGAAAACGGTAAAAGGTTGGACGAAGGGAATTTATGCTTGACATGGCTCACTGATGTCGGCTTACATACTTGAGCCGAAACGTCAGAAAAATTAAAAATATTTTTAAACGACTGACTCCCGACTATTTCTACCTATAATTGTATAGTTATTGGTTTTGAGAAAGGGTCGAGTAGAGGAAAGTTCTTCAGTAAATTGAGATGAAAACGGTAAAAGGTTGGACGAAGGGAATTTATGCTTGACATGGCTCACTGATGTCGGCTTACATACTTGAGCCGAAACGTCAGAAAAATTAAAAATATTTTTAAACGACTGACTCCCGACTATTTCTACCTATAATTGTATAGTTATTGGTTTTGAGAAAGGGTCGAGTAGAGGAAAGTTCTTCAGTAAATTGAGATGAAAACGGTAAAAGGTTGGACGAAGGGAATTTATGCTTGACATGGCTCACTGATGTCGGCTTACATACTTGAGCCGAAACGTCAGAAAAATTAAAAATATTTTTAAACGACTGACTCCCGACTATTTCTACCTATAATTGTATAGTTATTGGTTTTGAGAAAGGGTCGAGTAGAGGAAAGTTCTTCAGTAAATTGAGATGAAAACGGTAAAAGGTTGGACGAAGGGAATTTATGCTTGACATGGCTCACTGATGTCGGCTTACATACTTGAGCCGAAACGTCAGAAAAATTAAAAATATTTTTAAACGACTGACTCCCGACTATTTCTACCTATAATTGTATAGTTATTGGTTTTGAGAAAGGGTCGAGTAGAGGAAAGTTCTTTAGTAATTTGAGATGAAAACGGTAAAAGGTTGGACGAAGGGAATTTATGCTTGACATGGCTCACTGATGTCGGCTTACATACTTGAGCCGAAACGTCAGAAAAATTAAAATATTTTGACTCCATAATATTAGAAAATATTATTTCTACTTAAAGTTGCTACAACTTAACCTCAGAACTTTTAAGTGGTTAAATTCTTGAATAAATCAGCTTTCCAATAAGAGAACATTTTGCGAACTAACATAATTTATTATTAATCTCTGATCCTCAACTTCCTATCAACTTATGAATATGATATGATATCTTAATTTTTTCATTGGACCGAGGCTACTCCACGCATAACGACACGAAGGATATTGAGAAAGAAGAAGAATTTTGACGTGATTTTCCTGATGAGGGTTCTGGAAATTTTTCTTAAGTTAATGAAAGTTAATCTAATGAATCTCTCCGCCATACTCTTTTTATTATTTTTTGTGGTAGTGCTGGTAACAGAGATGAATCGAAGAGGCGAGTTGGTTTAGTGAGGTTATGTATCAATCAATGAAATTATGTATATAAGATTTGACTGTTGGAATGTTTATGTATTGTGTATTGTTTGGTTCAAAACATACCATGGTCCGTGAACAGTTTTTCATATAATTTTATATTCTGTCGTTTGTATTTTGTTTGCATGAAAGTGTTTTGCAGAACACTAAAGTTTCGTTCCGTATGTCCAAATTGGTCTCAGTAGAGTGGTGTATATTAGTCGCTTGTTTCGTAAATTTAGTTATGATCTGCACTCCAAAAGTTGTGAATATTGTTGTATTGCATGTTTGTCTATTTTTACCGTAGGGCACTGCACATTTCCTTTTGGAAGAAGCTTATCTGGCTCAATTTGAAGGCATTGATTTTTTCCCTCTCAATTTTTAAACCACTTCAAAGATATGATTTTGTAAAAAACAAAATGTAAGCACTAATAGAATTTGTTAAAGTAATTTACATTGTAAAACTATCACTATCAATTTCAAATCTGGTGTAAATGTATATAGGGCATAAAACATGGTGTGTAGTGGTGTAGTGGTTTGCATGACAGCCTACTGTGCCCAAGGTCAGGTTTAAACCCGACAGATGATCCTATGATTTTTTTTAAATGGAGTTAAGTATCCTTGGTTACGGTTTCCTCCGGAGCCTGTCCGTTGTCAGGTACTCGTTAAAGATCCCTATTCTAATTAAAACTGGACTCCACCAATAGAATCGTCTGATTAGCCACAATAGCAAAAAGTGGTATAAAATGAGTAAATAATCAAACAAATATACTATATATACAAATATATATATATATATATATATATATATATATATATATATATATATATATATATATACATATATATATACACACACACACATATTGTATATTTGCTAATATCTGTAAAATTAAGGGTATTTCAGTTATAAGTGGTTAGAAATTCTATTTTTTAGTTATAGTAAAGCGGTCATTCTCCTAGAATGTGGCTGTTGGTTAGGTGCACACGTTGCAGTTTTCACAGTTCGGAGCTGTTTACTTCGGGATAAGGCAGCCAGGGGTCAGTCGCGTGTGCCCTATTCTTAGACGAATGACAACTCCTCTTTTGTTATCACCGTTTGCAGTTATCCTTGATTGTACTCCGTATTTAATACTTTAATACCAGGTTTGAACCCGCCCCCCCTAGGCAAATGAAGCTGCTGGGCTAGTCACAACACCACAGGTGACCCAGTGGTTTTTTTGTTTTTTTTTTAGATTGCTACAGAAATCGGAATTTTCTAATAATCTCAACGGCGGTAGAGATTATATGAATTGTATGATATTCTTAAAACGTTTTCGGAAAATTTTAAGTCAAAGAACTTTCCTTCCTGTCTGTAGAAAAATCTTTTTTTTTTTTTGTCAGTCCTTTACGATTGCAACGACTTCCTTTTTTCTTTTCTTATGACATTAGTAACCTTTTTTTCCCTTTTCTTTTTTTTTTTTGTTATATATACCCAAGTATGAAGGTTGACTGTCATCCTAATAGAGTTATCCCCGCTTTTCCCAGAAAGATGATTCGCCACAATTTTCCCTCGACTCAGCTGCACCGTGGAACCAGGAAGTATTTCCCGAACGAAAACAAAAACACGATAATATCAACATTACCCCAAGTGGAGTTACGCTTCGTCAAATGTCACGTCTCAATTACTCCCAATCTCTTGGCTTTCTCTCGACTTTGGATGTCCTTGGAAAATCGAAAGATCGAAATTCTACTCGATTTCTTCCTGTCTCTTTTCCCTAGAACTTGGAAAGTAAAAAAAACGTTTCTCCCTGTCTGAGAAAAACAAAAGATCATGAAAGATACGTCTGTATATAATCTATTGCTTTCATCAGCTAGAAATAAATTGAATTTGATGAAGTATAGAAGGTAAAGAAAGAAGCAAACAAACATTTTTTTTTTTTATTGATCTGTGTACACTTAGAGAAGGTTACTAGGGTTTATACAAAAACTGACAGTTTAGAAAACCGGTTTTCGAATAGTAATTTTCGATTATTGAGTAAAATTTTACTCGAATATTGGCAATTCGAATAAAACATTTTAACAGAAAATTTAGAGTGATTAAAAGCAGTTTTTGACTGAAATTATTTACTGTTCAATTTTATTGACAGTAAATTTTTTTTATGCAATTTAGCAGATCAAAGAAATAATAGTTGACCAGAATTAAATAACTTTAAAAACAATTATTGGTTGTTTATGCATAATTTTCACTATAAGGATGTAAATATTTTTATAATAGTGAAACGAGTTATTCAGCAAAGGGTTCGAATAAATAAAAACAATTAGAAAATATATAACTGTGTATTATATTGGGTTGTGTCACATGAAATGTCCGTTTTCAAGGTAAAGGATTTTTATTAAAAATAAGATATGAAAACAAGATAATTTTACCTTCTTTTTCTACACATTTTTCCCAACTTGACACCATCTTTTTTATCCCCGAACTGAAAAACTCTGAGCTTTGAAGTGAAACAAAATCTGAAAACGCATTTTTCACTTGATCATCATTTTCAAAAAGTTTTCCTTTGACGAAGTTGTCTAAATTCCTGAACAGGTGGTAATCTGTTGGAGACAAGTCGGGAGAATATGGTGGGTGCAGAAGAACTTCGTAGCCCAGTTCTTTCAATTTTGCACGGTATGTTTTGAAACATGGGGTCTTGCTGCCGCTCAGTGAGATCATGAGGTGCCCATGTATCGAGCTTTTTTACTTTCCCAATACACTTTAAATGTCTGAAAACGGTAGATGCACTTGCATTTAGTTGTGCTGAGAGTCCTTAACTGTTTGGTAGGGGTTTCCTTCTACTGTATGTTTGAGAACATACATGGTCCGTTCATTAAAACTCCCTTCCCCAAACGCCTTGCAAATATTTCTAGCGGCCTCAGCCACCGAATGGCCAAGTTTAAATTCGTACAAAAATATTACTCGAAAATCGCGTGTTTCCAAGTTCATATTTGGAGGTATGCTAAAAAGTGGGTAATTGATTGGGAAGCTAATGTTTATAATACAAAGATAGAGGGATTAGTAACTGTTTACTTTAAATATGTAAACATTCGGAAGAAAACAACAGAGCCTTTATAAACACAAATAAAAATAAATCCATAAATCCTTTGTATTCAAAACTATAAAAACGGACATTTCGTGTGAAACAACCCAATAATTGATTAGAAATATTTACAAGAATCTGAAGTTTTTATTGAAATCTCCAGCGAAAAACGCTACGAACATAATATACAACGCAATAAATACCTCACTTGAAATAAACTGGTATCTGACAAATGCCTAAAAGTAATTAGGCAACTGCATTCTATGAACGTTCTACTTTCACTATTTTCCAACTACTTCTAGAAAGTATTATTACATAAAGGAAGAAAAAAAAAAAAAAAAAAGAATCTATTAAAGAAAAAATAAAAACATCCAAAGGATAACTGTGGTAACATTTAATCTCCTCGAGAAATGCCAATAGAGACATTTCAAAACTCTTGGGAAAACATCGGAATGCTCTTTCGACATGAGCTTTGGAATAAAATTAAAATGCTACATATATGGCTTGAATAATGAGGAAGAAAAGGAATAAATGAAAACGGTGCATTAATTAATAATCTGGTGCGCGCAACAGACGACTTGCGTCATACAAGTACCTCGGTTATTTAAATCAACGTTTAAATAATGTTACAGTTGAAAAAAAGGTTAAAGAATTACAGCGAGTACAACGTACGTTTTTGATTAAATGAATAATAGAAAATGGACAATCATAATAATCACTTTAGTTAATGCCTTATACGTCACTTTACATAACCATCACAACATTGTTTATAAAATAACATTTTCTCTAAAATCTTTACTTTTCCTGTGGTACATTATACATCTATATTACTTAAAATTATATTAATTGAAAAAATATCTTTACATATATATTTAATTATAACATTAATTATACATAACGTTTCGAAGTCCTATCGCCTCATTTTCAGAATAACTCATTAAAATCAAAATTATTTCTAGTTTTAATACTATAGTCCTTCTATTATTTTTTATATGGTGTTTCAACTCCTTAATTTAGATTAATTACAACATTGTATTCTCATATATATATATATATATATATATATATATATATATATATATATATATATATATATATATATTTATATATATATATTAATATAAGAATACAGTTATACTCTTCGCGATAGATATTTGAAATTAAATTTATTGGGAATTAAATTCGATAAAATTGTATGTTTAGCGGCTTTTTAATAATGATAATAGTGTGATTGTTTCGAATATACAAAATTAAATGTACTTTAGAAACGCAAAATTATAAAAATCCACATTTAAGCCATGGCATACTATTTCAACTTGAATGAAGCTCATATGATACAAAGCTTATCGCTGAATTGAATCTTCATATTACCTACCATAACTTTTTATAAAGGATAACATTTTTGTTTTTTTATTTAACGCTGCTGTGGCTAATCGGACGATGCTACAGTGGGAGTCCTAAATTTTGTCTATCCAGGTTTGATTTGGATAGGGGTCTTTAACGAGTACCTGACGTCGCACAGGTTCGGGGCCACTTTTAAACGTCCTCTCCGAAGGACGGCACAACTAACTTTTACTCCCATTTAAAAATCCTAGGGCCATCTATCGGTTTTGAGCCCGCAATATTGGGCACAGAAGCCTGTTATGCTAGACACTACACCCCAACTCTTCTGTAGATTACTTCTCACAGAAGAAAAATAACAAATGTCAATTTGTTGGTTTTGGGGGAGCCCGTGGCTGAGTGGCTAGCGCGCTAGTCTCTCATGCTAGAGGTTCTGAGTTCGAATCCCAGCCCCGGCGGGGTTTTTATAAGGATATAATTAAATGGGGATACACTAACAGCCTGATCCCCGGGTATGTGAGACCCGTCAGCCAAATGGTGGCCACTCACAAAAATAGGCGTAAGGAGTGATGACCCTACACTGTAAAATCTCATTGTGAATTGTTATTATATTCTAACAGGGATTACACCACGAGCCAAGGGCCTATACTAGCCCAGTAAAATAAGGAAATTTGTGGGAATTAATTCGGACAAAGCTGGAAATCATTTTAATACCTTTTAATGGTCCTAAATACAAGTAATCTGAGTTTGCACCATTGCAGCTGGTGAGCTTAACTTTTGGCAGCCAAAAAACCTCGAAACTTTTGTTCTTTTTTCTATTTTTCCCCTATAACTCGAAAACGGCCACTCTTACAGATTTCGATAGTGGTTTAGTAGTTACAGAGGTCTGAAAATGATTGAATGGGGTTTTTCAAGAAAGTTGGTAAAATTTGCCTATTTTCAACGAAGGATTGTTCCCATACCATTAAATCAAATTCAATAACTAAGGGTACTTATTAATAGGAGATTTAACGTTCTTTCAGTTTGGAAAGAAACATATTTTCTGTAAGAGTGGCCGTTTTCGAGTTATAGGTGAAAAATAGAAAAAAGAACAAAAGTTTCGAGGTTTTTTGGCTGCCAAAAGTTAAGCTCACCAGCTGCAATGGTGCAAACTCAGATTACTTGTATTTAGGACCATTAAAAAGTATTAAAACGATTTCCAGCTTTGTCCGAATTAATTCCCACAAATCGTCAAATTCGTATTTATTTTACTGGGCTATACGACCTGTCGCGCCTGAAAAAAAAAAAAAAAAAATTGTTTGTTTTGAACACGGAACCTTAGGCATAGTAGGGATAACATTTTTTCTCAAATATTTATCTTTCCAACAGTATAATATGTATTTATATTACTATTTTTTTATTAATGCTAATAGAATGATAAGTTGGTTTATTTATTTATTTTTTTTTTTATCTACAAATATTAAAGGTACTTTATAGGAATAAAAATTAAAATATTGGCATTTAAGGTATAACAGACTAGTTCAATCTGAAGAAAACCTACATGATATCAAAGCTATTTAATTTTACTGGAAATAATTAGTCCGGGTGGCGGTCATTAAATGAAACAACTAAATAGTTACCAGTTTCCATAGTTTACAGTTTCCATTCACCCACCATGCGCCCTGATGATGGCCCACAAAGGGGGGCGGAACGTTAGCAAATAATAAATAGTTGAAACTATTTAGTTGTTTAATTTAATGACCGCCACCCGGACTAATTCCTTCCAGTAATTCTCAACGGTCAACTAATTACATCCACTATTTAATTTTACATCGATATAATGAGTTTAATCAATATAGTTAGAGCTGTCTTTGAGGAATTTGTAAAAAGTTTCAAAATGCTTAGAATAACGTAGTACTACGATTTTTTTTCGATTTTTGTGAACATTTTTTAGGTAACATCCAAGTTTCATACTTGCGATAAAAAAAAAAAAAAAAAAAAAAAAAATCAGGTTTAAATGACTTCTCTTTTATGATTTAGACCTAACACTTTATGACGTAGACCTTTGGGGGACTTGGTTGTATGGACTCCGGGTGCCTTAAGAAGTGCATATCCGGTAAATTCTGAGCTTCTAAAATTTTCAAGATCGCAATACTTCCCCTTACTACATACTTAATATATAACTGAGTGAAAGTAAATAAACTGTTTTGACACACTCAGAAGGATTACTAACCAAAGCAAGGAGGAAGTAGTCTTGATAAGGAACTGTACAGATTTAGTTTTTCATGTCAGAATTCCATCTCATATTTCCCCAGATATATCAAGATTGTCCAATAGATTCTTATTTTCCATTACTTCACTTTCTCCAGTAGTGTTCCGTAGAGGTGAATAGGATGATTTGTTAAGCTATGAGTACGTTTCGTAAGTCGTAGGTCGGTGAAAGTAAAGTCTTGGTTTCCTGATAGCACTGATTTAAGTGCAAGAGAAAATGCACAATCAGGTGCACCTAAAATACGACTTTCATTAACTTTTGTATAAAATAAATGTTAAATATGTGTAACAAAAAATCTGGTGCGGGCAGCACACGACTTCACTTACCTCCATTTTAAAATCAATGTAAGCATTTTCAAATACAGTCAGAGATAAAAATACGTGAAACTATTAAAGAATAAATTAAATTGAATTTATATAGAAACATGTGTTTTATTAAAAAATCTATTATATTATTATCTAAAATAATCAGTTAGTTTTACATTCTTTTCATCACTCTCTATTAACTTTGAGTTTAAGATAATTATTTCTAAAATCTTTAGCTTTCCAACGGTATATCATACATGTATATTAGTACTCTTATATACAAAAACGAAAATTTGCATTAAAAAAATATTTTTTCTGTTTTCTCCTTTAGTTGGTTATCGAATTCATTCAATTTATATATTTAACTGTTTTTCATCAGTGGTAACAAAATAATATAGTTATTTTTATAGAATAAACAAAATTAAAGGTACTTTAAAGAAAGAAAATTTAAAATATCGTCATTTAAGCCCTGTCAGACCATTTTTATCCGAATGAAACCTAAATGATATTAAAGCCTATTAAATTTTACATCGATATAGCGAGTTTAATCAAAATCGTCGGAACCGTTTTTGAGAAAATTGAAAAAAGGTGCAAAATGCATAGTATAAAGTGGCTCTTCTGGTAAGCTCATTTTGATGAAAATGTTTTTGTATCGTCTCGGGCGTATATTTGTCTTAAATATGAAATTTCAGTTTCATAGGATTACCGTTTTCCGCCCGGGAGTTACCACACACACACAGACCTTTTTGCGGGACTTATTATTTGGACTCAGGGGACCTTAAAATGTGTATTTCCGTTGAAAACTGGAATTCGAAAATTTTCACGATCGCAATACTTTCCCTTAATATATCTAGTAAGTGAAAGTAAAAAATCTGGTGCGGGCAGCACACGACTTCCACTTACCTCCGTTTACTACCCTCGGGCTTCAAATCAATTAAAGAACAATTAAATAAACTTAAATTTGAAAAAAAAGTTTCAAGTTAATTTAAATCAAATGTTTATACAGTTTCTTTGAAGAAAAAAAAATGATTTAGATTAAATAATATAACTATGTTAAGTTATTACTTATAATAATCAGAAAAAAGTGCTCTATTCAACACTCTCCATTATATTTTAAAACTTTGTATATAAGGTAAAATTGCATCTAATTATTTCTTAATTTCTTAAACACTAGTTTTTGATAAAGCGAATATCTTATTTAGTCATTGCCTTTGTCTCTTAATTATATTCTGATAAATTTAGAACTGGACAAAAAATGCTATCGTGGCATAAATCGGCTGACTGTAGTGCTCTGTATGCATTTCTCATCTAAATAAACGCTTTGTCCCTTATAATAAAATATTATAATTTATCTCATATTATTTTTTTTTACTTTCACTTACTATATATAGTAAGGGAAAGTATTGCGATCGTGAAAATTTTCGAATTCAGTTTTCAACGGAAATTACACATTTTAGGGTCCCCTGAGTCCAAAATAACCAAGTCTCCCGTCTGTGTGTGGTAACTCCCGGGCGTAAACGGTAAGTCCTATGAAACTGAAATTTCATATTTAGGACAATATACGCCCGAGACGTTACAAAACCTTTTTCATCAAATGAGCTTACCAGAAGAGCCACTTATACTATCATCTTGCACCTTTTTTCGATTTTACTCGCACTATCGATGTAAAATTTAATAGGCTTAAACGTCATGTACGTTTCATTCTGATTAAAATGGTTTTCTTCCTCTAAAGTACCTTTAATTTTGTATATTCTATAAAAATAACTATATTATCTTGTAACCATTGATAATTAACAGCTAAATATGCAAGTTGAGCGAATTTGATAAACAGCTAAAGGAGAAAACTGAAAACATATTTTTTAAAGCAATTTTTTGTTTTTGAACATAAGAACAGTAATATAGACGTATAATATACCGTTGGAAAGAGAAAGATTTTAGAAAAATATTATTTTATACACAAGCTTGCAAAAGTTAATAGAGAGTGATGAAAAGCCGATACAACAAACTGATATTTTAGATAATAATATAATAGATTGTTTTAATAAAAACATGTTTCTATAGAAATTCCATTTAATTAATTCTTAAATGGTTTTACTCATTTTTATCTCTTACTGAACTTGAAAATTCTTTAATCGATTTTAAAAACGGAGGTATGTGAAAGTCGTGTGTTGCCCGCACCAGATTTTTTTTAAGTCTGTTGAGCGTAACACACGACTTTCACTTACCTCAGTTGTACACTTAGGGATAAAAAAATATCAAAGAATAATTTACGTAAAGCTTCGATAGAAACATATGTTTTATTAATCTGTGACGGTCGTGAAAAACTGGATAACTCGAGTTATATCAAAAATGAGTTAACTCCACGTATTGCTTCCTCAGACCGTCACCACTCGTGTTAATTTTTTTAAAGAAATTTCTTGGTGGAAGAACTTTCAGGTGGAAAAAAAGCTGTATGTTATAACTCTATTTTGGGTAAAACGTAAAGTTTAAGTCGCTCACCTGTAAAATGAAAGATTTTGACTCAACCACTTATTCTCGACCGCCCCAGAAATAATCAATTAAAATTTTATCTAGAACAATCAGTTAGTTATATTGGCTTTTCATCACTCTCCATAACAACTTCTATATATATTTTTTTTATTTTGAACTCCCGATACCGATGTAAAATTATATTGGCTTTAATATTATGTAGGTTTCATTTTGATTGAATGAAATGCAATTTTCAAATATGTTTTTAAAGGATTTTTATGTTTTTTAAATAAAATCTGACGACTGATTTAGATATAACTAAACCATTATTATAAAATTATGTAAAAATATTGTCCTTGAAAAAAATGTCCTTTGGTACCTTTTGGAAATCAACGTCACAATTAATGGTAATATACATATATATGCGTGTATATAATACGATATGAAAACAAGATAATTTTATTCGAAGTATTTACCTTCTTTTTCTACACATTTTTCCCAACGTGACACCAACTTTTTTTATCCCCGAACTGAAAAACTCTAAGCTTTGAAGTGAAATAAAATCTGAAAACGCACTTTTCACTTGATCATCATTTTCAAAAAATTTTCCTTTGACGAAGTTGTCTAAATTCCTGAACAGGTGGTAATCTGTTGGAGACAAGTCGGAAGAATATGGTGGGTGCGGAAGAACTTCGTAGCCCAATTCTTCAATTTTTGCACAGTATGTTTTGAAACATGGGGTCTTGCTGCCGCTCAGTGAGATCATGAGGTACCCATGTATAGAGCTTTTTTACTTTCCCAATACACTTTAAATGTCTAAAAACGGTAGATGCACTTGCATTTAGTTGTGCTGAGTCCTTTAACTGTTAGGTAGGGGTTTCCTTCTACCGTATGTTTGAGGACATCGTTGTCTATTACGAATGGAGGTCTTCCTCGGGGCAAGTTTTCCAAGTTGGTATCCCCAGCTGAAAACTTAGCAAACCAACGGCGAATGGTCCGTTCATTAAAACTCCCTTCACCAAACGCCTTGCATATATTTCTAGCGGCCTCAGCTGCTGAATGGCCGAGTTTAAACTCGTACAAAAATATTACTCGAAAATCGCGTGTTTCCATGTTCATTTTTGGAGGTATGGTGTAGTGTATATACCTTTTGGTAATAGATATTTGGTGGAGAGGAACATATGAGAGGAGGTTATAGAGTGTGGTATGTTTTTAGAGATCATGGTTAAATTGTAACATGTTTAATAAAGTGTTGTTAATAAAGTTGAAATATTGCATTTAAGTAAAGTGTTGTTAAGGAAGTTGAAATCTTACATTGGCGACGAGGATAACTATGGAAAACTTACCACTACCAACTTTTAATATTTCACAAGATGGAAATGATTGGAAACGTTGGAAAAGGGGTTTTGAATTATATCTGCAAGCCAAAAATATAACCTGTGATAGGCGTAAGAAAGCTTTATTGTTAGCAACGGGGGGTTTTGAGCTACAGGATATTTATTTTTCCCTACCTGATTCGCAAGAGCAAGAGGGAGATGAGAAAAATAACCTTCTTTACTCAAAGGCTGTTTCTGCTTTGGATAAATATTTTATCCCAAAGGTTAATTACACTTATGAGCGTTATATGTTTCGACAAATTACTCAGGAATCAGACGAAAATATTGAACACTATCTGTCCAGGCTAAGAACTCAAGCTAAAAACTGTAATTTTGGAGACTTTTTAAATCATCAACTTTGTGATCAAATCGTAGAACATTGCAGATCTTCTGAACTAAGGAAGGAACTATTAAGAAAATCTTCGTTGGATGTTGATGAAGTTTTGGAGATAGCCAAAAGTTTGGAGGCGTTACAAGTGCAGCAGGCAGCTTACGGAAAGGATAAGTCTAAAGTGGAAGAAGAATCGATTCAGGCAATAAATAAAAATACAGGTAACTTTTCCAGTTCTAATACCTTTAAGCGATCATGTTATAGGTGCGGATCACAAAAACATTTGAGTACATGTGACTCATGTCCAGCATTAGACAAAAATTGCACGAAATGTAACTTAAAAGGGCACTTTGCTAAATATTGTCGGACTAAATTGGGCAAGTCACACACGAAAGGGAATGTAAATAGAGTCAATTGTGAGGTATCTGATTCGGATGATGGGGGTGAGGGCATATTTGTCGTTTCAGACCTGAAGAGAAATAATAATGCTATTCTCACGTGTCAAGTTGGAGGTGTTCCTCTCGAGATGTTAATTGACTCAGGGGCCGATTGTTCTGTGATAGATAAAGTAACCTGGGAAACTTTGCTAAGCAAGGGATTTGTTCCAATATCCGTAAATTATGATGTAAATAATAAAGTTTTACATGCATATGGTGCGAATTCAAGTTTAAATGTAAGGTTAAAATTTAAAGCTCACATACAAGCTGGAAATAAAGTTGTAGAAGAAAATATTTATGTAATTTCAGAAAAGGCAATGCCGGTGATCGGGAAAAACACGGCGGAGAGGCTAGGTGTCTTGCGGATAGGGTTATCCCAACAACACATTCGACAATTGACATTAAAACCGATGAGTAAGCTTAGGAATTTCCAGATGGAGATTCGAATGGATCCTAATATTGAACCAGTTTATCAGCCTTACAGACGATTCCCTTTATCTATCAGAAAAAAAATCGAGCAGCGGCTCTTAGAGTTGGAACAAAGAGATATTATAGAACAGGTTGACGGTCCAATCTCATGGTCGTCTCCATTGGTGCCAGTTTTGAAAAAAAACGGCGAGGTAAGATTATGCTTAGATTTAAGGAGAGTTAATGAAGCCGTATTACCTGAAAAGTATCCGATACCGACCATTGAAGATTTTTTACCCAAACTGGAGGGTAGTAAAATATTTTCGGAACTTGATCTAAAAGATGCATTCCACCATATAGAATTGTCCGAAGATAGTCGTTATATAACTACATTTCATACCCCAAACGGGTCTTACCGATTCAAGAGGTTAGTTTTCGGGTTAAAAACTGCTCCCGAAAAATTTCAACAGGTAATGGAGAAAATATTAAAAGACTGTGAGGGTGTTTGTATTTTTATTGACAATATTTTTGTCCATGGTCCAAATAAAGAAATCCATGACGAACGTTTAAAGAAAGTTATGGAGTTGCTTGTTAACGTGGGATTAGAGTTAAACAGAGTGAAATGTAAATTCGGAAAAACTGAAACGGAATTTCTCGGTCACAAAATTAATGAAAATGGGATACTGCCATCTACAGAAAAAACGGAAGCAATTAAAAAATTTCGTGAGCCAAAGACGAAAGAAGAACTTAGGAGTTTTCTTGGACTTATTACGTTTGTGGGAAGGTTTATTCCAAATTTAGCCACTCTGACCCATCCATTGAGAGATTTATTAAAAAAAATGTTCATTTCAATTGGGGGCCAACTCAACATTCTGCCTTTACAACTTTAAAGCAAGAATTGGAAAACCCTAGAATATTAGGATTCTACTCACCTGATGATCCAACGGAGGTGTTTGCCGATGCCAGTCCCGTCGGTTTAGGAGCGGTATTAATACAGAAAGGTAAAAAACGGACCGAGAGTAATATGTTTTGCTAGTAAAGGCTTGACTGACATCGAAAAAAGATATAGCCAGACAGAAAAGGAAGCGTTGAGTTTAGTTTGGTCTGTGGAAAGGTTCCGTACGTACCTTTACGGTAAACATTTTGATCTTATAACTGATCATCGTCCTCTGGAATTTATATTTAATCCTAAATCTAAACCATGTGCTCGTATTGAAAGGTGGGTTTTACGACTTCAGTCTTTTTCGTTTCGTGTTAAATACATTCCAGGTACTAGAAATATCGCTGATGTATTGTCAAGGTTAAGTGTCGATGGTGCTAAAACATTTTGGAAGACAACCGAACATCATTTATGCCAAATAACAATGAATTCTTTGCCATTGGCACTGAAGTTTGAAGATTTAGAGCAGGCAGTGGAAAATGATGACGAGATGCAAGAAGTGAAGAATTGCTTATTGATAGGAAAATGGCCAAAGGGAATGAGTACATATCAAAATGTTAGTCAAGAACTTTCAGTAGCTGGCACGGTTATTTTAAGAGGAACCCGCATAGTTATACCTAAAAACCTAAGGGAAACGGTCTTGAAATTGGCACATAAGGGCCATCCAGGAATAGTTGGAATGAAAAACAAGTTGAGAGAAAAGGTTTGGTGGCCTGGTATTGATAAAGATGCAGAAAAAACTGTCAAATGTTGCATGAGCTGTCAAATTGTTGGTCAAGCCCCCTTGCCTGAGCCTATGAAGAGACGGGAACTACCCAGCGAACCATGGGTCGACATTGCATTAGATTTTAAAGGCCCTTTGCGTACAGGAGAGCATCTATTAGTTATTACTGACTATTTTAGTAGGTACATGGAAGTTATAGTTTTGAAGAAAATAACTTCTGAAAAAACTGTTAAAAATCTTATAAAGGTGTTTTCAAGATACGGATTACCTCAAACAATTACAGTTGACAATGGGAAACAATTTAATTGCGAACTTTTCCGTGGGTTTTGTGAGCGACAGGGTATCAAAACATTTTTTTCGCCGCCATTTTGGCCTCAGGCAAATGGTGCAGTTGAGCGTCAAAATAAAACTTTAGTCAAAGCTCTGAAAATTGCTGACTTAGAAGGAAAAAGTTGGAAGGACGAACTTACCTCTTTCCTTGCGGAATACCGTGTGACACCGCATACAGTTACCGGAGTCTCACCATCAGAGTTATTCTATGGGCGGAAAATCCGAAGTGCAATTCCAACCTTGTCCCTGGTTAAGCCAAACATTGAAGAAATTCGAGAAAGGGACTCTCTTTTGAAGTTAAAAGGCAAGCAATATGCAGATTTTACTCGAAGAGCAGAAACCAAAGAATTTCACCCTGGCGATATAGTGTTAAAGAAGGTGGACAAACCACTACGCCAACTTTCAACCCCAACCCTTTTAAGGTGATTGAGAAAAATGGTTCAATCATTTCGGCGGAAGCATCGGACGGTAGAAGGGTCATCAGGAATAGCAGTGCTTTCAAAATGCTATTACCTGCTGTGGATGAAGAGGAGATGAAACTGACGTCGGAGGAAGGGGACCAAAAGGAAGAGGTTGAAGAAGTGGAAAAGGAAGACGAGGTGGAGCCTATCCAGGAGCCACAAACTGCTGTTGAAAACCAACCCAGGGTCAGCGGCAGAAAGCGGGCACTTCCGGCTTATTTAAAAGACTTTGATTTGAGTTTAGAATAATTAATAACTTTTCATTGGTATGAGAGGGGTGTAGTGTATATACCTTTTGGTAATAGATATTTGGTGGAGAGGAACATATGAGAGGAGGTTATAGAGTGTGGTATGTTTTTAGAGATCATGGTTAAATTGTAACATGTTTAATAAAGTGTTGTTAATAAAGTTGAAATATTGCATTTAAGTAAAGTGTTGTTAAGGAAGTTGAAATCTTACATATACTAAGAAGTGGGTAATTGATTGGGAAGCTAATGTTTATAATACAAAGGTAGAGGATTTGTAACTGTTTACTTTAAATATGTAAACATTCGGAAGAAAACAACAGAGACCTGCATAATCCTTTATTTATTTCAGAAACCATAAAAACGGACATTCCATGTGAAACAACCCAATATATATATACATAAAAAAACAAATATACATACAACAAAACATATATACATACATAAAACAATGTTATAGGTTGATTGTTAGTCATTTCTCGTCTCTCTATGCTACTGTAGCAGGCAAATTGTACGATTCAACTCTTTTGCCTATCCTGCTTTAATTAGGATTGGTGTATAGAAGCTAGAACTCGCGACCTTGGGCACAAAAGCCACTACGCCACAGGTGACCTAAAATTGATTATAGTTCTTTCTTACCAGATATGAGTTCTTTCAAAATGTCTTAAATTGACTTCTTGAAGATAAGGAAAGTCGTATGTGGTGCGAACCAGATTTTTAATAGATTCTTTACTCAGGTGTCTATAGGTGAGAACTGATTCCTTCATCCGGTTGAAGAAATAGGAAAAACAGGAAACAGATGTTTACATTTAATTATGCAAAATGTTCTGTATTATTTAAACTTCCTCAGAGGAAGTACAGTAATGTCGTAAGAGGTTTTATTAATATAATTAATTAATGCATCTATTCGTGCAATAAATAAAACCAAACTTTAAATATTTGTGAATTCGGGAGTATGATTTTTAAAGTTATCTTAAGAAACAGATATAATTATTTTTAAATAGTCGTGCAAGGAGAGGATCCCAAACGTGTCTCATCGATTTTGATGTTGTTTTATTGGTGAAGGATATTAAACGATTAGAATCTGCGAAATATCAGGGACCAACGATCACCAGGTCGAACTGTTTATGATAGATGGAACTCAATTTATATATTATTTATAACACTGTCCTCACAACATACTGTGCCATGTCATCGGCGTATGTTGTGTTTCTGTAAACAATGACCCAACTATTGCTTCCTAAACCCTTCAGTCTCAATATAAATGTCATATCAATGTCGGTTCATCTATTATTACACCCGAAAGTACCCTCAAGTTTAAACTGCCTAACCTAAGTAGCATATATATTGCGGAAGTTGCAGCAATATAAAATGCAGTAGAATTCGCTATGTAACGTTATGAGTCAAAGCTCATTCTATGCTCTGATTCCCTTTCTGTCCTCAAGTGCCTTTATAATATATGCACTGATCATCCATTAATTAATGAGATAAGAAAATATGCTGGAGACTTAAAAATATTAAAAAAAGAACTTGTGTTCTTGTGGATTCCATCCCACGTGGGCATTGATGGCAATGAAGCAGCGGACAGGGCTGCGAAAGAAGCTGCATTGTCAAACGTCCAAATCCACCCAACTTACATCAAGGAAGACGTAAAAAATTACCTAAAGGTGAAAATATCTCGGGCTTGGGAATAGGTGTGGTCAGAACTTAACAACACAAATAAATTAAGGAAAATCAAGCTATCACCTTCTCCCTGGAAGACATCATTGCGAAGTGATCGCCGCGAGGAAACTGCTTTGGCGAGACTTGGCATCGGACATAGCAGACTCACACATCTCCATCTTATCCTCAAGCAGTCTGAACCAATGTGTGACTTGTGTAGAGTGCCTCTCTCAATAAAACATATAATTGAGAACTGCCCCGAATTCCTAGTACTAATGGATAAATGTCATCTACCAAGATCACGGTGTGAGAGCTTGAAAGACTCTAGTGAAACAATTAGTTCACTACTGAGGTTCATTAAAGAATGTCATCTGCTCAAGGAACTATAGGGAAAAAAAAATAAATGAAAAAAAAATATAACAAAAAAAGGAGATAAAAAAAAAAAATAAAAATTGGAATAAATTAATTTTTAAACAATAGATAAATAAAAATGTGTGTGTTTTATCATTTTAAACTTGTTACAAAAAATCTGTTAATATAAATATATTTGGTGCTAATAACCGAGAGGTTGAGCACCTATTCCCTTCAGTCTCACATTGCTTCCATAGAAGAATGGCGTCAAAAGAGGAGGATCAAAATAAATCCTACTAAATCCCACCAAATTACCTTTACCCTTCGCGCGCAAACCTACGTCTGCCTGTCCCACTATATCCTTTGGCAATATTCCACTCACCTCAGTTGAACAGATCCGATACCTTGGACTGCATCTTGACAGACGACTTACTTGGAATCTTCTCACTAAACTGAAACGACATGAAACACCTCGCAGATATCGTTTATTACATTTACTAGACAAACGTTCAAAACTTCCTACTACTACAAAAAACTAATTTATATTACCATACTTAGTGACATATGGATTGAACTATGGAGATCCACAAGACATTAAATTCCTCTTGCATCCTATCCTTGCAATCCCAAATTCCTCCGAAAGATCCTCATTGCCCCTTACTTTGTCACCAATAAAAAAATTTCATAAAGACCTAAATATCGCATTCGTTGCAGACTTATTTGAATGCATTAGATATACTTCCTTTTACTCCATATTACCAGTACCACCCGAAACCACTTGTCCGCAACTTCTCATCTCCTTCTATTCCGGATCATCCTCCGAGGCGGCTGAAAAGCGATGGCCTCGACCTACTTTCGAATAAACTCTGAAGTGCTACCACTGGGTAGTTTCTTCTCACGCCTATCATGTCTGATGTATCTTATTTGTTACAATTTACTTGATGTATTTTTTTTGTTAATACAATTGTATAAATTATCACTTAATTATGAAACAATATAAATGTAATAATTGTAGTTTTTTAATTATTTTCAAATTAGGTATTGGGGGGAATCGATTATTCGTTGCACAAAATGTTAATCGATTGCTTATAATAAATACTAAGTGATAAATTAATAAAATAACGAAGTAACGAAGCGTATAGTAATATAAAGGCACTCATTACTGAGCTAATTACACATTGCTTACAAACGTGACATAACAATTGTAGCCATGCACCCATTGTCTTTAATACTCTTTGTCCAGAGTCAGTAGTCAGAACAACACTTCTTGATTTCATTTTTCAGTATTCCAAAACCGACACTGGTAATCTCTTCATTAAGGCGAAATTACGGGGTCACCTGTAGTGTAAGAGCTAGCATTACTGCTTCCTTTGCCCATTGTCGCGGGTTCGACCCCCGATGGCCCAAGGATTTTTTAAAGCTTTTTTTTATAGTAATTTACAACTGTATTAAGGAAGGCAATGAGTAAATATGTAGAATGAAAACAAAAAAAATGAAAATGTCTTGAGAAAAAACTACCCAGTGGTAGCACTTCACTAAATATTTTAAGGCAGTAGGTCCCGAGGCAACCTTCTTTTCAGTCGCCTCGGAGCTAGGGATATCAGGAGATATCTGGACAAGTTAGTTTGTGTGGGAAGGGAGTTTAGATTAAAAAGAGGAGTATCTATCACGGGCTACGTATGCAACAAATGGGATGTTTAGGCCATTTTGGAGGAGTTGATTTGTGACGAAATAAGGGGCATTCACCTGATTACAGGGTAGGTCATCACTCCCTACGCCGAATTTTGTGAGTGGCCACCATTTGGCTGACGGGTCTCACATACCCGCGGGAGAGGCTGTTAGTGAATCCCCATTTACTTACAACCTTATAAAAGCCCGCAGGGACTGGGATTCGAACTCACAACCTTTTGCATGAGAGACTCGCGCGCTAGCCACTCACCATAGTGCTCATATTTCAGAGAAAATTTGACCGTGATTAGAGAAATTTTAACTTATGAAGAAAAAAAAAGTCAGAGGATAGATCACTAGTATGCTGTTTTCCAGGTTCTGGACTGGAATCCATACCTTTAAGGAATGTTTTTTATTATGTTAATATGGCCATGGGGCGACCCTGGGGTATGGAAACCCTCCAGGGAAACACCAAGTCTTTATAAAGTGGGTACTAAATATTGGGGAAAATCCAGGAGCTTAGCGTTATTTTTGCCTTAGACTGACATGCATTACAATTTGCATTGTCGTATGTAGTATAGAGAACCATAAAATTACAAGTCAACCTGTTAACTAACATTCTGCACATTTTCCTCCAGTCGGAAGAATGTTGTGCACGTTGGAAGTGATCTATCTTATAACAGCATTCCTTTCTGCTATGTCTTTTATGTAAGTTGTGCATTTGGCTTGTGTAATCTTGGAAAAGAACGCATTGCGATTTTGCCGTAGCTCAGGTCTGACATAATCATCCATGACCGATTTGATTTGGAATGTGGGGAATACAAGTCGTAATACCCGTATCATGTTCTATAATCTGCTTATGTCGAGAAAATATTTTAAACTGTAATAAATCTTTTACCTGTACCATGAAGGGTCTCGGGCTCAGTAAATATAGAGGGATTCGTAGTGTTTCTAGGCCAACGGCCGTGCAATGAGCTGATCAGGACGAGATAAAGCTCAGCACGGGTGTCTTCTACCCCAGGGACACTTCACGGTTAAAATAATCGAATAAATAATTCCGATTAAAAGTGATTTAATTTAATAACTCAGTTATTTTTGAAGATAGAGAAAAAAGTATATTAGTGTTTTTTAACCACAAAACCGCGAATAATTATAAAAAAGAAAAGAAAAAAATATTGAAATTTTACCCATAACTCAGTCATTTTTTAAAATGGAAAAAAATATATAATATATATTTTGGAATCAGTAAAGTGCGATAAACAAAAAAAAAAAATTAATAAAATAAATCAATTACAACAAAAAAAGAAAATCTTGCTTGTAACTTCGGTATTTTGGAAGATAGAAAAAACGTTTATAACTGTTTTTTATCAAAAAAAAAAAAAAAAAAAAAAAAAAAAAACGCGAAAAATTATACAAGAGAAACAATAAAAGAAAACAGTTCACTTAATAATTCTATTAATCGAATAAATAATTCTACATCATCCGGGATTCGAACCCGGGAACCGAGGAATCCTTCGGCTAGTGCTCTCACCACCTCAGTAGTAATTTAAAAACATTGAAATTACTTTTTTTTTCTTCTGAGAGAAGTAATCTACAGAAGAGTTGGGGTGTAGTGGCTAGCATAACGGTCTTCTATGCCCAATATCGAGGTTTAGAAACCAATAGATGGCCCTAGGATGTTTTAAATACGCAGGCTACGTAAAATGTTTGGTACAGGGCTGAGCGATATCAGAAACTCGTAAAAGATCCCTATCCTAATTAACATCGAAAAACAAAATTTAGGAGTTCCACTCCAGCATCGTCCGATTTGCCACAGTAGTATAAAAGGGACTTTAAATGAATAGACTAAACTCCTAAATATTTGAGCATCCAGAAAAGTAGAAAGAAAAGAATTTCATAAAATACCCATATATCGATTGACGCACAAGAAAATGTTTTGAACATAGGAACATGACAAAGCTTTATGAAAGAAAATGATATGTGGGATTTAGTTTGTTTATCCATAATGGTTTGCTTTTTGTTTATTATTTTCAATAATGAACCTTTGTAATCGACCAGAAAAAAAAAAAAAAAAAAAAATACTCCTATTCATAATTTGAGGGTTCACGTTTTCAAGATGCGTGGAACCGAATAACAAATAAGAATTTTTTTTTTTTTTGTATTGTTGATAATTTTTATTATATTCGTGTTTTATTTGTTATTATCAGTTATTTGTTTGTTATTTATTATTATCGTTTATTTTATTTTTATTTACCTTTTTTTTTATTTTTTGTGAATGTTACTGAATTGTTTGTTTGCTTTAGTATTTTGTTCGTTGTTTTCTTATCTTAATTTTTATTATTTTTTTTTTCTGATGTCATCATTTTGGTAAATCATTTTTCCCTTTATTTTGTTTTTGTAAGATGTGAGGGCGATAATAACCATCAGCAGTTTTTTGCACTTAAAATTAAAACAACAACGAATAAGAAAAATCCGTTTGTCCGCCGTCCGCGGCATTTCCCCGAAACTACGGGTCCAATTATTTTAAAATTCGCCACAAAAATAGTAGGGCATTCAAAGATAATCTTAACACTTAGACGTAGATATCAGCTGATTATTTTTAAAATGACGGCCGATTAAAAGTGATTTAATTCAATAACTCAGCTATTTTCGAAGATAGAGAAAAAAATTTATTCGTGCTTATTAACAAAAAAAAACGCGAATAATTATAAAAAAGAGAAAACAAGAAAAGAAAAAAAAATTACCCATAATTCAGTTATTTTGGAAGACAGAGAAAAATATGTATGGAGTTTCGGAATCAGTAAAGTATGATTAAAAAAAAAAAAAAAAAAAAATTGATATCTTGCCTAAATATTGCTGGTGACTTCGTTATTTTCGAAGATAGAGAAAACATTTATTACTGTTTTTAACTAAAAAACCGCGAAAAATTATACAAGAGAAACAATAAAAGAAAACAGTGTAGTAATCACAAAGAATTAAATTTCCTACATAAAGAATTATTTAATCGTTTTCATATTAGTCAACGTGCTTTAAAATAGCTATATAAACAGTTATACCCTAGTATAGTTATTTGGAAATAATAAGCCATTGTGTAATAATTTGCAGCATTTTTTTTTTATTTTAAAAGCTCTAGCCTCGAATGGAATTTTTTTTTTATTTTCTATTTATTTATTGAGATTTATTACAATTTGTTTCTATATGAACATTAGTAATAGTGATATAAGATCCCATTCACACAATATATACAGTTCGAATGAAATTAATGCACTTTTATATTTCACATGATTTCTTATAGTATCACAATATTCGATGTTTAAAAATTAAAACGCATTGAATAATTATGGATTTGCCTGATGATATTGTAATCAATTTGACACAATAAAATCAAGATCTAACATAGAAAAGAACAATTTAACCATTGTTAATAAAACTAGTTTAAAAATTGTATGTAGTGAAGTGTTATGTACTGATAGAAAAGTTATGTAAAGTTATATGTATTATACTCCTGTCATAAACGCATATAAAAAAACAAAAAAAATATAGAAGCAGGATACAGCTAGTTTATACATAATTATTGACAGTAAATCCAAAAGTAGACTTATACAACCTTAAAAAGAACTAATAAGCGTTTTGGTCCTGTGCACAACTAACGATAAGTACCATGGTATTTACTTCACCACACTGAATTCTATAGTAATTGTAACTCCTTAAGCGAGAATACAACCTCACCTTTAGAGGACTTGGTAAGGCCATCAGATAACTAAGGACTTCCTTTGTTGAAGAGCCTCTTATGATGAACTATAGTTATGTAACCTCACGGAGCAACTGTAATTGTCTATGTAAATGTTATCGTTCTGGGTTTCCTTGGTAGTTCATACACGTATATACCATATAAATAAATAATATAAATATGCACTTTTTTCTATATGCTTGTTTTTATAAACTGATTAATTGACGATGAAAAAATATTTATAATAAAATAGTTTATGAAAGCCAATATGAGTATTCTATATATTATATTCAATTATCGATTTATGAAATATATGGTAAGAGAAAATATTGAGATGGTGGAAATTTTCGAATCCCAGTTTACACCAGAAATGCACGTTCTAGGTCTCCTGAGTCCAAATAATCAAGAATGGCAAAACAATAATAAATAAATAAATATGGAGGATTAAAATTAATTCTAACAAATCCCACCAAATAACCTTAACCCTTCGCCGTAAACCAATGACTTCCTGCCCCACATTATCCTTTAATGATACTCCACTAGCCCCTGTTAAACAGATTCGATACCTCGGATTCCACCTTGACAAACGTCTAACTTGGAATCCCCAATACAAGAAACTGCCCGACGTTTTCGACTACTCCAACACTTACTGGACAAACGCTCCAATCTTCCACTTAATTACAAAAGACTTATTTATATGACCATCATAAGACCTATATGGACTTACGGAGTAGAGCTATGGGGCTCTACCAAACCATCAAATTCTTCTCGTATCCAATCCTTACAATCCAAAATCCTTCGTAAAATCCTTAACGCTCCTTACTTTGTCACGAATAAGCTCATCCATAAAGACCTTAATATAACATATGGGATATTAGCCCGAACCAGATATCAATCATTCCATGAAAAACTCCATTTCCACTCTAATCCACTAGTTTCTATCCTATCATCCTCTTTGATTCCTGATAATCCTCTGAGGCGTCTGAAAAGAAGACCTAGTTTAAAATATTTTTAGAGTGCTGCCGATGGGTGGCATCTCTTCATGTATTTCATGTCAGATTACTATATCCATCACATTTACTTGTTGTATATAATTATACAGTTGTAAATATCATTAAATATGTTTAAAATAAAATAACTAGAGAATAAAAGACAATTTTTTTTTGGCTAATTTTATTTTCTCCGAACATATGAATAGTAATAGAGATGTATAATATACCATTGGAAAGCTAATAATTATATATATATATGTATATATATATATATATATATATATATATATATATATAAATATATATTTTTTTTTTTTTTTTTTTTTTTTTTTTTTTTTTTTTTTTTTAAATCTCGCATATTATTTTCTTCCATTAAGCTTTCCACACGTATCGGGTTTAAGTCCCCATGTAATTGTAATCAAGAAACGTGTGTGGCGCGCACTAGATTTTGATTTATTATTGACAATAATAAGCCTTTATAATCGAACAGAAAAAAAAAAAAAAAAAAAAAAAAAAAAAAAAATCTTCCCTTTCTTCAAAATTTTTTGGCTTACGTTTCTCGATACGAAGAATCCGAATAACGACTAAATAAAAAAAAAAATTTCTGCCGCACGCCGTCCATGGCTTTCTTGCAAAACTACTGGACCGATTTTTTTTTAAGCCCGACACAATAATACTAGAGTATCCAATGATGATCCTAACACCAAGACGTTGATATCCGCTGATTGTTGTAAAATGGCGACCTATTAAATATGTTTTAATTCAATTTAATTTTAAATTTTCAGTTATTTATGAAGAAAGAGAAAGAATCTATTAGGATTTTTTTTTCAAACCAAAAAATGCTAATAATTAAAAACAAAATTACTCATTAAGGTAATGAAGAATGATGAAAAGCCGATAAAACTAACTGATTGTTTTAAATAATAATATAATAGATTTTTACTTTCACTTACTATATATAGTAAGGGGAAGTATTGCGATCGTGAAAATTTTCGAATTCCAGTTTTCAACGGAAATACACGTTTTAGGGTCCCCTGAGTCCAAATAACCAAGTCCCGCAAAAAGGTCTGTGTGTGTGTGTGTGTGTGTGGTAACTCCCGGGCGGAAACGGTAAGTCCTATAAAACTGAAATTTCATATTTAAGACAACTATACGCCGGAGACGCGACAGAACTTTTTTCATCAAAATGAGCTTACCAGAAGAGGTACTTTATACCATGCATTTTGTACCTTTTTTCGATTTTTCCAAAAACGGTTCCGACGATTTTGATTAAACTCGCTATATCGAAGTAAAATTTAATGGGCTTTAATATCATGTAGGTTTTATTCTGATTAAAATGGTCTGACAGGGCTTAAATGCCGATATTTTAAATTTCCTTCCCCTAAAGTACCTATAATTTTGTAGATTCAATAAAAATAACTATATTATCTTGTTAACGCTGATGAAAAACAGGTAAATATATTTTTTAATGCAATTGTTCGTTTTTGAACATAAGAGCAGTAATGTACATGTGTGATATACCGTTGGAAAGCTAAAGATTTTAGAAAAAAATATTATCTCAAGCACAAGCTTTTAAAAGTTAATATAGAGTGATGAAATGAACATAAAACTGATTATTTTAGATAATAATATAATAGATTTTTTAATAAAACACATGTTTCTATATAAATTCAATTTAATTAATTCCTTAATAGTTTCACGTATTTTTATCTCTAATTGTTGAAAATTCTTTTATTGATTTTAACAACTGAGGTAAGTGAAAGTCGTGTGTTGCCCGCACCAGATTTCTTTTCTTCTGACAATTCTATCAACTTGATCTTCCCAATCCTCAGATATAGTAATGATGAGATGATAGATTGTTGAGCGATCATAATAGCGGATTATTCTGTTGGAACTCTCCCGGAGAGAGTGGAAACCAATTTGCCTACCTGAGGAAGGTGGAAGGCGGAGTGCCATTGGAAATACCGAAGACATAGCGTGTTCTGTCCCCAATCCTTTCACTTTCTTCAAGGACGGCACCTTTGAACTCTCGGCATCCGGATCTCCCCAACATTCGGCCATGATCAACCAATTTATTATTCTTATTTATTTTTTTTTAGTTTGCTGTAACCTTCAAGGCAGTATAGTGGCCGTTAGGAACAATGCTACAGTGTCTAATCGGACGAATGTGTCAGCGGGAGTAATAAATTTTGTCATTTTTACTCAGGATTGGGATATTTAATCAGTGGCTCATGAACACCATTTTACTCCTCATCCGAAGGATTTTTTATTCCCTTTAAGAATGAATGAATGATTTTTTTTTTTTCAGGAACATTTCGTCACCTAAGTATAATAATACGATGAACAGAGGTAGTACCATTCGTCTGGCTTCATTTAATACATAATTATTTAGTCAAGAATTTGTTTTATGAGATTTTATAAGACTAATGACCTCGATCAAGCAGGTGTAGTGGAAAGGGAGAAGAGATCCATCTACGAGAAATGCATCCCTTTCCTAAATGAAAACTTCCGCGAGACATTTGGCGAGAGACAGTTCTCCGTTAGAGGTCTATGGTTTGGGTCTCGCGGAGCGATCCCTGGAAGCGCTAGGAGACTTTTGGAAGAAGTTGGGTGTCGATATAGGAGATATAGCGGTGTTAGCAGAAAATGTGATTTTGGACTCCCTGAGGATTATCCACCATCACCTGTATGGCAATTAAATGGTGAATGTGATTATATTTTGATTATGTGCGCAACAAAGGTCTAAATACACAATATAGTGGTAGAGAGAAATGAAATAAAATAATGTGAATGGCTCAAAGGGGAAAAAAAAATTTGAAAATGTATGTAAAATATGTCCAAGTGTTTGATATAGGCAGCCCGATGTATTTGGGCAGCATTGTCCAATAAATAAAGCAATTCTCTCTTAAACATATTTACAACTGTATTATTATATACAACAAGTAAATGTGATGGACATAGTAAACTGACATGGATATACATGTAGAGACGAAACCCATTCATTGGCAGGAGTCTAAAAATATTCTAAACTAGAAGGTCTCGGGGCCATCCTCTTTTCAGACGCCTCGGAGAATTATCAGGAGTCGAAGAGAAACTAGTGGATTAGAGTGGAAATGGAGTTTTTCATGGGATGATTGATACCTGGTTCGGGCTAATTCAGTAACATATGGGATATTAAGGTCTATATGGATGAACTTATTCGTGACAAAGTAAGCAGCGTTAAGGATTTTGGATTGTAAGGATTGGATTCGAGAAGAATTCGATGGTTTAGTAGAGCCTCATTGCTCTACTCCGTAAGTCCAAATCGGTCTTATGATGGTCATATAAATAAGTCTTTTGTAATTAAGTGGAAGGTTGGAGCGTTTGTCCAGTAAGTGTTGAAGTAGTCGAAAACGTCTGGCAGTTTCTTGTCGTTTCAGTCTTGTATGGGGATTCGAAGCCAGACGTTTGTCAAGAAAATTATTTAAAGTTAATATTAATAAAATATACAAATATACCACAGATCAGAATTTTGGATACAGATCATGCCAAGAACAGATCATTAACCTTAAGCTCCTGATCAGCTATTACAGAGCCCAGAGCAGAAAAAACCTATTTATCTCGTTCGTCTACGACTTGGTAGACAGGGAGACCCTGCTTGAAGTACTCAACGAATATGGGATCGACCAGAAAACCAGGACGCTGATAGGACTGACACTGTCGGAGACCGAGTCGAAAGTCAAGTACCAAGGACACGTCAGCAAACCGTTCCAGGTCAAAACGGGACTCAGACAGGGAGAAGGACTATCCCCGGTACTATTCAATGTAGTACTGGATAAGATAATGAGAGAGCTGTGGAAAGAAAACGACTTCGGAGCAGTCATAGGTACGAAGAAGAACCATGTAAAAGTAAAGTGTCTTGCCTAAGCAGACGACTTCGTCCTCTTCGCGGAAACGGAGGAAGAGGCGGTCGCTGAGGATAGGCAGAAAAACGGGTCTACAAATATCCTCTGAAAAGACAGAACTAATGACCACGGATTCAAAATACAAGAATAGGGCGGTCGACACCGTATGTGGAAGGATAAGGGTAACCCCAAAATTCTGATATATCTGATATATACTAACAACATGGAATGAGTTTAGTTATGTATTATCTAAGTCTATTGTTATCAAATATATACACAAGTATTATCACATATGTGCGGAAGATTGATTTTTAAGTAGGTGGATAAATAAATATTGTTTGAAGGTGGTTAGGGATGACACTATACGGAGGGAGATGGGCAAAGAGTTTCAAAGTATGGTAGCCCGGATGATAAGGGACTTCTTAAAGTATGCTGTTCTATGAGAGGGTAGGTATAGATCGGTAGGTTGGGATCTTGTATTTAAGGTGTGAAGAGCGAAGTTAGGAAGTCAAAATCACACGACCATCTACCGGGTTTGAACCCACGATCTTAGAAATAAAAAACTGCAAAGAAGAACACATATCCCCATTAGGGTAATTAAAACAACAATAGATTGATATAATAACAAAACTACTGGAGTAGTACGTGCTGTAAGGTACATGCACTTTAAAATGATAAAAAGATTAATTGGTATTTCCTCATCACTGAAATGCCTTAAAAAGCTTAAAAATCCATACTTTGAATGTACGTCTACAACCCATACGTCTTAGATTGAATAGATTATAAGGACCCGTGCTTTTTCTAGGTCAACGGTCTTGCAAGAAACTCATTAGGCCTAAATCACGTTAAGCCATCAGACTATTTTCGGCTAATGTATTCAATAATGAACCTTTGTAAGGACCAAGGGAAAAACTGTAAAAAAAGTTCAAAATGCATAGTATAAAGTGGTTCTTCTTCCTCGCCGATTTTTTTTTGAAAAGCTTCGGTAACATACCAGAAATAAATTATTTTAAAATATGAAATTTTAGTTTTATACAATTTATCTTTTTCAAGCCATACTGATTACGCACAGAGCTTTTTGTGAGACTTGGTCATTTAGGCTAAGTGGACCCTAAACCGTGTAAACTTAAATTCGAAATTTTTTCGACCGCAATACTTTCCCTTACTATAAAGTTAAGGGGGATTAATAACCATCTACGAATTTATGAATACTTTGTGGATGAATTCGCTAATGTCAGTTTCACGCTTAGTAACCCACTTCACCTAAAGCCCTAGGAAATCGCTTCCAGTATAAATAAGATATAGATGCGCCTATAATGCGGCGTTATGCAACACCCGACATACAATCTTCTCTGTGACTCACTTCCATTAACATGGCACTCAGGTCTCCTGGAGGCTGCTGGAGAAGAGTTGGCTGGAAGAGCAAATCGGATCTGCCATGACGAAGGATAACTGTCCATGGCTTCCTAGAGCAGGAGCACTTCCCACGGGAGACCAGGAGGCATTCCTTCTTCTGGTGTCCTCTTGATGGTCGACTAATGATATTTGGCCGAGAGCCGTATCAAATTTAATTTTATTTTTCTATTATTAATTAATCAGTTAAGATTTAATATTATTAACAATTTATCAAGATCATACTAAAAAAATAAAGAAGACTTATATATTCACTATTTATGAGAGTTGTTACTTTCACTTACTTATATGCAGTAGTAAGGAAAAGTATTACGATTGTGAATGTTTTCAACGAAAATTCAATTTTCAGGGCTCCTTGATTCCGAATGGCTTGAAACATTGAAACAATTCATGCTTGAACAAGTTTGATAACGAATAGTACTATGAAGTTGATATTTTATATTTCAGAAGCCTATGTGCGAGATGTTATTGCTACTAATTTACTAAAGTCGAACACGCGGGAGTGCCACTTTATACCGTGCATTTCCCACCTTTTTACGATTTTTTCAAAAACGACGTGTTCTTCAACGGGCTTTAACATCACATAAACTTCATTCTCATTGAAAAAGTATGACAGGACTGAATGCCGATATTTTAAATTCTCTTCCAAACAAAAACGTTCGACAGACACATAAAATTTTCAGTCCACTTTTCTATAAAAATTAAATCTGAAAGGCGAAAAATTTTTAGGCTTAACCATTTGATTTCATCTCCAAGTATATCTCTCCGACTAAAAGCGATGATATACAAAACAATTCTTCGTCCGTCACTATTGTATGGCTCACAACTTTTTCCACACGTGGCGAAATCAACGGAAAAGAATGTCCAGACATTACAAAACGGCATTCTAAGAAGAATCGCAAAAGGGACGATATTCCAAAGAGTAAAAATAAAGAAATTACATGAAGAGATGAAAATATCTACAATTAAAAAATTATGAGTGAGAGGAATTTAAAGTTTTTCGAATCAACGAAATTTGTAAATAACCCTATATTTAATCAACTGAAACCCCCAGGAATACCTCAGCGATGGCAGAAACTCAACAAATAAATAAATTACTGGAAGGAATTAGTCCGGGTGGCGGTCATTAAATGAAACAACTAAATAGTAATTCTCAACGGTCAACTAATTACATCCACAATAATAAATAAATTAGTTTAAGTTTTAGTTGTAAGACCGAAACAAATTAGAAGGTGAGCCCCATCACCTGAATTATTATTCATAATGTTATTACTCTCCAGAGGCTACGTTAAAGAGTTGCAACTCCTTAAAATGCACGATTGCAGAAAAAGGAGAACTTACCAGCACTGCAGGAGCTTAGAAAAAAAAAAAAAAAAAAAGTGTAATTATGAACGATAAAGAATTTGATAGCCAGCTAAAGGAGGAAAGAGCATACATAGTTTTTTAGTTGATTCTTTTCCCTAAGATAAAAATAGTAATATAGGTGTACAATATACCATTAGAAACCTAAAAAATTCAGAAAACAAAATTTCTGATGTACAATGTTGTAAAAAGTAATAGACAGCGACAACAATCACATGAATGTTTATGATTAGTGAGGGAAATAATGTTTTTACTTGTATTATATAGTCTAAAAAATGATTCATTATAAAAAATAATTATTATTTTAATTTCATGTTAATTAATAGCCGTTTTAGAATGCTTGAACACTTACTGTACAAACGCCGAAACCTTCCGTTTAACAACAAAATAATCATCATGACTTACGTTAGTTTACGTTAACGTATTGAGATTTCGAGCTCTACTAAACATACCGAAATGAATTAACACAAGAGAGCAATACTTACAATCCAAAATACTTCGTAAAAACTTTACACCCCTTACTTTGTCAGAATAAATCCATCAATAAAGAGCTTAACGTTCCATTCGTTGCAAGGTAAACTCGAAGCAGGTACCTTTTCTTAACCTTAAATTGAATTTCTATAGAAACATGTTTTATTATAAAAAATCTATTAAAATCATATCTAAAATAATCAGTTAGTTTTATGTTCATTTTATCACTCTTTATTAACTTTTAAAAGCTTGTGTATGAGATAATATTTTTTCTAAAAATCTTTAGCTTTCCAACGTATATCACACATGTATATTACTGCTCTTATGTTCAAAAACGAAAAATTGCATTAAAAAAATATTTTTTCTGTTTTCTTCTTTAGTTGGGTATCGAATTTATTCAATTTATATATTTTACTGTTTTTCATCAGCTTATAACAAGATATATAGTTATTTTTATTGAATCTACAAAATTAAAGGTACTTTAGGAGAAGGAAAATTTAATATATCGGCATTTTAGGCCCTGTCAGACCATTTTAATCAGAATAAAACATGATATTAAAGCCCATTAAATTTTGCATCGATATAGCGATTTAATCAAAATCGTCGGAACCGTTTTAGAGAAAATCGAAAAAAGGTGCAAAATGCACAGTATAAAGTGTCTCTTCTGGTAAGCTCATTTTGAATGAAAAAAGTTTTGTCACGTCTCGGGCGTATAGTTTGTCTTAAATATGAAATTTCAGATTTATAGGACTTTTTGTTTTCGCCCGGGAGTTACCACACACAGACCTTTTTGCGGACTTGGTTATTTGGACTCAGGGGACCCTAAAACGTGTATTTCCGTTTGAAAACGGAATTCGAAAATTTTCACGATCGCAATACTTCCCCTTACTATAAATAGTAAGTGAAAATAAAAAGGAGTTTATAAAAATATTGTTGAAATGTATTCAGATATAAAATAAGTTCGTTGGGTTTTTTAATGATGATTCCAATAAAAAATACGGATTCTTATAAATATTTTTAATCAATTACATATATGACCCATTTTGTTCTATTATAACCATATTACAGTTTTTTACTTTCACTTACTATATATAGTAAGGGGAAGTATTGCGATCGTGAAAATTTTCGAATTCCAGTTTTCAACGGAAATACACGTTTTAGGGTTCCCTGAGTCCAAATAACCAAGTCCCGCAAAAAGGTCTGTGTGTGTGTGTGGTAGGTCCCGGGCGGAAACGGTAAGTCCTATGAAACTGAAATTTCATATTTAAGACAACTATACGCCCGAGACGTGACAAAACTTTTTTCTTCAAAATGAGCCTACCTACCAGAAGAGGCACTTTATACCATGCATTTTGCACCTTTTTTCGATTTTCTCAAAAACGGTACCGACGATTTTGATTAAACTCGCTATATCGATGTAAAATTTAATGGGCTTTAATATCATGTAGGTTTTATTTGGATAAAAATGGTCTGACAGGGCTCAAATGCCGATATTTTAAATTTTCTTCCCCTAAAGTACCTTTAATTTTGTAGATTCAATAATAATAACTAGATTATCTTGTTAACGCTGATGATAAACTGGTAAATATATAAATTGATAATAAAGGAGAAAACAGAAAAAATATTTTTTTAATGCAATTTTTTGATTTTGAACATAGCAACAGTAATATACACTTATAATATACCGTTGGAAATCTAATGATTTTAGAAAAAAAATATTATCTAATACACAAGAGCTTGTAAAAGTTAATAAAGAGTGATGAAAAGCAGATAGAACTAATTATTTTAGATAATAATGCAATAGATTTTTTAATAAAACACATGTTTCTATATAAATTCAATTTAATTAATTCTTTAATAGTTTCACGTATTTTTATCTTTAAGTGTATTTGAAAATTCTTTCATTGAGTTTAAAAATGGTGGTAAGTGAAAGTCGTGTGTTGCCCGCACCAGATTTTTTTAAATTCCGTCCTACCTGAACAGTTGAAGGACGACCCAACAGCTTTGCGTCTTCCAAGTCAAAAATTCCGGTTCTGAACCTAGCAAACCACTTACCGTGCTTTCTCCTAAGGTATCATCGCCAAACACACTGCAAATTTTTTTAACCGTCTGCGCAGCTGATTTTCCTTTTCGCAAATAAAAAATGACGAAAATGTATTATTTTTTTTCGTCTGTTTTGAGCAAGAAAAATGAATCTCGATCGAAACTGATACATAAAAGCACCTTAACTAATCATTTTTTAGTATATGTAAACATTATCGATAAAGTAAAAATTATTCTATAAACACAGAGAGGATTATAACTTATTTTACAACCCTAATGAAAGGTGATTTTTTTTTCCCAATTCATTTGAAGGATGAAATCATATTTGGTAGTATTGGCACTTCGTTAAGGTTTCTTATTATTAGTCAATGACTTGTTACTATTTATTTTCTATTTCCACATTGTTGGAGAGACCTTGGTGATACCAAACAAGATACTGACAACATGTCGAGTAGAAGAATAGTAATAATTCATGTTGTGTTGCCATTTACGTCTTAGAGGAAACAATCTGGTTCCCCTTGGAGGTGACAGCGTACGAAGCCGCCTTATCTATACGCTAGGTGACTGTTATCTAGGGATAATAATAGATAATGTTATCTAGAACGGATCCCTGCACTTCCTAACTCAGCTACACGAATTTCTTTGAACTCTCTTACACTTACCTACATATGGAATGTACAGGGTGCCTCATAAATGTCTCCTAATGTGGTACAAAAACGTCTCGTAAAAATCTGGTGCGGGCAACACACAACATTCATTTACCTCTATTTTTAAAATCGATTAAAGAATTTCCAAATACAGTTAGAGATAAAAATGAGTGAAACCATTAAAGAATTAATTAATATAGAAACATGTGTTTTATTATAAACTCTATTACATTATTATCTAAAATAATTAGTTAGTTTTATCGGCTTTTCATCACTCTTTATTCAATTTTACAAGCTTGTGTATAAGATAATATATTTTCTAAAGTCTTTCTCTTTCAAACGGTATATTATACGTGTTCACGCCATATGTTATGGCCTGATGAGGTTTCGTGACTGTTTCATGAAAAAAAAAAAAGAAAACTGTATAATTTTTACGATATTTATCAATAGATCATTTTGAATTAATCTTTATTTTTTATCTGTTTTAAAAATAGTTATTTTAAATATTATTAAAAGTTTTGAATAGAAGAGAAAGAAAAAGAAGACGATCGTACTTCAATTGTTTTTATTGCCGCCTAGTGGCAGGTGGTCTTAAGCTAGGGTCTGAAGGGTAGATGTGCCTTAGACCCGAGTCTGCTCTCATACTTAGTACGTTTGTAAACGAAGTTCTTCATTTTCTCATCGTTCCCCTTGGAACTTGGAAAAGCCGCCCTGTGGTCATTCAACATACCTGAGAACTTCGTCCAAGCCGCCCTGCGGAGATTTTCGACAATACGCAACTGGACTTTTTCACGTGAATATAGCTTATCTATTAATGGAATTAATTAATTAATTTCTTAATTCTAATTCAAGAAATTGTTTAATTTTGATAACTATATTTTTTACATTTTTAAGCATTTAATTAAGTTAAGTTTGTTTCTCCTATTTTCTTCAATATTTTAATTAGGTTTATTTTTTTTCCTACATTTTCTTACAGCTGTTTAATCATATAATTAGGTTTATTTTTTTCTTATATAAATTTATTAGGTTAATTTGTTTCTTATCTTGTTTATATGTATTTCAGTGTATTTAATGTATTGTGATTCGTCGTTTGCTTCCATTATCTTTCTTTATTTTAAATCTATTCAGTCCACTAATTTATTTCAATAGAACCACCCTCAATTTTGAGTTGTCACTTGGAAGTACTGTTCTTTCACGGATAGCCCAGCGTACACAATACGTCTATATTACTGTTCTTATGTTAAAAAACAAAATTGGCGCGTTGTGCTTCATTAACGAGCCGCCAAGCTGCAGCACCGACAACACGATTTTTTTTTTTCAGGGACCCAATAAACAGTTAGTTTTATCGGATTTTTATCACACTCCATTACCCTTTACAATTCCGTGTATCAGATAATATTTTTTCTAAAATCTTTACCTATCCAACGGCATATTATACATCTATATTACTATCGTGGTGTTCAAAAACACAAAAAATGAGTAAACAAATAATTGTTCAGTTTTCTCCTTTAATTGTTTATCAAATTCGCTCAACGTGCATATTTAGCTGTTAATTATCAATGGTAATAAGACATATAGTTATGTTTATAGAATCTACAAAATTAAAGGTACTTTAGAGGAAGAAAATTTAAAATATCTGCATTTAAGTCCCCCACGTATAATATGACGTAAAATAATTGTTTTCGTGCTTCTCTATTCATACCTCAAAGCTAGGAAAACTAACAAAGAATAGAAAGTGGTCCTTGATACATTTCCTTCGAGAACAAAAGGAGGAAGTCGGGAGAGTTAATGAATCACAAAATGGTTCGGAAGAAGTTGGCACGCCTAACAGCCATTCCGGTTACTACATCTCTGTCAGCTACAGGCATAGGATCATTATCAAACATTTCCACTTTTTTTTTCAGATGTTTCTATACCATTCATTAAAAATAAAAACTGGTGCGCTCATATTACAACTTTCACTTATAACCTTATTTGAAAGTTAAAATTTGGGAAGAATAAAAGCATAAAACAACCTTCTATTGTCTTACAAAGGCCGTGGTTCTAAGCCGACAGATGGCCATAGAATTGTTTTTAAGGGACCGGAAAATCCTTGGCTGTACAGTCCTTTGATGGATACGTAAAAATGTCCATAGCTCGGGTAATTTATATAATTACTGTAAATTATAATTTAAAAAAACATACAGGTATGATCCTCATAGACGTAGAGAAAGCATTTGATTAAATCTCTCCCCAGTTTCTCATATACAAACTATTTCAATATAATTTTCCTAGATACGTAATACTACCAATATCCTCCTTCATAAATAACAGATCTTTCTATGTTTCACTAAACAACTGCTGTTCGACAAAAAGGTACACTAAGACTGGCTTACCTCAAGGATCATGCCTTAGCCCTCTGTAATTTAATTTATTTATTATTTAATTAAATTGCACTATTTGCCGACGACACTGAAATTCTAGCATCCTCATTTAGAATATCTGCTATCACTAAAAGACTAAAAGAAGCTTTCATTAAAACCACGAAATACCTGAGTCAGTGGGGACTAAAAACCAACACACACAGAAAAAACTGAAGCAATAATATTTACAAAACGCCGACCCAATCTTCCCTCTAATATACAACTTGTAACAATAGTCATTTTAAAACACGTTAAGTATTTAGGAGTCACCCTGGACTAAGAACTACTTTTCAAACGTCACATAGACAATAAAATAAATAGTGCCCGTAAATTATTATATAAAATTCACCCCTACTTTAATAAACATTCAAAATTAACACCAAAAAATAAACTAATTTTATATGAATCTGTTATCAGACCTATAATTACATATGCATGCCCAGCCTGGAATCTCACAAGCGAAACACATATTAAAAAATTGCAAGTACGACAAAATAGATGCCCTAAGAATAATTAATAATTATCCACCATTCACAAAAATTACTACCATGCACAAAGATCTGGACATCCCTACAATACAAGAATTTATACTCTAACAAACACAATCATTTTTCTCAAAATGCCAACTGACAGACGATACCCTTATAAATCAAATTGGTAATTATACTAAACTATCAAGATCTAAATATAGACATTAGAGAACTAAACATATACTGTTATAAAATTCTAAATTACTCAATTCCATCATATGATTTTAATAACTATAATTTTGTTTAATCATTTATTTTAATTTTTATTTCTATCTGATTATTTCTTTTTTATTATTTTTTTTTATACTTTTTACCAACATAAAAACAATCGATGTACAAAATAAATGTTAGCGAATAAGTAGCGCATTGTAATATATTTCCAATCACTGTTTTAAAAACTGTGCAGATGTATTCTATACAAATAAAGTAAACGAAAAAAAAAAAAAATGTCCCGAGCATGACAGGTATTAATTAAAGATCCTCATCCTAATTAAACCCGGATAGGCTAAATTTATGACTTCCAGTGTAGCATCGTCCGATTAGCCATAGTAGCATTAAATGAATAAACAACGACAGTTCATAAGATGTTTGTTATGTGATCGAATAGTTTAGGATCAAATTAATCTTTCATTATCAGCTGATATCACACTTTTGTCATATGCTCATCTTAAGCCCGTTTAGTCACAGTAGCTTAAAAGTGACGTTAAATTAATTAACGTGAAGTGAGAATGGTTGACTGTTTGTATTAAGTATAAACTTAATTTAATGGTGCCGACGTTTCGGCCAAATCATAGGCCTTCTTCAGGGTTATAAAAAAACAACCAGTAGTAGAATACAATAAAGGGGAGCCCGTTGCTGAGTGGCCTGTGCGCTAGTCTCTCATGCTAAAGTTTGTGAGTTCGAATCCCAGTACCGGAGGGGCTTTTATAAGGATGTAATTAAATGGAGATTCCCTCACAGCCTTTCGCCCGGGAATGTGAGACCCGTCAGCCAAATGGTGGCCACTCACTAAATCAAGCGTAGGGATTGATGGCCCTCCACTACAAAATGTATCGAGAAACGTGAGAGTAATCTCCCAGGGAATTTCACCGCGAGGCCCAGGTCTTACACAGCCTGTCGCGCCACTGGAAGAATAAGTAGAATACAATATATAAACATGATAATTAAAAGAAATATACTGATAATTAAAAAAAAAGTGAAATGTTAGTTTTGACAAACGAAGAATATAAAAATAATTAGAATTTTGTCAAAACTAACATTTCCCTTTGTTTTTAATTATCAGTATATTTATTTTACTTATCATCTTTATAAATTGTATTCTACTACTGGTTGTTATCTTCTGTTTTTTTATAGCCATGAACAAGGCCTATAATTCAGGCCGAAACGTCGGCACTAGTAAATTAAGTTTATACTAAATTATTTGTTCTTTCGACTGCATCCTGAACTAACATATCCCTTAAATTAATTAAACCAAACTCCTAAAAAAATTGAATATTCAGAAAAGCAGAAAAATGAGACATTTTATTAATAGAAAACAAAGTTTAAAAATTAGAAATAGGCTTATATTCAGAACAGTAGACTAGTGCTCTACTTACTAGACCAATTCGCTCCCTTAAAAGGTATTTACAAACATTAAAATTACTTTTTCTTCTGAGCCTAGTAGCCTATAGAAAAGTTGGTGTTCAGTGGCTAGCATGACAGTCTTGTATGTTCTAGGTCTCGAGTTAAAACCCGGCAGATGTGCCTAGGAATTTTTTAAAGGAAGAATAAAATCCTTAGTTATACCGCCCTTCGAAGGGGACGTAAAATGGTAGTCCAAAGCCTGCACTATGTCAGGTACTCTTTAAAGATCCATATTTAGGACTTTCACTGTAGCATCGTCCGAATAGCCACAGCAGCACAAAGTAGAGTTAAACAAACAACAAACAACACTGGGGTCCAAATTCTGAAGAATCAACACATTTGAATACACGTATAACACTATTTATGAATGATTAACTTTTGTGTTATAATTTAAAGTGTTGTTTGTTGTTAAATTATTATTTTCCTGTCATAAGTGAACAACTAACTGTTAGGTAATCAAAACTGAGCATTTATGCTTAGGATTTACGCATCAGACATGAAGGGTATTTGTAACAGCTGCATTTACATAACTTTAATCAACACATTTTTATTTTTATCTGAGAAAAGGTTAAAAATATAACGGTGAATATTGCGGAGAATGGCACACTGGGAAAAATATTAAAGAATCGATTCTACGACCAAAAGAAAGTTCCTATTGCATTACTGTCATACGAAGTTTCGTAATCAAATTTTCAGAACTCTTGGTAATAAGGGGTTGCCTGTATTCTAAAAAAATATATATAAAACTCTGCAAATATAAAAATCGTAACATCTGTATAACGGACAGTAGAGGTTAATTCAGGCTTAGCTGTCATCTTAATGTTTTAATATACAATGCAACTTGTGTAGTATGGAAAGTTATAATATGGTTATCAATAATTCTCAATCTTAAGTCGTAAAATCCTAAGGCTATTTGCCGGATTTGACCCACAACCTTCGATACTGACTGTAATGTTAGCCACTACGCCGCAGGTGAAATAAATATACTTATGTCGGAACTGTGGATTTTAAGGGCTAAACCCACATCTCTAAAGTTTTATGTTTAAAAAAAAGGTATTATTGGTTCAGCTTTAATTTTTTTTTTTTTAAACCTATATATATATATATATATATATATATATATATATATATATATATATATATATACTATTTTATAAATTCTGTATAGTAAAAACACATTACATTTCTTTCTAATAGCAGTATCCCTCTGGTTTTGCTGACGAATATTTTGGGTTGATTAACATATATCGGCGTTAATAGTTAGAGAAACTATCATATATACTGATTTATTATAACAAAATCAGTTACCTTTTCAACCATGCTCAACGACTTTTTTTTTTTTTTTTTTTTAAATATTTATTTACAGGAGTGCTGCCATTGGGTAGTTCTTCTTCAAGTTTGTTTCACGCCATTTAACTTTTGTCACATTTACTTGTTGTGCCTTGAAGTACAGTTGTAAATTTCAATAAATGATGTTAAAAAAAATATATATATTTATTTATTGAGATATATTACAATTTGTTGCTCAACGAATAAAGTTATAATATGCATGCCTATAATTACTCAATATGCTTTAGTTTGTAAATATAATAGTTATAATATAACTGACATTCCTTAAGTTAATATATTATACAATATTAAAGCGTTGGATACTTGAATGTGTATTTTTCTCATTCGAGTGTAAATTATTCCACCTGAACCCACCCCTACTTTTTTTATTTATAATTATTTTTCTTCTTCTTCCAGTGGCGCGACAGGCCGTGTAGGTCCTAGGCCTCGCGGTGTAATCCCCTGGGAGATTACACTCGCTTTTCTCGATGTATTTTGTATAGTGTAGGGTCATCACTCCCTACGCCTATTTTTTGTGAGTGGCCACCATTTGGCTGACAGGTCTCACATACCACATAATTGCATCCTTATAAAAGCCGCACCGGGACTGGCATTCGAACTCACACAACCTGTAGCATGAGAGACTAGCGCGCTAGCCACTCAGCCACGGGCTCCTCTGTCATTTGTTTAAAATGAAACGTATTTTAGTCGCTTGTAATGAAAAAAAAAAAAAAAAAAAAAAAAAAAAAAAAAAAAAAAAAAAAAACCTGTACCACTACAACCCATGAAGGGTCTTGGGCTCAGTACATATAGAGATTCGTACAGTTTCTAGGCCAACGGCAGTGCAATGAGGTGATTAGGCCTTAATCACGCTCAGCCGCCAGGTTTTTCCTCAATTAATTTGGGTACCCACTTTATAGAGGCTGGGTCTGCCCCAGGAGGGTCTCCATACCCTAGGGTCGCCCCCCGACTAAATTAACAGAATAAATAATATTTCTGCCACAGCCGGGATTCGAACCCAGGACCCGGAGCACAGCAGACTAGTGCTCTATCCACTAGACCACGCCGCTCCCTAATAAAAAAATAAAATAAAACAAATTGAATATGATTCCTGAGGATTCATGGGTACCAATCCGAATATGCTTAAATATATTTGTTTGTAATTCATTTAACGTCAGTTTGTGGCTAATAGGTCGACGGTGTTAGAGTCCTAAATTTTGCCTGTCGAAATTTAATTAGGTTCGGAATCTTTAACGAGTACATGACATCGCATAGGCTTGGGACCACCTTTTTACGTCTCCTCCGAAGGAAGGCATAACCAAGGTTATTTTGTACTCCCTAGTAAACCTAGAGCGCTCTGACGGGTAGCTCTTGTGCTACCTCCTACACCACAGGTTCGCCATAAATATATTAGTCAAAAACCTGTATTTAATAAATCACCTTGACGGTTAGGGAAAACTCTATAAAAAATTTCATATTCGCAACCATTTTAATTTTTGATATACAGCAATGACCACGTACGTGTGTGGACTAGAAACTTTATTTTGAAAATATAGATATAGCATGACGTTAAGTATTTAATCTCCCACCATTTCTAAACTAACCATGTTTATGTTAACGTTGAGTTATGAGAATCATTGTTGAAAAATTGTGAAAGGAGGCAGATATCGTAAAACCTCAAAGTGTGAGTTATGTTGATTTATTTTCCGATTAAAAAGGTTCATTACTGAAATTAAAAAAAAAAAGATTATCCAAACATGATATCTTATCAGCATATAATTGAGACATAATGACAATGTTTGCCAAGGAATTCCGTTTATTGCTCCTCGTATAATTTTCTCCGCGCATCCTCGACACTTGACATTTAGGTCATAACAGATAACTGTTAACACTTCGTGACGGATGTTTACCTCATCTTTCAACAATCCTTGATGAAACTGCCGTTTTAGAATTTACCTTCTCTAAGTGGCTATATCACGCATATTCTTCAACCGCGTGACAATAATTAAAGGCTATCAACATCCATATTTGTATATTTATTGTTAAGTTTCCAACTGAAAGATATAATTAAAATGTTCTTTCTTGCATTTCTTTTTACATTCAGTTACCTATATATGAAAATGTATATATCTAGGAAAAAGGTCAGTGTATGTGGGTATGTTGTCATGTCGAAAACAATTAGGTGTATAAAACGGGAATATCATATATGCCTGAGATGTTGCAACAACTTTTATTAAAAAATCTGGTGCGCGCAACACACGACTTTCACTTACTTCCATTATTTATATCAATTCAAGAATTTATAAACTAATTTATAAACGAAAATAAATTGTTAAATAATTATTTAAATTGGATTTTAATTGAAACGTGTTTTATTATATAATCTACGATAATCAGTATGTTTACCGGTTTTTCATCCCTCTCCGTATTAACTTTTACAATAGTGTGTGTAAGATAATATTATTCCTGAAATCTTTAGCATTCCAACGGCATATTATACATGTATATTACTGTTCTCAAGTTTAAAAACTAAAAGTTTCATTAAAAAAATATTTTTGCAGTTTTCTCATTTAGTTCGAGTATGGAATTCGAACTCTTATATATTTACCTGTTTTTTATCAATGCTATGGTAAATTTTTTCGAATCTACAAAATTAAAGGTACTTCAGAGGAAGAAAATTAAAGAATTTTCAAATACAGTTAGAGATAAAAAATAGAGAAACTATTAAAGAATTAATTAAATTGAATTTCTAAAGAAAAATGTGTTATGTTAACAAATCTATTATATTATTATCTAAAACAATCACTTAGTTTTATCGGCTTTTTATCACTCTCTATTAACTTTTCCTAGCTCTTGTGAATTGGATAATATTTTTTTCTAAAATCATTAGCTTTCCAACGGTATATTATAAGTGTATATTACTGTTGCTATGTTCAAAATCAAAAAATTGCATTAAAAAAATATTTTTTCTGTTTTCTCCTTTATTATCAATTTATATATTTACCAGTTTATCATCAGCGTTAACAAGATAATCTAGTTATTATTATTGAATCTACAAAATTAAAGGTACTTTAGGGGAAGAAAATTTAAAATATCGGCATTTGAGCCCTGTCAGACCATTTTTATCCAAATAAAACCTACATGATATTAAAGCCCATTAAATTTTACAAATACAGTTAGAGATAAAAAATAGAGAAACTATTAAAGAATTAATTAAATTGAATTTCTAAAGAAAAATGTGTTATGTTAACAAATCTATTATATTATTATCTAAAACAATCACTTAGTTTTATCGGCTTTTTATCACTCTCTATTAACTTTTCCTAGCTCTTGTGAATTGGATAATATTTTTTTCTAAAATCATTAGCTTTCCAACGGTATATTACACATGCTTATGTTCGAAAACGAAAAATTGCATTAAAAAAATATTTTTTCAGTTTTCTCCTTTAGTTGCTTTTCAAATTTGCTCAACTTGCATATTTAGCTGATATTTATCAATGCTAACTAGATAATATGGTTATTTTCATAAAATATACAAAACTAAAAGTTCTTTAAAAGAAGATTTAAAATTTAAAATATCTGCATTTAAGCCCTGTCAGACTATTTCAATCGGAATGAAACCTACATGATATTAAAGCCTGTTCAATTTTACATCGACATAGCGAGTTTAATCAAAATTGTTGAGCGATTTTTGAGAAAATCGTAGAAATGTATGTTATAAAGTGTCTCTTCTGGTTAGCTGATTTTGATGAAAAATTGTTTGTAACATCTCGGGCGTATAGTTGTCTTAAATGTGAAATTTCAGTTTCATAGGACTTACCGTTTCCGCCCGGGAGTTACCACACACACACAAACACACACACTCACACACACACACACACACACACACACACACACAGACCTTTTTGCGGGACTTGGTTATTTGGACTCAGGGGACCCTAAAACGTGTATTTCTGTTGAAAACTGGAATTCGAAAATTTTCACGATCGCAATACTTCCCCTTACTATATAGAGTATAAAGTATATAAAAATCTAGTGCGCGCAACACACGACTTTCACTTACCTCCATTATTTATATCAATTTAAGAATTTCTAAACAAATTTATAAACGAAAATAAATTGTTTAAGAATTATTTAAATTGAAACATGTGTTTTATTAAATAATCTATTATATTATTATCTACGACAATTAGTATGCTTTATCGGCTTTTCATCCCTCTCCGTTAACTTTTACAATAGTATGTGTAAGATAATATTTTTTCTGAAATCTTTAGCATTCCAACGGCATATTATACATGTATATTACTGTTCTCAAGTTTAAAAACTAAAAGTTTCATTAAAAAAATATCATTGCAGTTTTCTCCTTTAGTTCGAGTATCGAATTCGTCCAACTTATATATTTACCTGTTTTTTAGCAATGCTAATCAGATGGTTAATTATTTCGAATCTACAAAATTAAAGGTATTTGAGAGGAAGAAAATTAAAGAATTTTCAAATACAGTTAGAGATAAAAATTAGTGAAACTATTAAAGAATTAATTAAATTAAATTTCTATAGAAACATGTGTTATGTTAAACAATTATTATATTATTATCTAAAACAATCACTTAGTTTAATCGGCTCTCTATTAACTTTTACAAGCTCTTGTGAATTAGATAATATTTTTTTCTAAAATCATTAGCTTTCCAACGGTATATTACACATGCTTATGTTCGAAAACGAAAAATTGCATTTAAAAAATATTTTTTCAGTTTTCTCCTTTAGTTGCTTTTCAAATTTGCTCCACTTGCATATTTAGCTGATATTTATCAATGCTTACTAGATGATATGGTTATTTTCATAAAATATACAAACTAAAGGTACTTTAGAAGAAGATTTAAAATTTAAAATATCTGCATTTAAGCCCTGTGAGACTATTTCAATCGGAATGAAACCTACATGATATTAAAGCCTGTTTAATTTTACATCGACAAAGCGATTTTAATCAAAATTGTTTTAAGCGATTTTCGAGAAAATCGTAGAAATGTGTAAAATGTATAGTATAAAGTGGCTCTTCTGGTAAGCTCATTTTGATGAAAAATTTTTTGTCACGTCTCTGGCGTATATCTGTCCTAAATATGAAATTTCAGTTTCGTAGGACTTTTCGTTTACGCGCAGGATTTACCACACACGGACACACATAACACATTTTGACGTTTTTGCGCGACTTGGTTATTTGTTTATTAAAGTAGTTAAAAGTTTATTATAACATCTTTCTAATAAATTTCCCGACTTATTTTATTGCATGATAGCTTTTATAAAATCTTGTGCTTTCCAACGGTATATTATACGTCTATGTTACTACTTATATTTCAGGAATAATTTTTTCATAACTTGGCCACAGAAAAGTTATTTTTCTCGTTTAAGGAAAGGCTAAGTGCAATGTATTTTAATTTTAAACCTTTAGGAAAGAATGCCCGAAATGATGGTGAAAACCGTATCAAAATCCGTCCAGTGGTTTTGAAGGAGTTAGTGGAAACGAAAATCCCGTTATGATTTTCTCTCTCTCTCTCTCTCTCTCTCTCTCTCTCTCTCTCTCTCTCTATATATATATATATATATATATATATATATATATATATATATATATATATATATAGAGAGAGAGAGAGAGAGAGAGAGAGAGATTGTTAAATGAAACACATGTTTCTATCGAAACTCAATATAATAATTCTATAACCATTTTTCATCTTTGACTTTTCCTGAATTGAGTTTAACAACGGAGGTAAGTGAATGTTGTTTGTTGCACGGACCAGATTTTTTCTACGTACATTTATTCTGCGTTGACATGAAGTTAAGTTGCGTGATGCGCGCATCAGATTTTTGTCTTATTCAGTTCTTGAACTTGGATCGGCGCACCGACGCGGTGAGATGTTACGTCAAGATTTGTCGGTTTGCGCGGCGATAACTAGACCATTAAGAAATAATCAGAGGGTTGATAGTAACGGTATACTGTATGACAGCCTTTCTTCACAAAAACCACTCGAACTGCCTCGCTGTTACGGGCCCGGTAATTTCGTATAATTTTCTACCGTGGTAGTAACGGTTTATACGCCAACTAAACTATCGGGCGCTTCTTGGAGCTAGCAAACAACGGCGTGTAGAATCGAACGAAATGGAATAACATACCTCGGACAATAATCTTACAAATACCAGGTGCGAATGCTGCTATATTAATCAACATTGGAAGAAGCCAGAAGAAATCATGATAATTCAAAATTTTAAAAATGGTCAGGACGATATAAAATGAGTTGACCCGCAGTATTTTTCAAGCATTGTGTTTTAGAAATGATCTCTAAACAATAATTTTTTGTTTCTTAATATAACAAACTTTGATTATTACTTTCACTTACCTATATATATATATATATATATAATAAATAATAATATAATATATATAGTACGGGAAAGTATTTTGATGGTGAAAATACTCTTTTTAGGATCCCCTGAGTCCAAATGACCAAGTACCGCAAAAAGGTCCCCTGTCCGTGTGTTGTAAGTCCTAAAAGTACAAAACTAAAATTTGAAATTTAAGACTATACGCCCTAGATGTTACAGCAACTTCTTCATCAAAATCAGCTAACCAGAAGAGCCACTTTATATATACCATGCATTTTGCGTCTTTTTAGGATTAACTCAAAAACAGCTCAAACGAAATTGGACGGGGTTTAATATCATGTGGGTTTCATTCTGATTGAAATATTCTGACAGGACTAAATACCGATATTTCTAAATTTCTTCCTTTAAAGTACCTTTAAATCTTTATTTTTTTATGAAATTGACCACATTATCTGACTAGCATTGCTAAAAAACAGGTAAATACATACGTTGAACGAATTAGATATCCAACTAAAGGCGATAACTACAAGAATATTTTTTTAATTTTCGTTTTTGGACTTAAGAACAGTAATATACATGTATAATATACCGTTGAAATGCTAGAGATTTTAGAAAAAATATCACCTTTTACATAAAATTGAAAAAGTTAACGGAGAGTGTCGAAAAGCCGATAATAAAATTAACTGATTGTCTAAGATGATAATATAATATCTTATTTTGCTATTAATTATTCCAATACAACACACGTCTGTATTGAGTCTTAATGTAATTAATGATTTTACAATTTATTTTTATCTCCAAGTGTATTGAAAAAATATGAGGCGGGCATACACGACTTTCACTTACCTATATTTTTAAAATCAATTAAAGAATTTTCAAATACAGTTAGAGATAAAAATTAGTGAAATTATTAAAGAATTAATTAAATTGAATTTTATAGAAACATGTGTTCTGTTAAAAAATCTATTATACTAAAAATAAAATAAAATAAAATAAAAATAAACTTTATTCACATATTTACATTTTGACTAAATGTTAACAATGATTTTGGATGAGTCATCCTTACAATCAGAAAATATTTTTGTTTTTTTGTGATTATAGAACATTAGCCTAATGGCAAACATATGGTGAAAAATTGAGGTTACTTTGCGATTGTAGGAAAAATTATACAAAAAACCTACGCATTCTATTATACTATTATCTAAAACAATCACTTAGTTTTATTGACTTTTACAAGCTCTTGTGAATTAGATAATATTTTTTTTCTAAAATCATTAGCTTTCCAACGGTATATCATGCATGTATATTACTGTTCTTATGTTCGAAAACGAAAAATGGTATAAACATTGTTTTTTCTGTTTTTTCTTTTAGTTGGGTATCGAATTTATTCAATTTATATATTTGCCTGTTTTTCATCAGTGGTAACAAGATAATATAGTTATTTTTATAGAATCAACAAAATTAAAGGTACTTTAAAGAAAGAAAATTTAAAATATCGGTATTTAGGCCCTGTTGAACCATTTTAAAGCTCATTAAATTTTACATCGATATAATTCGAAGTTTAATCAAAATCCTCGGAACCGTTTTCGAGAAAATCGTAAAAAGGTGCAAAATGCATGGTATAAACTGGCTCATCTGGTAAGCTCATTTTGATGAAAAAGGTTTTGTAACGTCTCGGGCGTATAGGACTTACCGTTTCCGCCCGGGAGTTACCCACCACACACACACACAGACCTTTTTGCGGGACGTGGTTATTTGGACTCAAGGGACCCTAAAATGTGTTTCCTTTGAAAACTGGAATTCGAAAATTTTCACGATCGCAATACTTTCCCTTACTATATATAGTAAGTGGAAGTAAAATTCTTAATTTGATTTTCACAACGGAGCTAAGTGAAAGTCGTGTGTTACACGCACTAGATTTTTCTTTTTATTGTTTCTAAAAATTATTGTCGCATCTGAATCTAAATTACTCTCGAAGGTTTCGATTAATTCTTGTTCTTATCTTTTGCAGGTAAGTAAACAGATCGGTACATGCCTGACTAACAATAAGGTAAGTGTTGGAAGGAAGGCGTTGCACGTGTGTAGAAGTGCTATCACGAGACGAGTAAGTAATAGGAGATGCTGAATTAAATTCCGTTTAAAACGCAACAAACACGAGTTACTTAGGATTGCTAAGTGCTCTTCTGGTATTGCTTTGCTATCTCAGCTGTATTAATAGTTCTTTAAAAAAAAGTTTTTTTCCATTTTTATTTTGCATTCGCCTTGTCTGAAGCTATGTGAAAATAAGCAAACATGATATATAAAACTTAAGCACCTTAATAACTAACATGTCTAGGCATGGAGAAAGAAAGAGCCCAGCAGACCCCTTCCTAGGATTAATTTAACAGAGGAGGTCTCTCATCCAGCTTCTCTTCAGCCTTCTGACTGGCATTTAAGCTATGACATGTATTGGGTTGTGTCACATGAAATGTCCGTTTTCAAGTAAAGGATTTTTATTAAAAATACGATATAAAAACAAAGATAATTTTATTCGAAGTATTTATCTTCTTTTTCTACACATTTTTCCCAACGTGACACCAACTTTTTTATTACCGAACTGAAAAACTGAGCTTTGAAGTGAAACAAAATTTGAAAACGCACTTTTCACTTGATCATCATTTTCAAAAAGTTCTCCTTTGACGAAGTTGTCTAAATTCCTGAACAGGTGGTAATCTTTTGGAGACAAGTCGGGAGAATATTGTGGTTGCGGAAGAACTTCGTAGCCCAGTTCTTTTAATTTTTGCACGGTATGTTTTGAAACATGGGGTCTAGCGTTGTCGTTTAAGAGTATAGGACCCTTTCGTTTTACCAATGCAGGTTGTTTTTTCAATAATTATGTGTGCATTTGGTCAATTTCATTGCAGTACGTTGTAGAGGTAATGGTTTCACCTCTAGTTAAAAAGGAATAATGAATTATCCCAGCCATGGACCACCATACTGTAACCATAAATCTTTTGGGATGCAAATTCGGTTTTGGCATTTGCCCCGGGGTTTCGTAGATGTTCAACCACTGCCCTGACCGACGCTGATTGTCATATGCGATCCATTTTTCATCGTAGGTAATTATTCTTTCAAGGAAAGGCTCGGTTTTTTGCCTCGCAAGCAAAGAAACGCAAGTCTTAAGGCGTTTCAATTGCTGCCGCTCAGTGAGATCATGAGGTACCCATGTATCGAGCTTTTTTAATTTCCCAATACACTTTGATGCTACAGTGGGAATCCTAATTTTTGCCTATCCAGGTTTAATTAGGATAGGGATCTTTAACACGTACCTGACATCGCACGGATCGGAACCACTATTTTACGTCCTCTTACAGGTAACCACTACACCATAGATAACTCCTTATTTGTTTTGCATATGTAGGTAAGCGAAAGTACTAAGTAATTTATTGTACTTACAAAACGTTACATAATTAGCACGATACTTATACACATTACAGAACACAGCTGGTGAGTAAAAATAATTAAATATTTCGTTCCCGAAGCCACATAATTTTCGCAATATATTACACCTCCACGACACCGAGTCCCAGGCTTTTAAGGAGAGATGAACCCACAGCATGTTGAGCTTGCAAAACTTCACGATAAATCTTGATGTGACATATCCCCATTTGCAAGCTTAGCCTGTAACCTTTGTAACATCCCCAGGGAACACAAGGAGTTGCAGAGTTCATTTTGGTTCAGACCAAACCTGTAAGAAATAATTGTTTTGCCATTTGAGTTGAGAAATACCTTAGGTTGTGTGAGGGCAAAGTAGTAAATTATTTTGCCCCACTAAAATTGGCAATTTAATTTCAGGCTTATTCATCCACGACCTAGACAATGATCAAAAGATTTCGTCTCAGTTTAGTAATGATCCGACGCAATCGAAGAAGAAAGAATTATATTTTATAAACTCGAAATTTAAAGTCGTTTTATTAATTTTACTGTAAGAAACAGTTCTTTATTAAGTTATATTACAATCAGTCCAATTTAGGACATTTTCAATAGTGATAAAGTACTACATTCAAACGATATAATAATTCACAGCTATATAATTTGTTATACGCCTTAAAACCCAAAGGAACAAACATTGTTGGTATCTAAAGTACTGGTCATTTTGTAAGTTATCAATCATAATAATCAGAGGGACATTTGAGACGTTTATTTTCATAAGGTACTATATCCACTTAAGAAAATTTTACAGGAAACGCAAAAATCATTCATTTATTTATTATTGGACCAATTTAAGTGATTCTTTTTTTGTTAAAATCAAAAGTTGATTTTTAACTGTGTTGCCAACTCATTTTTCCAAATTATTGCACTTTTCCGATGATTTTAAACAATATAATATGGATATAGTACTTTTTGGAAATAATTAAAAGGGATATAGTACTTTTTGGAAGAATATAACGCGCGATAAGTTGGTAACAGTCACTATAACCTTCCTGATACAACATAAGTGATAACTAACGTCTTTATATCGTTAATTACTAAGTTATGTATATTTCCTTATTCTCGCTCTGAGAAATATCTTTCTTTGTTGGTTAATTACATTGATTATCTATTATTCATAAAGAAAGTGAATATTCAAAGAGAAATTTATCTATTTATGGCAATATAATAAGAAAGTATGTAATTATGAAGTTTGTTTTGAACTATAAATATGAAATCAAAATATAAAATTTACTATTTGTATAAATTTAGCAAATTTAACTATATTATTAACGACGTATAAACAATATTTAACCATAGATAATGATAAATAATAACTTTTGAGCTTTTATTTTACATAACAAAATCGACTACTAAGTTAGATCAGGCATGGATTTTCTTCACATATTTAGAAAGTTCGTGGAATGCCAATTCCAGCTATTTGCTGCATCAAATACCATTATTCTATTAAATACGAGTTTTGAAATATTTTAAACCATGCTGCAAGAAGAAATACTATGAAATAAACGTAATTTAATTGACAACCTATAAGAACCAAAGGGACGCAACTAAGTTGTTTCAAATAGCCTAAAAACTGATTAATAGGTTGAAACCAGTGATCAAAATAATAGCGGTGATTCAAGACGTGCTAAATGAACCAATAAAAATGCATAAAATGATGAAAACAATAAATTAATGGTGATATATTACGGGATTAGGTGCTTCTGCCGTATAGTAGGAAACATAGTACCTTTTGGAAGGAAATGAAATGAAAGGTTATATCTGTTTACATAGGATATAGTACGTGCTGGACGAAACATGGATTAGTACATTTTGGAATGAAATAAAATGTGGATTTAGTACCTTTTGGAATGAAATGCAATTTTTAAAGAATTTTTATGTTTTTTAGATAAAATTTGATGATTGATTCAGACAAAAACTAAACCATTAGAATACAAATATGTGAAAATATCAACTTTGAAAAAAATGTCCTTTAGTACCTTTTGAACATCAACGTCTCAATTATAACTTCATATATACGAACCTCAATTCTTAAACTTTTTTTTAATATTTTTTTTTTCTAGTTTTCTCTTTTTTAAAATCACAATTAGAGGACTATTAACTTTCCCTAACTAACTGTTATGAACTGCTAAAGTAGACTCGAGTACCAAAATCTCATACGTGAGCCTCCGTAATAGGCGAATAACACGGAACGGATTTTTGTATGTGACGGAAAGCATGTAAAAAAAAAAAAAATCTGCTACGGGAAACACACACTTTCACTAATCTCCCTTCTGGAAATCAAAATTTTAATATAATTAATTTAATTTAATATAACATATATTTTAGATTAAATGATATAACAACAGAAATTATTATGTACAACAATTACTTAAGTTAATGTTCTAGTCATCATTTCTTAATAATTTGTTATATAATATATTTTTTTTTTTATCTTAAGCTAAAATATTTAGCTTTCCTACGTTATACATTCAGATTACTGTTTTTATTTGTCTGTTTATTTATTTAATGTCCCTTTATGCTGCTGTGGCTAATCGGACGATGCTACAGTGGGAGTCCTGAATTTTGTCTATCCAGGTTTCATTAGGATAGTGATCTTTAACAAGTATCTGACATAGCACAGGCTCGAGACCAACTTTTAACGTCCCCTCCGAAGGAAGGCATAACTAAGAATTTTTTACTCACATTAAAAATTCCTGAGGCCACCTGCGGGTTTGAACCCGGAACCCTGGACATAGGAGGCTGTTATGGTAACCACCAAGCTACAGGTAACCCCGTTTTTATTTGTAGAAAATAAACTTAAAGCCAAAAAAAATGTCTGCTGTTTTCTATTATAGTTGTGTTTTTTTTTAAAATATTTTATGTTCACACATTTTTCATTATCATTAAAGAAAATTATAAAATTAAGGATGCTTTAAAGGAAGCCATTTTAAAAATTTGTGTTCAATGAAAATGATTATCACTCTATTTTCTGGGAGGGAATATTATTGCAACTTGTGAGGCCTCTCAAAAGCTTTAAATGGATTTCAAAGATTAGGTCATCAATGGCTTACTCCATGTAATACTCATGTATAAAAAGACAAAAAAGAATGTTTATAAGAATCGAATTGCAATATCTAAGTTAGTAAAAGGGAGCTAAAATTCAATTTAATAAACTTATATTGTTTAATATATCCGTCACTTATACTACTCTGGCTAGATAGAGATGCTACCAGTGGGAGTCCTACATTTTGCCTATCCAGGTTTTATTAGGATAGGGATCTTTAACGAGTACTGACACGCACAGGCTCGGACCACTTTTAACGTCCCCTCCGAAGGATGGCATAACTAAGGATTTTTTTTTTTTTACTTCCATTAAAAAATCCTAGGAGTACCTGTGGGTTTGAATCCGTAACCTCTGGCATACAAGGCTGTTATGCTAGCCACCCTGCTACCGGTGTTCTGAATAAACTTATAGTATTTGTATTTATAGGGGAGCGGCGTGGTCTAGTGGATAGAGCACTAGTCTGCTGTGCACCCGGGTCTGGGTTCGAATCCCGCCTGTGGCAGAATATTATTTATTCTGTTAATTCAGTCGGGGGCGACCCTAGGGTATGGAGACCCTCCTGGGCAGAGTCGCCTCTATAAAGTGGGTACCCAAATTAATTGGGGAAAAACCTGGCGGCTGAGCGTGATTAAGGCCTAATCACCTCACTGCACTGCCGTTGGCCTAGAAAGAGTACGAATCTCTATATGTACTGAGCCCAAGACCCTTCATGGGTTGTAGTGGTACAGGTTTTTTTATTTTTTTTTATTTGTATTTATATAAAAGAAAATATATGTTTTATAGTAATGATGGATTTCTTAACTGTTATTTAACTTTTAACTGGTATATAACCTACAACTAGAACCCTGGCTGTGACAGAATATTATGTTTTCAGTTATTTCAGCAGTGAGGTGAATCTGTGGTATAAAAAGGCCCCTTGGGCACACTCAGCCTCTATTAAATAGTTATCTAAAAACCGTGTGTGTGAAAAACCTGGCTGCTGGGGTAATCTAGGGCTAATCACCTCCTTGCATGGCCGTTGGCAGTACGATTCTCCCTATATGTACTAACCCGAGGCCTTTAATGGGCTGTAGAAGTATTGTGTGTGTGATGGGGAGATATGCAATCGTAGTTGCTATCAAATTAAAAAGCATACAATTTCTTTCTTTTTTACCATCTACTGAATCGTAATTAAGAATTCAAATCCGGTACTATAATTTGGTACAACGGTACAAGTGCCCAAATGACCTATTTCCTAAGCGCACTACGTATTTAGGCGCCCTAACTGACCCTCCTTATTCCCCAACCTGCTCAAGTCCGGTTACACCAGACGTCACATCAACACTAACCGGTTCCTTAATCCTATTCCACTGCCACACTTATTGATAACATCTACTAATAATCCATAATTTAACTATAAAAAATATATATTTAAGTTATTCTTAATTCTTTTTTTACTTGTTCATATATAATAACGGTTTCAAAATTTTTATTAAAATAAATATTCATAAAATTAATTATTCGGAAGAAGTATATATTAATAATAAATAAATGGTTCTTAGATCTAACTCAAAAATTTATTTTTATACCAGTAACAATTAAGAGTCAATGTTTCGGGGACCTTCCACATCGTTCAGGACTCAATACAATACATTAACAATTCGTCATTTATTATTACAAATGACAATTTGTTTACACTAATTAAAATTCAATATTAAAACAAATAACAATGTTAAAAAAATAAAGGTGTTTTGAATCTATTTTTAAGTATATACTATTCTATAATAGTATAAAGTATAAACAAGGCAAGATAAACTGTTGGATGTAAAAAAATACACCAAAAAATGGACCACGAGCACTAGGATTTCCATAAAAGAGGGGATAATTTTTCGCCGGCTTCGTATTGGACCCTGCCAGTTTACACACAGTTACCTTTTAAGAAATCTGAACGCACCCACCTGCGAATATTGTTATAATGTTCCAAAAACTGTTCAACATCTGTTATTAGAGTGTGCCTCATTCGAATGAGCAAGAAGAAAAATTAATTTGGCAGGTACACTAAAAAATATATTCGAATGATGTTGAAGACAGAGTAAAAAACCTATTAAGTAATAAATTGTTATGAAGCGTGGTCTAGTGGATAGAGCGCTAGTCTACTGTGCTCCGGGTCCTGGGTTCGAATCCCGGTTGTGACAGAATATTATTTATTCTGTTATTTCAGCCGGGGGAGGGGAGGGCGATCCTAGGTTATGGAGACCCTCCTGGGGCAGACCCAGCCTCTATAAAGTGGGTGCCCAAAATTGGGGGGAGGAGGGGGGGAGAAACACTGGCGGCTGAGCGTAATCTCGGCCAAATCACTTCATTGCACGGACGTTGGCTTTGAAACAGTAGGAATCTCTACATGTACTGAGCCCAAGACTCTTCATGGGTTGTAGTAGCAAAGGTTTTTTTTTTTTTTTTTTTTTTTTTTTTTTTTTTTTTTTTTTTTTTTATATATATAAATTAAATATTACAGATATATCTAATAAGCCTCAGTTGTTAATGACCCTATATGATAGAGACAAAAAAAAATAAAAATGTATACTATATTTTAAAATGTATTAATTAATTAAAACAAAGGATTTTTCACTACTATTAAAAATCCTAGGCTACCGGACTTTTAACCCTCAACCTTGGACATAGGAGGTTTTTATGCTAACCACTACACCACAGGTGTACTTCCGTGTTTTGATTTTATCTAAATAAGCTATAGTCCTGTGTCGCGCGCACCAGACTTTTGTTTTCTATTTCCTCTTGTAAAGGAATATTTCACTTTCTTCTTGAAAGTGAGAGTTCAAAGACCAGCGACGTTAACAACTGACCGCATTTAGCCGGACAATCGGAGGCGGCGTGAGGCTTCACTGATTGGTAGCTCCCAGCCTACAACTACCCAGACCACCGACCAGGTAGGTCAATCGCTTTCCTTGCAAAACGAGCTTTCGCCAACGGGAATCCAACCCGGTGAAGGAACCGATATCATTGGTCGATGATGTAACCAATTAGAAGATAGCTGCTAGATCATTGGCCCTAATGCGAGCTGATGAACCACCAAACTACTCCTAGATTGGAGGAGCGGCATCATCCTGCAATGATACCAATCGTTAAGGTGTTTTGATTGGCTAAGGACTGCCTCGTCATTACAGTCATATCATGAAATACAAGTGTAGCTAGCTACATATCGGTCGAGTAATATTTCACTGAAATATTACGGATTAAGACTGTTTTAATTGCATATAAAATCTATAATAATATTATAAAACTGAAGAGTTTGTTTGTTTGAACTAATCTCAGAAACTACTGGTTCGAATTAAAAAATTCTTTTTGTGTTGGATAGTCCATTTATCGTGGAAGGCTTTAGGCTATATTACATCACGACCAATTGGAGTGAAGAATGTGGAAAAACGGGGAAAATTAACGTCGCATCCTATTGATTCTATTGTATATGATTTACCTTTTAATTTTAAAAGAATTCGATTTCCCGTTAATTTATCTTTTGCCGTAACAATTAATAAATCACAGGTTCAAACATTTAAACACGTAGGAATCGATCTACGTCAAGACACGGCGAACTATATGTCGCGTTGTCAAGATCGGGTTGCGGAGAAAATCAGTATGTTCTTCTTGCCAATAGAAAATAAGATCAACAATATCATTTACGCAGAAGTACTGTAAAATACATTTTTTAAAGAATTCTTAATCGCATTCATAATAACAGAAATCGACGCAGACGAAGTCGCGGGCAAAAGCTAGTTATAAATAAAAACAATAAGTACATATCTTACTAACACACGACCCTACTATTTAACTCAATGATGTAATTATAGCCATTTAAAACAAGTTATTTTTTTAGGAATTACCATGGACCGTAAAATTTAAAACACCATATTAACAATAAAATAAATAGTAAATTATTATATAAAATGTACTCCTCATTCAATAAAACATTCGCAGTTATCACGAAAGAACAATTAGATATTCTATAAAACTGTTATTAGGCCTACAATTACATATTCATCCTGGTCTGGTAAGAGTCTTGCAAGCGAAACACACATAAATAAACTACAAATATTACAAAATGTATGATTAAGAATCATCAAAAATTAAGCACCATACACTAAAATAATTACTAGAAATTATACACTAACAAACGTAATAATTTTTCACAAAATGTCAGCTAAATGATAATAAAAGAAATAGTAAATTATACCAAGTTAACAATTCCAAAATAAGAGAACAAAACATATATTTTGTTATAACTTTGACTACTGTTGTGCGGTGTATGGGGGTGTCTCTGGGGATCTTGAAGCTAAACTAAAACGATTATTTAACTGTCTGGTACGTTTCATCTTTGGGATATCCAGGGCCACCTCTGTAATCCCATCCTACCGTTCTAAGTATTTCCTGGCATCCTTTCTCTTCCAGTTCTCCGATCTCAACGTTCATCGTACATCTCATTCAAATCCTCCGTCCACTCCCGCAACACTCGTTCACGGTCTTCAGACACTGTATATAACGCCTCATCGAACCGCAGCTTTCGACAGATCTTTCCTTATCCGATCCTCGCCCATAAGGAATTCTATTCCTTCTTATATCCGTCATTCCAATACTCTTCCTATCTTCAAATCCCGTTTATTTAAATACTTCCTGTCTATCCAATTTTCAAATGACCTCAAATGATTTGCATATTTCAATAAAAATCGGCAGAGAGAAACGATTATTTATCACATTTTATTTTGTATATTAAAAATTTATGAATTTATTTTATGCATAATTTATTTTGCAATGTATATATTTTTATTTTTTTATTCTCGTCTAATTTGTTTTTTCTAAATATTTAAAAGAAGCTACCTATGAATCTATAACTATTATTAATTTTCTGTTGCTTTTTATTTATTTATTTTTTTTTTTTACTCTAAGACATTGAAGCTCTAACTTAATTTGTCTGTAACATTATTCCGAAGGGACTTGTCCCAGAATAAATAATTTATTATTATTATTATTTATTTGTTCTCACTTTCGCTGGCATTAGAGCCTACCCGGACCTTAGTCAAGGGTGAGGCTAGTAAACCTTAATCCTTCATGTTCATTACTTTTCGAACAATACTCGCAGTACCGAGTAGCACAGCTTTCTGCATCTCATCCAGAATGTTGAGGGGAAGATCCAGCTCCTTTATTGAATTAACAGTCATCTCTGGGATCAAGCCATTAGTTGAGATGATCAACGGCAGCACTCTCACTTTGTCAAGCTTGTACAGTTGCTTCAATTCTTCCCCCAAATCCTGATATTTTCTGACCTTTTCTGCAACTACCTTGTGCAGGTTATCATCTGATGGCACCCCTATCTCGATGATCATTGCACATTTTTCTGCCTTTAACATCAGTAAAATATCTGGCTTGTTATGTGGAATTGTATGGTCAGTTATGATGGCCAGGTCCCAATACAGCTTGACGTGCTGTCTATTAATGACTGGCTGTGGGGTGTATTTGTAATACGGGCAAGTTTGCTCCAGCATATGATATTTCTTGGCCAACACTTGGTGAACAATTTTAGCCACGTTATTGTGCCTCAGCAAGTATTCCTTTCCAGCGAGCACTTGACAGCCTGACGTGATATGCTGAATTGATTCTGTAACTGTTCTACACATACGGCACAGCTCAGAAATAGCTTCTCCACATATACGGCGCCTATATTTGTGGCAATAACTTGCTCCTGAATCGCTAAAATAAATCCTTCAGTTTCGGGATACAAATTACCATTACGCAGCCATGCTAGCGATGCACCTTTGTCTATGCCGGTTGCTACTAGATTGTGGTAATATCTTCCGTGAAATATTTATTATTATTATATTATTATTAAAATTCTTGAGTACCTTATGATTTCATTAGTTACTGTTATTTTTACTGATTTTCTTTCTTAGTTGTGTTTACATTCAACAAAATTACAAACAAAAATAGTTCCTAAACCACTGATCGTAGCTACAAATGTTATATAACAAAAAAAAATTCTTCAATAAATTTCTAAACCATAAACTTCTGGAATTTTTCAATCCAAACAACACTTATCATAAACATCTAGTGCATGTCAAATAAGTCACAACACGCTAAAACGAAACTTTTTTCATTCAAACTAATGTATCTCATAACGGGAAATCCTAGTGACAAATGTTATAGGACAAATAATATTTTTCTTTAATGTTCTGCTATGGAAACGTTTAATTCGATCCTCGCAACGCCAACAGAGGTAGACCGTGTTAAAATAACCACAAAACTTAAAAAAATGTAGAAAAACGTAAATTTCTTCATTCATACCATAGTGCTCATGACGGTGACAAATCTTATATACGGAAATAACTTCAAATTTTCAATGCGATCATCACCAACACTATGCTACTATGGCTAATCGGACGATGCTACAGTGGGAGTCCTAAATTTTGCCTAAAACTTTTTAAGTTGAACCACCTTTTTAAGTCCCCTCCGAAGGACGGCATTACTAAGGATTTTTTAACCCTATTAAAAAATCGTAGGGCTACCTATAGGTTTGAATCCGTGACCTTTGGTATAGAAAGCTGTTATACTAGCCAAAATGCTATAGGTGACCTCTGGTAGAGATGTTGAAAAAGGGGATTCCGTCAGGTTTTTCTACTGTATTTTTATTAAAGGATTGCAAGAATCCGAGATGATGTTCCATTCTGGGTGTAGCTGGATGATGTTAGCCGGCTATTAGAGGATGGAGAGGCTATTTCAAAAGGTGATGCTGCTCAAGATTACCCTGTGTTGTGATCAGCGAGTCACGACCCGTGACGACCAAGGCCGGAGATGAACCTTTGGATATCGGGAGTGAGGGGCGAGGAAACACCTGATGGGTCTAGTCAATTAGTACGGGCTCTTAGTCTGAATCTGTTCCACTGGGTTAAGACTCCTTGGTATTCAGGTTGTCGGGGGTTGTATCGTGTCATCTGAGTCAGGTTGGAGCTTATCGGTGAGGTCAGTCTATTGTCGCATTCGAATGAGTCTTATTGCTTGTTCTGTCGAGTTGTTTGAAGAATAGGAATGAGTGTATTTAAAGACGAAGAGCGGTCAGCGCAGTGGAAGAGAACTAGACTATCGATTCCCGAACCCGGGTTTGAATCCACATGTAGCAGGATAATTATTTACATTATATGCTTCTTCCACAACTTATTACTGTTTTTGGTTAATTATTTTCAATAATGGTTATATTTAGTCAACAATGGGACTAATTTTACTATTTCAAAGGATCATGCCCGATTTTCATATTTTAAGGACTGTTTTAATTTGATTTTTTTTTTTATTCTAAGTTAAAGTCTCCATTCTCGTTGAAAGGATTCTTCAATTGAAAGGGTTCAAAATGGAAGAGAACAACCATTTTGGACTCGATTCTCATTTTAAAAGGATACGAATCGAAATAATTCACTGGTAACTAGGATTACTACACTAAAAAGGACACTTTTTAATATAGAAACTTTCTTCCCGATGCTAGAAGTGGTACGAAATAACTTAAGTCTGTCTATATTAGGGTGGGTGAGGTGGCTTACGTCCGAAAATGACTAATTTAATATTTTAAAGGATATGCCCAAATTTCATATTTTAAGGACTGTTTCAATTTGTTTTTTCTTTATTCCAAGTTAAAGTCACCATTCTCGTTGAAAGGATTCTTAATAATTGACATTTATTGTAATCAGGATACGGTTCAAAATGGAAGAGAACCTCCATTTTTGACTCTATTCTCCTTTTAAAAGGATAAGAATATATATTAATTCACTGGTAACTAGGATTACCACACTAAAAAGGACACTTTTTAATAATCCCGAAAAGGACTAATTTTACTATTTCAAAGGATATGCCCGATTTTCATATTTTAAGGACTGTAATTTTCTTTTTTTATTTATATATATATATATATATATATATATATATATATATATATATATATATATTTATATATAAAGAGGTATTTAAAGAAAAAAAAACTATAATCCTGCATTATTTTCTTGAAAGACAAATATAACAGCAATAGTTATTTGTAAAACAAGGTATTAACGTGTGAGCCTTGAGCAACACCATATTTTAATAAAGCTGTTACCGAATTATATCGAATGTTAATTGAGGTTTAAAAAGACTATTTGACAAAGCTTAAATTAATTAGCACTGAAGGATAACCACATATGTGCATGTTCGACATCACCTTTAATTATATTTGCATTTTAATTATGAACGTGTTAATTCATTTGTTACGTGAAATTAAATATTTGCTATTGGTTAGTTAACATATATTTTACGACTGCAATGAGCGCTAAACCTCAATTGAGGTATTCTTAATAAACTAATAACCTCGTCTAAACTGAGTTGAAACCTTTATTAGTGGTTATAAAATGCCACATATTTTACCTCATAATTGAAGCTATCATGAGATTATTACTTTTACGCAGAAAACACATGCGATAACTTTTAACGGGGGACAGTGTGCGAATTGTTTCAGTGAAACCATAAAAAAAATTAAAAATAAATGGTAAATATACTCTGGGGTTTATAGATCAATATTACATTTTATGATATATATTTTTATTACTTATACATTAGCAAAATAAAATCCAAATAATATTAACTTTTACTTTTATACCTACTTCAGAAAGTTTTCTGAACTACCTTTTTTTTTCGAAGAAGTTCATGTTCCTTACATATACCATATAACCAGGAGTGCCTCAAGGTGACGTTATATGTCCTCTGTTTTACTGCTCATATACTGCTAATGTTTTTTGTCACCCATTACGGAACTTTATATGTTCAAACAGAAAGTACTAAATTTTCTTTCAAATACATTAAAGGCGTAAAATTTATTTTATGAAAATTATAATCCGAAGACACTTCTATCACCCGATTTTTCAAAGAGTTGAAGTGACTTAACCCTTTCTATCGTCGTACGAGTACTTCCTGGCATCCTTCATCTTCCAAGTTCTCCTAACTCACCGCTAATCTCTCGGATATATATTTATACCTTTCGTTCACTCCCACAAAACCCGTTCGTGACCTTCAGAACTGATACATAACGAACCGTATCTTTCGACAGATCCTTCCTAATCCGATCATTTTCCGTATGGAATCCCATTCCTCTATCTTTTCCACACTCTGATTCTCTTATGACTTCAAATATGTAATCCCTTCATTTCTGTGCAATTCGACAGACAGTTCGAAGCTTAATAGATTCGCAAATTTCTATAAAATAAGTAAACAAACATCCTTTAATCTTACCTATTAATAATATTCCGATTATTGCAGTTGAACAGATCCGCTAACCCGGACTTCTACTTGACAAACGTTTAACATGGAATCCGCACACTAGTCTGAAACGACAAGAAACTGCTCGCCGCTTTCGGTTACTTCAACACTTACTGGACGGACGCTCAATTTTCCACTTAACTACAAAAGGCTCATCTACATGCCTTTCATAAGACCTGTCTGGACTTACGGAGTTAGCTTTGGGGCTCCACTGAACCATCAAATTCTTCCCGTCTTCAATCCTTACAATCCATAATCCTTCGAAAAATCCTCAACGCTCCTTACTTTGTCATGAATAAGCTCATCCTTTAAGACCATAATATTCCCGATGTTGCTGATTTAGGCCGAACCAGGTATCAATTCTTTCATGAAAAACTCCACTCCCACTCTAACTCAATAGTTTCGATTCTTGCTTCCTTTTCCAGTCCTGACAATCCTCTGAGGCGTCTAAAAAGAAGATGGCCTCCAGACCTTCTAGTTTAGAACATTTTTAGATTGCTGCCGATGGGTAGCTTCTCTACATGTCTTGTTCATGTCTATTTTCTTTTTTTATTTCTTTGTCTATTTGTATATGAGACTAAGATTTGTATAATCGCATGTTTATATGTTTCATTTTTAGTCTAGTTTCGTTAATAATGTTCTGTATTATTAGGAGCTACCTTTTAATATATAGTCACGCCACCATGAGGCCACAGTGCACCTGCAGATCACACCATATTCCTTGAATCTTATTCAGCAGTCCTATTAACCTATATATACCCTGTCCCTTCTCCCAGGGATCACTCTCACACACTCTCTTCAAGTCCTCGCAGTAATTACGGTACGTAATCTATGTCAGATCTAGTATAGCCATATTGTTATTATCAAGATTGTCATTATTGTCTTTTAAAGTGTTATTATCGATATTTTGTAACTTTTGAATAAATAAAATATTTTTTTTACAATAACGAGCACGAACACCAAAATTGGCGCCCAGAACAGGGACTGCATATTTTTATCGCAGTTTTAAGAACCGAGTTTCCGCAGATCCGAACTTTTTCCGCAAATCCAGAATTAGGACTACCGCCTAGGATTCCTCACCTGTGAAGACTCAAGATTTTGGCTTACCTACCGAGGACTACCAACTTCGAGATCTTCAGATTCTGGACGAGTTCACTCACCCCGAGCATCTCGCAACGCAGGCAAAGTCTCTTATCTGCACTCAACCTTGGCCGGACTTCACTGTCGTCAGGTATCCAGCTCAAGGACAGATCTTCACACCCCGTCGAAGATTATTTTGACAGCGTACTCAATTTTTGTAAGTTAATTTCCTTTACTATTGTAATTTTATGTCTGATGATTATTTAAATTCTTTAATCCTGCGAGTAAATAATTTAACATTAACTACAAATATGGCAAGCTTTCAAATTAAATCGGCAGACTACGATCATATCCCTAATTTTAATGGAAATCCACACAATCTGTTAAAATTCGTGACAGTTTGTAGACAAGTTTACCAAATCGTGTGTAAACCGGACAACTCGTTTAAGGAACTAAACGAACAAAGATTATTAAGTAAACTTTTAGCAAAACTTACGGATGAAGCTGATTATATAAATACAACGTGCGAATTTAGTCGTGTTGAAGAATTACTAAATTATCTCGAAAGAACCTTCAGAGACAGCCGCTCAATTGAACAATTATCGCATGAATTATTTAATAACAAAATACATCATAAGGAACACCCTCTTGATTTCCTTCAAAGAATTGATAAGATCCGCACTTTAATAATTTCTAAACATCGGATAGAAAACACACCAAATAGAGAAACAATTATTAGCGCATTAGAGAAAAGTATTCTTTATTTTTTTTACACTAACATGCCCCTTCACATAAGAACATATCTTATGACTAAAGCAGAAAAGTTAAGAACATTAGATGATTTGAGAAATTTAATTCAGAATGAGAACCATCTACTCTTCGATGACCTCATAAATTCGGGAAATATGAGAAGACCCGGAGAACATGATTACAAAAGAGGCTTCGACCATAAGAAAAAGTTCGATAAAAAACATCACAAACGATTTAATAATTGGCAAAATCCCAATAACCCGTATAACCCACATAATCAAAGACAAGAGCATCAATATCGACAACAAGAACCTCCACAAGACTACCGGCAGAATAATAATAATAATAATTATTACCAACAATGGCCCCGTCAAGAACAACAAAGGTATTTCAACGGTTCAGGTCGATACCGGAATCAAAATTATAATAATAATAAGAAAAATGAAAATCCAACTGTATCCATGAGAACAGTTAGCGCATTCGGGAATAAACCGAAACAGCCTAATTTCCAAATTCAGCAAGAAGACCCGAAAGACCAAGAAATCAGAGAATTAAGAGAGAAATTAGAAAAATTAGATCCAAATAATTCTTTTTTAGAGAAAGGCCCGCCAGACAATCAAAACACATAAAAGAAGAGAATAAAAGCCAACTGCCTTATGTTAAAGACCACGCGAATCGTAAATGGCTTATTGATACCGGATCTTGGAAGAATTATATAAGACCAGACATTGTACCACCAGATGTTGAAAGAGAAAAAGAAAATTTTACAATAAAAACAGCAACCGGAGAAGAACTTGGCACGGAATCTATTTCAGTTTATTGCAGAAATAATTTTCTTAAAAACCCCGAAAAAATAAAATTTTATCTATTTAATTTCAGTCCCAATTACGAAATACTACTAGGAAATGAGACAATGAGGGAAATGAAATTTAATATCGATTTCGAAACCAACAAAATAAAAACTCGCTATACAGAGTTTGATTTTATTATGGAAGACGAAGTTTTAAAATTAGTTTTGAAAGAAGGCGAAAATCAGATAAAAGTAGAACAAAATAAAAATCTATATTTTATTGACTATGAAGATGATAAGATTAAAATTAAACCTGGCATCTATGATCAAAATATAATAATCGACAGTAAAGTTAACGAAACCATATATTTACCTTTATACTATTTGCAAAAAGAAGAAGTAGAATTAACAGATTCTAATAAAAAAGGAAACCATGAAATAATAAACACAAATCCCCCAACTAATCAGAACCGACCATATACCTCCTCAAGAAAAATCAAATTTAATTAAATTATTATCGAAATATCCATCAGTATTTAAGACTGAAAATGATCCCCTTTCAGCCACTGATTTATTGGAGCATAAGATTAAAACAAAAACCGAAGACCCGATATATTCGAAAAATTACAGATATCCCCACCAATTCAAAGAAAATATTAAGGAAGAAATTAAAAAGATGTTAGAATCCAAAATAATAAGACCCAGCAATTCCCCTTACAATTCTCCCGTTTGGATTGTCCCGAAAAAGCCAGACGCATCAGGAAAAAGAAAAATACGAATGGTGATTGATTACAGGAAATTAAATCGAGAAACAACCCCGGATAAATTCCCCATTCCTAATATTGAAGACCTTTTAGGCAAATTAGGAAAAGCGACGATATTTACAGCAATGGACCTTTGCTCAGGCTTCCATCAAATAAAAGTCGAAGAAAGTTCTATCCCAAAAACAGCATTTTCTACAGATCAAGGCCACTTTGAATTCCTTCGCATGCCATTTGGACTCAGTAATGCCCCAGCAACGTTTCAAAGAGCCATGAATATCATTTTTTCAGATTCTATTAACGTTTTAGTCTATATGGACGATATTATAATTTTTTCTGAAAATTACAAAGATCATTGGAAACATTTAGAAGAAACTCTTAAAAAGTTAGAAAAACATAACTTAAAGATTCAGCTCGATAAGACAGAATTTTGCAAGAAAGAATTGTTATTCCTCGGACATATTATCAGCGAACGCGGCATAGAACCTAATCCAGAAAAGATAAAAGCAGTAAAAGATTTTAAACTCCCTAAAAATGAAAAAGAAATTAAAAGCTTTTTAGGATTAACTGGTTTCTATAGGAAAATGATACCAAATTACGCAAAGATAGCTTCCCCATTAACGAGATGTCTTCGAAAAGATCAAAAAGAAATCAAACCAGAGTTATATGAAAACGCTTTTGAGAAATTGAAACAACTTGTATGTAGTAGCCCCATTTTGCAAATTCCAGATTTCAATCAGGACTTTTTCTTAACAACTGACGCAAGTAATTTCGCCATTGGTGCAGTATTAGCACAGAAGAAAGATGGAAAAGAACTCCCTGTATGTTTTGCATCCAGAACACTTAATAAAGCAGAACAAAATTACTCAACAACGGAAAAGGAATGTTTAGCCATTATTTGGGCTTGCAATCATTTTCGACCCTACTTATACGGTAGAAAATTTTTCATATATTCAGATCACAAACCTTTAGAATATTTAAGAACGTGTAAAACACAGAACGCCAGATTAATTAGATGGAAATTATTGTTAGAAGATTTCGAATATGACATAAAATACATTGAAGGAAAGGCTAATAAAGTCGCCGATCATTTATCCCGTTACCCTATTGAAGAAAGGAAATTAAAAGAACCAGAATTTGATATTTTTCATACAGAAAATTCTCCTAATAACTATTCACAAGAAATCGTAGATTTATTACAAGAAATGGGAATAGAAGAAACCCAAGAAGAAGCTAACAATGAAAACTTAGAAGGAATTAATAATGATGAAAACATAGAAGAAAATAATAATGGTGAACACCAAGAAATAATTCAAGATGATATATCTTCTTTAGCAACGCAGCACTCCACAGAATCCTCCGATAACAGAATCTTAATAGTTGATGATAAATCTAGACCAGTAAATGTTGAGAAAAATCAAATAATAATAAAAAAGGGACACGCGAAAATTCAACGCGAAACAATATTCAATAATAAGCAAAGAACAACAATTGAATTTACTTGGCCTTATCATGAAAAAGATTTTGAAATAGAAGAAAAACTTTTAGAAATCTTAAGACCAAATATAACTTACGGCATATACTGCTCACCCATATCAGATTCTATAGAAAGTGAAAATAATTGGTATAATGCATTATTTAATAAAGTTGCATCACTCATTAGAGAAAAATTTCCCACAAATAGAATTAAAAGATATTATAAACTATTGCCAGATGTAAAGAACACGGAAGACCAGAAATTACTTATCCTTGATTATCATATCGCCAAGACATGCCACAGAGGTATAAATGAAACATATTTAGTTTTGAAAACCAAATTTTATTGGCCCAATATGAAAGATCATATCACAGAAATTATAAACAAATGTGACACATGTGGAAAAGGCAAATACGATAGAAGACCTATAAAACAAAAATTTAAAATTACTCCCACACCTGAGAAACCCTTTACAGATTTAATGATTGATACCTTACACATGAGTAATTATTACATTTATTTAATAGTAGATACTTTTTCCAAAAGAATATTTTCTTATTACGCAACGAGTTATAATGCCATAGAAAGCATGAAAGTATTGAAAAAATATTTAGCATATTTTCCAAAACCCCAAAAAATATCATGTGACAACGGAAGAGAATTCGACAATAACTTGTTTAAAGATTTTCTAAACTACTTAAATATTGAATTACATTATACTACCCCCAATCACCCTAACTCTCTTGGATTGCTTAATCGAGCAAGCTCTTCGTTATTAGAAATTTTAAGACTTATAAACATAGAAAACAAAGATGATAAAGAGGAAGATAAGTTAGAGCAAGCAACGACAGCATATAATAATTCCCTTAATCAAGATCTTAAAATGACCCCTAACGAAATAACTTTCGGTATCACTAATGAAACTTATAATGAATCCCCGGAAATAAAAGAATATCTTGTTCATGAGTACCATCGGAAAATGAAGCAGCTTTTCGAAATAACTAAGAAAGGTATAGAACAAAATAAAGAGAGAAAAATAGGCAAGTTAAATGAAAATAGAGAAGACATAGAAATCCCGGAAGATGTGTATATAAAGAGACAACAGAAAAAGAAAATAGATCCTAAATACGAAAAAGGAAAGTATGTCGATAAAAGATTTCAAAATAGAAATAAAGGTAGAAAGAAAAAACTCCACCCTGATCAAGTCAAACGACCGAAAAAAGTCACTAAGAAAAAGAAATCAAATAATAATAATAATAAACCTAGTACAAGTCAAAAAAACCCAGAAATAACTGATGAAGATATTGAGAATGTCATAAAAGAAATAGAAACGTCTAATGTTACAGGAGTCAGCCAAGATGACTTTGAGTTCGACGACGAATTGTTTCAAGTATCTTCTGATCGCAGCGCTTACGGTTCAGATACAGACCCTGCTAATACAAGATTTATCTGACGGACCAGGAGCATCCATCGTACAAATTAATCCATCTTTTATAATTGAAGATTGGTACACATTTTTACATTATAAGAATCTTACAAATTTAACAAGAGAAATTCAAACCCTTAAGATTAGCATTGACGTATTAACAATTAGTAATGAATATAAAACTTTGCATAATATTATTGAACAAAAATATAACAAGATATTAGAAAAAATTAATCATATTGTAAATATAAATCGGAATAACCGATCAAAAAGAGGTTTAATTAACGGACTAGGCAATGCTATTAGTTGGCTCACCGGCAATATGGACGCCGATGACAAAGAAAAGTATGATAATATTTTAAATAAAATCGAGAGAAATATGTATCACATAGAGCATAATGAAAATGTTAGATTAGGATTAAATAAAGAATTAACATCTAAACTTAATAAAGAAATAATTGTTTTAAATAAATATAAGGATAGTATAGAAAAAATAAATAATTTTACAGATTTAGCTCTTACTAAGTTAATGTATCATGATTTATTAGCCGTATTAGATTTAGTAGAAAATCAATTAAATGATATAGAATTTTCCTTAGAAACAATGTAAATTAGGAATTACCCATCCAAGCATATTAACGACTAGAGAACTAGAACAATTAAACATACCGTTCGGAGAACCAATCACAGAAAATGTAAAATTAAACTGGTTACTTAGCTCCACATTTTGTTCCCTATCAGATACAGGATTAATTTATTATTTTATTAAAATCCCTTTGAAATCATTGCCAAAAACAACTTATTATGCTATGTCATATCCAGTTACAAGGAATAATAAAGTCATTACTCTAAAGATTAAAGAACAACTAATCATTAGATTTAAAAATTCGTTTTACAATGGAAATTGTATTAAATTCAATAATCATCATTACTGTAAAGACATGATAGAGATTAAGGACAAATGTATTTTAGAATTATGTAAGAATATAGAATTAAATGATTGTAAAGCTGTAGAAATAAGAACAAACCCTATAATCAAACTTATACCCACATTACACCAATATTTAACCTTTAATATTAGCAATGTAACAACTAGTGTAACAAACACACAAATGTATCATCTACCATCTACTAGCCTCCTTAATCTTAATGAAAATGAGAAATTTGTAAATATAAATGTACCACTTTCTTATGTTGACAATGTAAATATTCCTTTTATTTCCTATCATTCTGTTAATAATAAAACTATTGTATCAACAAATTTTACTTTTGAGGAATTACAACAAATAGACTTAAGTAATATAGAAATAGAAGAATTAGAACCTTATGATATAACTGTATCCCAATTTATTTCTTATATATTTTATGTAATATGTTTATATCTTTTATGTTATAATCTTTATCGTCAGTATTGTAAACTGAAATTACTGTGTTCTAATCCTTCAAATGATAATCCAAGTACCCATCCTCAACCACCTGAATGTTTTGATGGCAGAGCCAGAGCTTGGTTTCAATATTTACAGAATAGACAAACCGTCCCAAATCCTTAAATTTAGAGTTCAGTGGGCTTCACTCTCATAAGGACGGAGGAGTCACGCCACCATGAGGCCACAGTGCACCTGCAGATCACACCATATTCCTTGAATCTTATTCAGCAGTCCTATTAACCTATATATACCCTGTCCCTTCTCCCAGGGATCACTCTCACACACTCTCTTCAAGTCCTCGCAGTAATTACGGTACGTAATCTATGTCAGATCTAGTATAGCCATATTGTTATTATCAAGATTGTCATTATTGTCTTTTAAAGTGTTATTATCGATATTTTGTAACTTTTGAATAAATAAAATATTTTTTTTACAATAACGAGCACGAACACCAAAATTTATTACTATAGTTCCTTTTTGTTTTTCGTTTCTATTATTTTTACTTTCACTTACTATATATAGTAAGGGAAAGTATTGCGATCGTGAAAATTTTCGAATTCCAGTTTTCAACGAAAATACACGTTTTAGGGTCCCCTGAGTCCAAATAACCAAGTCCCGCAAAAAGGTCTGTGTGTGTGTGTGTGTGTGTGTGTGTGTGTGTGTCTGTGTGTGTGTGTGTGTGTGGTAGCTCCCGGGCGGAAACGGTATGTCCTATGAAACTGAAATTTCATATTTAAGACAACTATACGTCCGAGACGTGACAAAACTTTTTTCATCAAAATGAGCTTACCAGAAGAGGCACTTTATACCATGCATTTTGCACCTTTTTTCGATTTTCTCGAAAACGGTTCCGACGATTTTGATTAAACTCGCTATATCGATGTAAAATTTAATGGGCTCTAATATAATGTAGGCTTTATTTGGATAAAAATGGTCTGACAGGGCTTAAATGCCGATACTTTAAATTTTCTTCTCCTAAAGTACCTTTAATTTTGTAGATTCAATAATAATAACTAGATTATCTTGTTAACGCTGATGAAAAACAGGTAAATATATAAATTGAATAGATTCGAGAAAGGAGAAAACAGAAAAAATATTTTTTTAATGCAATTTTTCGTTTTTGAACATAAGAGCAGTGATATACATGTATGATATACCGTTGGAAAGCTAAAGATTTTAGAAAAAATATCATCTCATACACAAGCTTTTAAAAGTTAATGGAGAGTGATGAAAAGAAGATAAAACTAACTGATTATTTAAGATAATAATATAATCGATTTTTTAATAAAACACATGTTTCTATATAAATTCATTTTGATTAATTCCTTAATAATTTCACGTATTTTTATCTCTAACTGTATTTGAAAATTCTTTCATTGATTTTAAAAATGGAGGTAAGTGAAAGTCGTGTGTTGCCCGCACCAGATTTTTTACTCTAAAACACTAAAGTTCTTTTTTATATATTTTGTAATATTATTCTAAAGGGACTTGTCTCAGAATAAATAACTAATGTATTATTAAACGGCTTTTTTAACACAGAGAAATGAAATATGAAAAATTCATGTTAATAAGGCATTAATTAAGGAGTAACAGGGGTAAATTGGTATCGGATACCTCACTTAAAAATATAACGAATTGTGTTTTATAGTTCTTGCAAGTTTAATAGATATTATACACATCGTCCTAGGTAGTGGTGCATTTCGATAGAGATGAGAGAAAAAATATCAAAGAATGACAAATTGAATTATACTACGAGGAAATGCCTCACATGATGAACCCCGACATAAAACAAAGAAGGTTAAGGCACCTTAACTTAGTGCCTGTGCCACGGGGACCGACAGTAATTGGGAAACATCACGAACGTTTCGCGTGCTCTTGTTGAATGTTAAAGTCCTGAATGCCAAGTCGTCATCCCCTCGTTTCTCTACCTAAGAGGTCCTGGATAGTTCAGCAATATTATTTATCGATTATATCGGGCATAATCGACTTTTGGATTAGTCGATAGATTGGCATAAATGAAAATTTTTCCCAATTATTAAGTTTAAAATTTTCAGCACGTAGATGATTTTGAGATTCTATTGTAAATCGTTTGAGATTCTTAATTAATATGGAATATAAGAATTTTGTCAGACAAATTTATTGTAAATATTTATTTATTTATTTTTTAATATTTTTATTGAAATTTACAACTGTATTTTGTAATACAACAAGTAAATATGTTAATAATGATAAAATACATGAAAAAAACGCGAAGAGAAAACGCCCATTGGCATCACTCCACTAAGTAACTAAACTAGAAGGTCTCGAGGCCATCTTCTTTTCAGGCGCCTCGTAGGATTGTCAGGAATTAAAGAGGAAGCAAGAATTGAAACTAGAGGATTAGAGTGGGAGTGGAGTTTGTCATGGAAGGATTGATACCTGGTTCGGGCCAAATCAGCAACATATGGGATGTTAAGGTCTTTATGGATGAGTTTATTTGTGACAAAGTAAGGAGCATTGAGGATGTAAATAAATTTAAAAAATAAAAATATTAAGGGTCAGTAGAATATAATAGAATAATGTTTTTATTGACAACTAGCTGGGACCCATAGCTTTGCTCGCGAATAATTTCGTATTAATTTATGTGCGTTTATGAGTCTTTACACTTAGTTATAATTTGAAGCCCGATCTAGACTTCTTCCATTCAAATTTACAATAGCGAACCAGTAGAAGTAGTTATACCCATAATTACTAAATATGTAAAAATAATTGTCACAAACCGTTGGCAACCTAAATGTGAATTATTATTTGTCGGCGAAACCTTACATCTGAATCACTCGCGTTTTTTTAGAATTCACAAATTATGTTCTTGAAATTAATATTTTTTTAGCCAATTAAAATAATTAAAAAAACAAAAAAACAATTGAATATATTTTCATAGGAACCTACACACGAAACAGATATGAAATGGAATATGCTTAAAAGGGTCGGTCACCTTTATGTAGAGGTCAGCCTTGTGCCCTTATGATTTTTTAATGGGAGTAAATAAAACCTTGGTTATGCCCTCCTCCGAAGGGGACGTAAAATGGTGGTCCGGAGCCTTAAAAGTGACGTTAAACGAATAGATAACAACAGAAATATGCTTAAAAATATTTGTGATGTGACAATGGCTAAGACGATTTTACGTTCAGGTTGTTAGAAATTTGATATTTCAAATGAGTATGTATAATGTTTTAGGAGACGTTTAGTTTTTGTGTTATTCAAAAACTAATTTTGTAAAAGGTTTTAGACTTTTTAACCACCTTAATGTCGAAGATTTCCAAACCCAGACATATTCTGAAGCGACTTCATCTGCGTCAATTTTTGGTATTATGATCGCTATTAACAAGTTTTTAAAAGAATATATTTTAAAGTACTTCCGCGTAAATGAAATTTTTAGTTTTATTTTCTTGTGGCAGAAGAACACACTGATTTTCTCAGCAACCCGATCTTGACGTAAATCGATTCCTACGTGTTTAAATGTTTACACCTGTGTTTTATTAATTGTTACGGCAAAAGATAAATTAACGGGAAATTGAATTATAGTCAAATTAAAAGGTTAATAATTTGGAATCATTGGGAGAGAGGTTTTTTCCTCCTAATTTTCCCCGTTTTTCTCCAAATTTCCCACTGAGTCTTCATTCCTATTAGTCGCAGCGTGATGTTATATAACCTATAAACCTTCCTCAATAAATGGACTATCAAACACAAAAAGAATTTTTCAATTCGAACCAGTAGTTTCTGAGTTTAGCGCGTTCAAACAAACAACCAAACTCTTCAGCTTTATAATAAAGAAAGAAAGAAAGTAAATTTTATTCTGGGACCTTCAGTCCCCTAAGAATAACAGAAAAGTACAAAACTTGGCTTGTGTCTGGCACAGAAACAAAAACATAAAAGAAATACAAACTTAAGATATAATATTATTTAAAAATAAGAATAAATAAAGTTAAATGAATAACCACGATTACTTAGTATGCATATATGTTTACAATTGTATAATCATTAATGTGTATCTGAAGATATATTACTATTGTGCTTCTTATGGTATAATAAGGAGAAAAACAGAAGAAAGAAAGAGAAAGGTGAAAATATATCTAAAACATTGTTTACATATTTGTTGTGGTCCTCATTTTAGAATGTGACATGACCACTATTCTAGCGTTTTGTTTACAATCAATCTGTAGATGGATGGTTGAGGAGATGAAGGAACAGTTTGCTTTTAAATGAGGTTAAGGAAGGTGCTTTGCGTATAGAGGTAGGTATGGAATTCCAGAACGATGTGGCACGCAAACTAAATGATTTTTTAAAGGATGATGTTTGATGAAAAGGAATATATAGGTTAGTGGACTGGGATCTTGTATTAAACGAATGTACAAGGGATAAGTAGGTCAAGAATGTAGGATGGATTTTTGGTATTGAAAGTACGGAATAGAAAAACTCCCAAGAAATACTTTCGCCGGGAAACAGGATTGAGCCACTTCAACTCGGCATACCTGTCAGAAACGCTGGAGCGCCTAGGGACCCCGAAGATGAATCTAATGAAACATTTCATAAGTCTTTCCAGTCTCATTTCGAGTCCGCCAGACAATCCACCGAACACCATGCAGCAGTAATCGAAGTGGGGGAAGACAAGGGACGAAACAAGGAACCGACGAACATCGAAAGGCAGTGAATCACGCAATCTTGAGAACAGTTTAAGAGTAGAGATGGAATTACGAATGATATGGGATACATGATTATTCGTATAATAATTATATATATATATATATATATATATATATATATATATAATAATATATATTATATTATTATATTATAATAATATAATATTAGTATAGCTTTCAAATAAATAGATGCTTTGATACATCGACATTATTGGGGGCTTTAATCTTTGATATTTAGCCCTTACGCCGCTATATAGATATATATATAGATTTAAATACACAATATTATAATAAGAAAAGAATAAAACGTTATTAGGGGGAGTAAACCCAGTTGATGACCCAAGATATTTTTTTTAAAGTGAAAGAAAAATCCTTAATTATGCTGTCCTTTAGAGGGTACGTAAACTGGTAATCTCAAATCAATGCGATGTAAGTTACTCGTTAACTACTATCTGAGTGACTTTAAATGAATAAATAAACATACAATATTATAATAGCAAAAGAAAACACATTATTTTGCCTTTATTATTTAATCCTCAGCCCTAAGAAAAGGAAAACATTATCATCGGCAGGAAAACAGCCTTCTTAGCCCAAGGTCGTGGTAGGGGTGGGAATAATCGAATGATCGCCATAATCGGATTTCGATGATTTAAATAATCGAATGATTTCATAATCGAAAGATCGAATGATTAATATGCATTTTGAGAGACGATATGCCACAATTCCCGTCTCTATTGTGGCTGAGCTGCATAAAATTTATGTGACGAGCAATAAAAAAAAAAAATTAATTATCGGACCTCCTTATAATCCCTCGATTATCGTTATACAATTCAGTTCGAAATGAGCATTCGTTCCTCCGAACCGATTAATCTGATAATCGATTAATTCGAATGATTGAAATAATCGAATGCTCCGATAATCGTCATTCGATTATGCCCATCCCTAGGGCGTGGTTTCATAACCTGCATATAGACCAAGGATTTCTAGAAAGTAAAAAATCCTTGGTTATATCGTCTTTCGGTGGAAACGTAAATGAGTACCATAAAGATCTTTCTTATTTATTAGCGATGGACCAGTTCTCATTTAAGATGTAACTCACTTCTGTTGACCTAATAGTTATTCAGACTAAGTATTATCATAATCAAGTATGTTCTCTTGGTAATAAAGAAACATAAAGATGCGATGACTCCAACAAACAGTGTTTTTAACCATAATAATCTCAAAAATCTGGTGCGGGCAACACACGACTTTCACTTACCTACATTTTTAAAATCAATGAAAGAATTTTAAAAAACAGTCAGGGATAAAAATACGTGAAGGGATCACTTGTAGCTGGGTGGCTAGCGTAACAGCCTCCCATGCCAAAGGTCACGGGTTCAAATCCGCAGGTGGTCCTAGGATTTTTTAATGGGAGTAAAAAATCCTTAGTTACGCCGTCCTTCGGAGGGGACGTTAAAAGGTGGTCCCGAGCCTGTGCGATGTCAGGTACTCGTTAAAGATCCCTATCCTAATAAAACCTGGATAGGCAAAATTTAGGACTCCCACTGTAGCATCGTCCGATTAGCCATAGTAGCATAAAGTGACGTTCAATAAATAAATAAATAAAAAAAAAAATACGTGAAATTATTAAAGAATTAATTAAATTGAATTTCTATAGAAACATGTGTTTTATTAAAAAATCTATTATATTATTATCTAAAATAATCAGATAGTTTTATCGGCTTTTATTATATTTTTTTCTAAATTCACTAGCTCCCCAACGGTATATCATACATACATATTACTACTCTAATGTTTAAAAACTAAATAATGCATTAAAAAAATATTTTTTTCTGTTTTCTCCTTTAGTTGGGTATCGAATTTATTCAACTTATATATTTACCAGTTTTTCATCAGCGTTAACAAGATAATATAGTTATTTTTATAGAATCAACTAAATTAAAGGTACTTTAGAGAAACACAATTTAAAATATCGGCATTTAAGCCCTGACAGACCATTTTTATCAAAATAAAACCTACATGATATTAAAGCCCATTAAATTTTACATCATTATAACGAGTTTAATCAAAATCGTCAGAACCGTTTTTGAGAAAATCGAAAAAAGTTGCTAAATGCATAATATAAAGTGGCTCTTTTGGTAAGCTCATTTTGATGAAAAAGTAACGTCTCGGGCGTATATTTGTCTCAAATATGAAATTTCAGTTTCATAGGACTTACCGTTTCCACCCGGGAGTTACCACACACACACACACACACACAGACCTTTTTGCGGGACTTGGTTATTTAGACTCAGGGGGACCCTAAAATGTGTATTTCCGTCGAAAACTGGAATTAAAAAATTTTCACGATCGCAATACTTTCCCTTACTATATATAGTAAGTGAAAGTAAAAGTTACACTTAACCTCACTATACAACAGCAACTAGCCCGGTGTTACCTGTAGTGTAGTGGCTACCATAATAGCTTTCTATGCTCAAGGTTCTAGGTTCAAACCTGTTGGTGGCCCCGGGATATCTTTAAGGGAGTAAAACATCCTCAGTTATGCCATCCTTCCGAGGGAATGTAAAAAGATGGTCCCAAGCATGTGCGATGACAGGTACTCGTTAAAGATCCCTATCCTAATAAAACCTGGATAGGCAAAATTTAGGACTCCCAGTGTAGCATCGTCAGATTAGCCATAGCAGCATAAAGTGACGTTAAATGAATAAACAACAATAACATGCACTAAAACACGCAATATTCACTCGAGAGAATCGTTTGTTTGTTTATTCGTTTAATGTCACTTTTATGCTGCTATGGCTAATCGGACGTTGCTACAGTGGGAGTCCTAAATTTTGCCTATCCAGGTTTTATTAGGATAGGGATCTTTAACGAGTACCTGTCATCGCACAAGCTTGGGACCATCTTTTTACATTCCCTCGGAAGGATGGCATAACTAAGGATTTTTTACTCCCATTAAAAAATCCTAGGGCCACCCGCGGTTTTGAACCCGCGACCTTTGGCATAGAAAGCTACACTCGAGAGAATTAATTGATAATGTGACAGTCCTTGAGTAAGTTGATACGAGAGTCCAACAAGCAGCGATACCACGGTATTGGTTGGCATTGAGGTCCAAACTAGCTGCCGTTCTAAAGTAAAAGTGAGTGCCATTACACTCACCCAAAAACGTCAACAATCTTAACAAAAAGCTATTGTAAGTGCACAAGTCGTCCTTCCAGATTGTTTTTATAAAAAAAATCAAGGTCTAATTGTGTAGTATCCTGTTTAATGACCATAAAAAGTAACTTAAATGTGGAACGGGATATTTAATTTAACAGGGACAGATTTTTTTCGATCCAATTAACGACCATCGTACATTTAATCCCTTTCATATATATGAAACTAGCTTTATCCCCGGGTTTTGTTCATGTGTATTTTATTTTGTGATGATTTAAATATATCGGCGTTAATAGTAACATAACTATAATAGATACAACTTCATGTATACTCCGTTGTCGGTCAATCAGTTACTACTTTCAACTGAATTATTCAGAACGAATAAAGTTATCTTTTCTCGCCCTCTCTCTCTCTCTCTCTCTCTCTCTAAATATATATATAATAGTATTGTTTGATTAGTTTTCGACTGTTAATAATTTAGGTTTTCTACTGTTCTTAAGGTTCAGTCAATAAATAAACAATTTTATTTATGCAACGTTTCGAGAATTTATGTTCTCATATATTATGCCTTAACAGTGGAAAAACAAAAAACAGAACATTGATATTTTTATAGAATAGAATAGAATATAAAACAATTTTTTATTCTGGGACAGGGTCCCTTAAGAACAATTGATATGTACAACTTGGGGTCTTACTGCGGCTCAGTGAGATCATAAGGTACCCATGTATCGATCTTTTTTACTTTCCCAATACACTTTAAATGTCTGGAAACGGTAGATGCACTTGCATTTAGTTGTGCTGAGAGTCCTTTAACTGTTTGGTAGGTGTTTCCTTCTACTGTATATTTGAGGACATCGTTGTCTATTACGGACGGAGGTCTTCCTCGGGGCAAGATTTCCACGCCGGTGTCCCCAGCAGAAAACTTAGCAAACCAACGGCGAATGGTCCGTTCATTAACACTCTCTTCTCCAAACGCCTGGCAAATATTGCTAGCGGCCTCAGCTGCTGAATGGCCGAGTTTAAACTCGTACAAAAATTTTACTCGAAAATCGCGTGTTTCTATGTTCATATTTGGAGATATACTAAAAAGTGGGTAATTGATTGGGAAGCTAGTGTTTATAATACAAATGTAGAGGATTGGTAACTGTTTGCTTTAAATATGTAAAAATTCGGAAGAAAACAACAGAGACGTGCAAAATCATTTGTGTATTTCAGAAACTATAAAAACGGACATTTCATGCGAAACAACCCAATATAATCAAGGCATCAAAAAATCTTTCCTGAAAAATCAGTTGTAATGTAGACTTTATAATATGCGGTTGGAAGGCGCTAGATTTAGAAAAGTTAATATGCAATAAAATAAATTGTAAAAGTTAAGAGAATGTCGTAATAGGCCTGTAAAGTAATATAGATATGTTATTTGTAATGAGGGAGGCTATGGGATTCAGTGTTGCCACCGTTCAAGCTATATTCTTCCATAGAGTACGCAATATTTTATTACTACTAAAATATTTCAGTACCAAATCGTAAGTAAGTTTTTAAAATAAATAGAAAGTTGTTATAAATCCATAAACTCACGTTGTTAATTATTTGTACTTTAAAAATTATTTTATAAAAACAGATTTTAACTTTTTATATGTATTTTAAATAGATCATTTTAAAATAAAATAAATATTAACCGAATAAAAATAACAACAGTTTTTATGTTAATGTTAACCGTTTTCTGGTGTAAGAAGGCATAATTTTGTAAAAGCCATAGTGTTTTACCAATTTGTATTTTTTTTTAAATGTAAAGTTATCCATAAAATAATTTTGGAAACATCTTGAAATAAAAAAAAAAATGATATCAGTTGACAGACAATCGTTTATACGAAACATAAATACCACATTTTATTTATAATTTCAAATATAGAGGTATAGTATATATTCGAGGAAAGAAATAGGTGTTGAATGGGCAAGACAGATTTTATTTTTATTCTGATATCACCTCACTGCAGAAAATTAACGCATGTGAAGGCCTGACGTAGGCATTCAACGACAATCAGATAAAGCTTGTGATGGACAGTTCTAGATTGGACTGAAAGTGGAATCGAACCTCTTCTCACAGGGTGTGAGAGTTTCAAAAAAGTTCTGACGACCCGATAGAAAAAAAAAATCTTACAGTACTAATGGAATCCTAGGAGACCCTAATTCAAGAACTTTAGAGAGTTTTGGGATCAAAAGTGGATCTACTGGATGTATAACGAAGTTAAAATAAATATAAAAAACTATATATTTAGATAAACAAAAATGACTTTTTATTTAACTATTGGGTTGTTTCACATGAAATGTCCGTTTTTATAGTTTCTGAAATACATAAAGGATTTTGCAGGTCTCTGTTGTTTTCTTCCGAATGTTTACATATTTAAAGTAAACAGTTACTAATCCTCTACCTTTGTATTACAAACATTAGCTTCCTAATCAATTACCAAATTTTTAGTATACCTCCAAATATGAACATGGAAACACGCGATTTTCGAGTAATATTTTTGTACGAGTTTAAACTCGGCCATTCAGCAGCTGAGGCCGCTAGAAATATTTGAAAGGCGTTTGGGGAAGGGAGTGTTAATGAACGGACCATTCACCGTTGGTTTGCTAAGTTTTCAGCTGGGGATACCGGCCCGAGGAAGACCTCCGTCCGTAATAGACAACGATGTCCTCAAACATACAGTAGAAGGAAACCCCCACCAAACAGTTAAAGGACTCTCAGCACAACTAACTCATGATCTCACTGAGCGGCAGCAAGACCCCATGTTTCAAAATATATCGTACGAAAACTGAAAGAACTGGGCTACGAAGTTCTTCCGCACCCACCATATTCTCCCGACTTGTCTCCAACCGATTACCACCTGTTCAAGAATTTAGACAACTTCGTCAATGGAAAACTTTTTAAAAATGATGATCAAGTGATAAGTGCGTTTTCAGATTTTGTTTCACTTCAAAGCTCAGAGTTTTTCAGTTCGGGGATAAAAAAGTTGGTGTCACGTTGGGAAAAATCCTTTACCTTGAAAACGGACATTTCATGTGACACAACCCAAGAAAATAACTTAAACAATATAATTAATGTTTAATTAAATTATTATTTTTTTTTTTTGTTTCAGGTACGTATAGGTAGCCCAGTAACGTAGTTTTATCTTCGTGGGATGAAGTGGTTTCAGGTAAGATTTTATAATTATAGAAATACAAAAGAGATGTATTGATGAAGCATTCTAATGATTATCTCTTTAGTAAATTACAAAAAAACAAAAAAATTTTGTGCGTAAAGGCACTTTTTACTTTCACTTACGTCCCTTGTTAAAATAAATTTTAAAACATTTAAACGAAGTTAGATTATCAAAAAAATGTTAATGATTGACATTGAGTTTCGATGGAAACATGTTTTTCGATTAAATGATCTACTTTAACTTATACAAATATAATATAATATAGGAGTATACATGATAATTGCAAGTGGACAGCAAAAAAAGGTTGTGATAATGAAAAGATAAATTTTAACAGAATTATTCATATCTATGAGCTTAATATGAATAATACTATAATAGTAATTGACCTATATTGAGATACAATATGTAAATATAAATAATATTTGAAAATCTGAAGATGAGGAATAAGGTACCTCGAAACAGTAATGTAATAATCATGTTTGATATATTATGATAAATAAATATATAAACAAATTAGAAGAGAATGTTCCGAATAATATATTCATAATATTGGGTTGATGCAAAATTAATGCAGGTTTTTAGTAGGTATTGTAAATACGCCATATCTTTACTTTAACCATATATATTTAATCAAAATAATTTCCATCTGAATCAATGCACTTTTGCCAACGTTCAACAAGCTTTCTTATTCCACCAGAAAAAAAATCCGAATCCCTGGACTCAATGAAATCACGAAAAGAATTTTCAATGTCGTCCTGGTTTTGAAAATTTTTCTCCCTCAAAAAGTTGTCCAGATGCCTGAAAAAGTGGAAGTCTGTAGGAGAGAGGTCAGGTGAATAAGGCGGATGTTGGAGAACTTCGTAGCCCAACTCGTGCAGTCGTCGAAGCGTTGGTTGTGCAACGTGTGGTCTGGCGTTACTACTGGCACCCACTTGGCCAACTTTTTTACCTTACCAATTGCTTCCAAGTGGCGTACAACTGTGGATTGGTTCACACCGAGTTCCGCCGCCATTTCTCGTGTGGTTTTGGTTGGGTCTTCTTCCACTTTTGACCTCAGCTGGTCGTTGTCCAGAGCAAGATGACGGCCCCGACCTTCCTTGTCTTCGAGGTCGAAATCTCCTCTGCGAAACTTCTGGAACCAACGCTGCACCGTGCACTCATTAATAGCCCCCTGACCCCACACTTCATTAATATTACGAGCCGTTTGCGCAGCGCTGCGCCCTAATTTAAATTCGTAAAAATAAATTTGACGAAAATCGCACTTTGACATTTTCGATTCAAGACCTTTGAACACACTGAACAAAACGATTTTACTAAACAAATTCATGGTGAAAGAGAGGGTATTAGATAAGGTTTGTTTTGGTATAATAATGATCAATAGCTTTGTTTACACAATTGGAATTAAGATATTGCAATAGAGGAAACCTGCATTAATTTCGCATCAGCCCAATACAAATATAAATTATTATGCACAAAATTCACTTAATTTTTTCCGCTTTTCATCACCTCTCCATCAACTTGTACAACTTCGTATATAATATTATAATATTATATATTATAACATTTTTCTAAAAAAAATTAACTCTCAACCGGTTCATTTTACATTTACCATATAGTATTAAGGAAAAAAAATTACCTAAAAATGTATGTTTCCTTTTTTCTCACTTAGTTGGTCATCACATTCTATGATATTGTATATTTACCACTTTATTATCTCTGTTAACAAGATGAAATGGCTATTTATTTTTTTAAATCTACACGATATTTTCGTTCGGTGGCGCGTCAGACCGTGTAGGCCCTTGGCTGCGCGGTGTAATCTGTAAAGAGAATAAACTCGACCAATTGGTTCGATTGAATCTCAACCATTCCCTTTCACGAAAGGAGTAAAACAGGGAGATAGCTTGAGCCCACTCCTATTCATAGCGTTCATGGACGATGTCATTAAAATATGTAAGAGAAGAACCCCCAGAGCGGTGGTTGGATAACGAAATCACCCAGTACTGGCTCAATTCTTAGTTTATGCTGACGACATTGTGCTCGTTGCGGATTCCCAGGAAAACCTCCAAAAAGCTGTTATAGAATGGAGAGAGGAACTACACAGAAAAGGCATGGAGATAAATGCCGCCAAAAGCAAGGTGATGCAACTCGGACGATCGAGGACATGATTATAACCTGTAATGGAGAGTTGCTAGAATGTGTAGAAACCTATCAATGCATGGGAACCTTAATAAGTCGTGATGACAAGCTAGATATGGAAATTGGAAGCAAACAATGTCTACTTCCAAATTAACAATACTATAGTCGGCAAAAAAGAAATATCCCGAGACATAAAGTGAGTCATTTTTAAGACGATATTTCTTCCGGTCCTTTTGTATGGAGCAGAACACTGGACAGTCCTAGATAAATTTATTAAAAGACTCACTACAGCTGAAATGAGATTTCTCAGGCGAGTAGTGGGAAAAACAAGGAGGGACTGCGTCAGAAACGAAATCATAAGAGAGGATCTAAAAGTATCAACCATAAAAAGCAGGATCGAGGAACGACAACTGAAGTGGTTCGGGCATATGTAGAATGCCGGAGGATAGGAAAGTTAAATAATATTTGGAAGTAAATATACCTGTCTCTGCTAACTTTAAAGTATTCAATGCCGTATCGAGATCGGTCATGTGTTATGGCTCACAAGTTTGGGGTTTTGAAAAATTCGAGCACGTCGAAAAATTACAGAGATTCTTTATTAAAAAAACTATTTTTGCTCCCAGAAAATACGCCAAATTATATTTTCAATTTAGAATTTAATGTTTCAAATATTTACTTGCACACATTAAAATTATATTTAAAGTATGTTTTGAAAGTTTTAAAGCTGCCAGATTCAAGATTACCGAAAATTGTTGCAAAACAAATAATTAATAAAAAACTCTACTGGTTTCAATCATGGAAGTATTTGTGTGACAAATATGATATTAATACGAATGTGAACAAAGATAATATCAACTCAATATGGGAAGCCAAATATAGACAATATTATTAGTAATATAACTAAGGAAGAAGTATTAAATTCGGAATCGAATGCAAAACAAGGCTCGCATCATGGTCTATATCCTAAATTAAATTATAATTCAAGCAGGGGTTATATATATTCTATGCCATTTAATGATTTAAAATTAATACTAAAAATCTGGTGCGGGCAACACACGACTTTCACTTACATCAATTTGTAAAATCAATGAAAGAATTTTCAAATAGAGTTAGAGTTAAAAATACGTGAAACTATTAAAGAATTAAATAAATTTATATAGAAACATGTGTTTTATTAAAAAATCTTTTATTTTATTATATTAAATAATCAGTTAGTTTTATCTTCTTCTCATCACTCTCTATTAACTTCTAAAAGCTTGTGTATGAGATGATATTTTTTCTAAAATCTTTAGCTTTCCAACGGTATATCATACATGTATATTACTGCTCTTATGTTCAAAAACGAAAAATTGCATTAAAAAATATTTTTTCTGTTTTCTCCGAATTTTTTCTGTTGGGTATCGAATTTATTCAATTTATATATTTACCCGTTTTTCATCAGCGTTAACAAGATCATCTAGTTATTATTATTGAACCTACAAAATTAAAGGTACTTTAGGGGAAGAAAATTTAAAATATCGGTATTTAAACCCAGTTAGACCATTTTTATCCAAATAAAACCTACATGATATTAAAGCCCATTAAATTTTACATCGATATAGTGAGTTTAATCAAAATCGAAAAAAGGTGCAAAATGCATGGTATAAAGTGCCTCTTCTGGTAAGCTCACATTGATGCAAAAAGTTTTGTCACGTCTCGGGCGTATAGTTGTCTTAAATATGAAATTTCAGTTTTATAGGACTTACCGTTTCCGCCCGGGAGTTACCACACACACAAACACACACACACAGACCTTTTTGCGGGACTTGGTTATTTGGACTCGGGGGACCCTAAAACGTGTATTTCCGTTGAAAACTGGAATTCGAAAATTTTCACGATCGCAATACTTCCCTTTACTATATATAGTAAGTGAAAGTAAAAAGCCATGCAGAATTATTAAATTTAAATTATAAACCGTTTAGAACTGATATATGTCAAATATGCCCTCTTTGTAATTTAAAAGAAGTTGAAATTGTTAAGCACCTAATTGCCATCTGCCCTATAGTAAAACCATATAGAATCAAATTTTTGAATAGTGCAACGTTAACAGACAGTGAAGTCATTAATCTTTTAAACGGCTCTAACTTGACTGTCTTAGTAAAATTTTTAAGAGAAGCGTTACGTTATAGAGCTTTTTTAGTTCAAGAATTTAATTATAATTAAGAAGGAAAAAAAAGAAAAGAAAAAGAAAGACATTTTGTAGAAAAATTTTACTTTCGATATTTAAATAAGTAATTCCTATAGTTTATTAAAATTTACGTTTATAATTGGTATTTTCTTTACTGATCCGTTTATTAGTTTGATATGTGGTGTTATGATTCCTTTTTAATTATTTATTTATCTAAGTGTAATATTACAATTATTTCTTCATTTGGTTATTTCAATTTATAATATTTGCAACTCTGCTGACGGAGTAATCCAAAGCAAGAATGTTTTTATTTTGTATTTATAGAAAAAAATATGTATTATATTAATAAACATATTTATTATTATTATATATTATTATTAATACCTGGAAGGAAAGCCAGAAGGGAAAATATCAGTTGGTAGGCCGCGAACCACCTTCAATGATTATCTGGAGAAAATCGGGGGAAGTCAATGGCTCAGATGAAACGTATGGCTATGGATCGAGAGAAATGGAAAAAGTGGGCCGAGGCAAAGCATGCTCTACGCTCAAAGGCACTAAAGAGCAAGTGAAAGAAAAAAAGGTCTCACATACCCGGGGGATAGACTGTGAGTAAATCCCTATTTCATTAAATGCTTAAAAAAAGTCCCTTCTAGGGAAAAGGAAAAGGACTGGGATTCGGACTCACAACCTTTGGCGGGGGAGACTAACGTGCTATATTCAGCCACGGGCTCCCCTTATATTAAATTTGTATATTAAATTGACATAATTTTGTATATAAGTATATTTTGTATATAAGTATGACTGTGTTCATGTTTTGTTTATTTCTTTGTTAACCGTGATATTTATTTAATTTTGTTATTATATACCTTTATTTATTTTAGTTTCATTTTATATAATTTGACTTTTCTTTTGTATGTATATATTGTATGAATGTAATATTATAGCAATATTATTTATTATTGTCCATTGTGACAGATTGTGATATATCCGAATAAATAAATATTTTCAAAAAAAAAAAAAAAAAAAAGTTGACATGATATTAAATTCTACATCGATATAGTGGGTTCAATTAAGATCGTTTATAAAAATTCTCAAGAAAAACGTGCAAAATGCATTGTATAAAGTAGTTCTTCTCTTTAGACAATTTTGTTGAAAAGCTTGCTGTGACTTTTCAGGCATATACCTACGATTCCCTAATATAAAATTTTATTTTTTAAACTTACCGTTTTTGGTCTAGAGTTACCATACACAAAAACTAAATACACCCTTTTTGCGGGGTCTTGGTCAATTTGTATTCTGACGACCCTAAATAGTGTATATCCGCTGAAAACTGTAATTCGAAAATTTTCACGATCGCAATACTTTCCCTAACTATTTATTTCATTTATAGTAAGATGAAAGTAAAAAATAAGTGTAAAATTAGATGTTTTAGCGACCCCAATAAAAACAAAGTTCTTTGATCACGAATGCATTCACTTGCTGAGTGGTTAATACGAGTTTGATCCATGGTTAGATCCGATAATGTCCTTAAAAGAATCACCTACTTTCTGGAGACAGGTGATTTTGTTTTATTATTAATTTCACAGGTGTCAGCTATGGCTGACAGGCAGTGAATTAGCTGTGACAAGAAAATAATGCGTCGTGTCAAGCGTGAAGATGAGTACACATCTCTCTTGCTATTCCGAACGAGTACCTAAAAACTAAGCGAACAAAAAATAAGTACGCACATTACACGAATTTCAAAAACTTGTCATGTTAAAATCAATTTAAAACTTTTTAATTAAGTTAAAGATAAGATAATAATTATATATTTTTTGTCCTCAACTCGCCTCTTTACGCTATACCGGGGTTTTATTGGGCTAGGGAGTGAGGACGGGGAATAATTCCAGAGTTAAAAATATCTTCGGAAAAATATTTAAAAAGGTGTAAAATGAGTCTTCGGCTTAGAATTACCTACAATACCATGCGTATACTTGTCTTGAATATAAAATTTTATACTTGGAACGTACCCTGATGACACCTGCGTGCTATCAGTTCATAAAGATCCATTTATTGCCTCACATACTTTTCAAGCTCACATCAAAGACCTAAAAGTATGGTGTCAAATAATAATAATAATAGGCTTACCGAACACGAAGGTTCGATGCCGATACCACCAAACTTCGCCTGCACAGACTCGTCCAATGTTCACCGGTCAAGCCCAAGAACCCGAGATCAGCCTTGATGCAATCCTCCCGTCGACGCTTCGGCCTACCTTTCGGACGCCTACCAGTCGGTTCAGCGAATACCAACTTTCTCGGAATCCGTTCCTCACTAAGCCCAACAACTTTACGCGCCCATTTAAGTCTCCGCGAAGCTATCAACTCAATTATATTCACAGGGTACAAACTCCGCAATTCCGCGTTGTGCAACCTTTTAAACTCCCCAGCGGCCTCATCTCTCTTCGGACCAAAATTTACGCAGTACCTTATTCTCGAAAACCTTAAGCCGTTGTTCATCTTCAAAGTAAGCGGCCACGTTTCGCATCCGTAAAGAACCGTTGGAAGAATAATAGTTTTATAAATTATAACCTTTAAGTTTTTAGACAGAAGCCGCGAGCTAGGTAATTTAGCAACTGGATAATAACACGCATGTCCCAATTTTAACCGGGACTTTATTTCTTCCTGGATTTCATTTTTCTGGTTATCATTGAACCTAAATACTTGAATTTCTCTACGTGTTCAAAAGTATGACCTGAAATATTAATATCATCAAGATCGCCACCATTGGATGGTGTCAAATGGAGAATAAAAATAAATTACAACAAATCCTATCAAATAACCTTCACCATTCGTCGTAAACCTTTGACTTCCTGCCCTAAAGTATCCTTTAATAACACTTAATTAGTTCATCTTGAACAGATCCGATACCTAGGACTCCTTCTTGACAAGCGCCTAACTTGGAATCCTCATACACGACTGAAACGATAAGAAACTGCTCGCCGTTTTAGGCTACTTCAACACTTACTAGACAAACGGTCAAACCTACCTCTTAACTACAAAAGGTTCATATACATAACTATTATAAGACCAATCTGGACTCACGGAATTGAGCTATAGGGCTTTACTAAACCATCGAATTCTTCCCGCATCCAATCCTTACAATCCAAAATCCTTCGAAAAATGCTTAACGCTCCTTAGTTTGTCAGGAATAAACTCATCCCTAAAGTCCTTAATGTTACTGATTTAGTTCGGACCAGGATCAATCCTTTCATGACAAACTCCATTCGCACTCTAACCCACTAGTTTCAATCCTTTCTTCCACTTCAATTCTTGATAATCCTCCGATGCGTCTGAAAAGGAGATGACCCCGGGATCTTTTTTAGAATATTTTTAGAGTGCTTCCAATAGGAAGCTTCTCTACATGTATTTCATGTCATTGTATTATAAAACTATCACATCTACTTGATGTATTTTTTTTTTATGCAGTTGTAAGTATCAATAAAAATGTAAAAAAAAAAAAAAAATATATATATATATATATATATATTTGGAGCGAAAAGAAATTTACAATACAGTTTAGTATTTTGGCAGACATGTAATGTACAAACAGAGACTATTTTCCAAGAATTCGAAAAATGTAACGATCCCAATTCTTTTCCTTAATATATACTAATTTTACTTAACTATATAAGAAATATACAGTCCCGGTCAAAAGTTTAAGACCTCCTATGGTCTACATTAATTAACCTCTTTGAATTTTTGTGTTGTGCGGCACTTTAACGCTCTTTTTTTTTTGTTTTTTCTTTGTGTATTATGTTGCGTAGGTTCTACTACCCTATTCTACTGAAAATTTATTTTTTTCAACCGATCTTTAAAAAACGAAAATTACCTTTGCAGGGAATGTCTTACATTTTTCGAGAAATGGTTAAATAAAACTAGGAATAATTAATTTACATCGATATAGCGATTTTAATAATAATTATTAGTTTTTTTTTTTGTTGAGAAAATTGTAAAAAAGTGCCAAAAGCAATGTACAAAGTGGTCCTTTTACTTTTCCAATTTTGATGGAAAAGTTGCTGTAACATCTCGGGCGTATAGTTGTCTTAATATGAAATTTCAGGATGTACAAACACGGACTTTTTTGCGGGATTTGGTCCTTTTGAGTCAGGGATCCTGAAACGCAATACTTTCCTAACTGTATATTTTATACATAGATAAGTGAAAGAAAAAAAAATTAAAATCTTATGATAGTAGAAAAATATTAACTAATATACAATTTAATAAATTAATCTGTAATAATAACATTAGCCTCGAGCCTATAGATGTGATTCAAACCCACACATGGCTAACGGGCCTCACTATTACGATTGCTGGAATGTTAAGGCTGCAAGGATTAAACAACTTGAAGGTCCTTTGGAAAAGAACGCAAGGATTTGTAATTAATTCCATGTCGCCACTGGAGAAACTTTATGTATACATGTACGCGATTGAATCTCCAATGGATATGGAGTGCTTCATTACCAATTTATCTTATTGTTCTTTGTTGTAAGTTTTTAATTAAATTGAATGTTAAGTATATTTAATCGACCTCTATCTATTACATTCTATGTTATGTCATGTTAAAGTCGATTTCTAAGGATTATCGCATTAAAAAAAATAATAGTAAATTAAATTTTAATTCAATATTTGGATTTTATGTATCTTTTTTTTAAATATATTTTTTTTTAATTGAAATTTACAACTGTACAAAAAATACATCAAGTAAATATGCTGTAATGTTATAACACATGAAATGAACATGAAGAGAAACTGCCAATTGGCAGCACTCTTTGGTAGTGAGTCTAAACAAGAAGGTCTCGAGGCCATCTTCTTTCCAGACGCCTCGGAGGATTATCAGGAATGGAAGAGGAAGCAAGGATTGAAACTAATGGATTAGAGTGGGAGTGGTGTTTTTCATGGAAGGTGTGATACCTGGTATGGGCCAAATATGCAACATATGGACCATTAGGATCATTGTGGATGATTTTATTCGTGACAAAGTAAGGAGGATTTTGCGAAGGATTTTGGATTGTAAGAATTGGATACGGGAAGAGTTTGATGGTTTAGTAGAGCCCCAAAGCTCTACTCCGTAGGTCCAGATAGGCCTTATGATGGTCATGTAAATGAGTGTTTTGTAGTCAAGTGAAAGGTTAGAGCGTCTGTCTAGTAAGTGTTGGAGTACCCGAAATCGTCGTGCAGTTTCTTGTCTCTTCAGTCTTGTATGCGGATTCCATGTAAGTCGTTCGTCAAGCAGGAGTCCTAAATATCGGATCTGTTCAACCGGGACAAGCGGAATAACATTAAAGGACACTGTAGGGAAGGATGTCATAGGTTTTCGACGAAGGGTAAAGGTAATTTGTTGGGATTTATTGGAATTGATTTTAATTCTCCAATTCCGACACCATACCTCAAGGTCTCTGATGTGGGATTGGAGAGTTTGAGAGGCAATTGTAGGATCGTTATTAACCGATAACACGCAAGTGTCATCGGCATAGGTAGAAAGGAATGTGTTAGGATGGGTTGGAATATAAGCTGTTTTATGTATCTTGAAAACTTAAAACCTCAAGTTTTAATTTTTTGGCATGCATCTATTTTTTGGTATGGGGAATATATTTATTTTCCTTTTTGTCTATTATTTTTTACTTTCACTTACCTGTAATATATGAAATATATAGTAAAGGGAAAGTGTTGCGATTGTGAAAATTTTCGAATTCCAGTTTTCGAAGGAAATACACGTTTTAGGATCCTCTGAGTCCAAATAACTAAGTTCCGAAAAAAGGTCTGTGCCTGTGTCTGTGTGTGTGTCTGTGTCTGGTAACTCTCAGGCGAAAACGAAAAGTCCTATGACACTGAAATTTCATATTTAACACAACAATACGTCTGAGATGTTACAGCAACTTTTTCATTTAAATCAGCTTACCAGAAGAGCCACATTATACCATGCATTTTGTACTTTTTCGAATTCCTCAAAAACGGCGTTAACAATTTTGATTAAACTAAATATGTTTATGTAAAATTGAATGGGCTTTATTATCATGTAAGTTTTATTTGATTGAAATAGTCTGACAGGTCATAAATTCGGATATTTTAAAATTTCTTTCTCTAAAGTACATTTAATTTTGTATATTTCAAAAAATTAGGTACATCATCTTATTAGCATAGATAAATAACGGCTAAATATGAAAGTTGAGCGAATTTGATGAACTACTAAATGAGAAAAGCGCAAACATATTTTTATGCAATTTTTTGTGTTTTCGAACACACGAATAGTAATATATATGTATAATATACCGTTGGAATACTAAAGATTTTAGAAAAATATACTATCTCATACACGGAATTGTAAGGGGGATGGAGAGTGATAAAAAGCCGATAAAACTAACTGATTTTTGTAGATTAAAATATAATAGATTATTTAGTAAAACACATGTTTATATTTAAATTCAATTTAATTAATTTTTTAACAATTTTTTTTTATCTCTAGATGTATTTAAAAATTCTTCAATTGATTTCAACAACGAAGGTAAGTGAAAGTCGTGTGTTGAGCGCACCAAATTTTGTTTTTGTTTCAAATTCACATGATGACTTGAGGAATAAACCATTGGTTTGTTCCAACATGGTGATAAAAGAGATAGCATGTATAAGATTCCTGATACGAAACTCTTCCTTGTTTTGAAAGCGAGTCGGAACATGTGACCGTTTGCTAAGCCAGCATTCCTACCGACCATGCAATACTCTTTAGCATATTATATAAATATTAATAATGCCAAGACTCTGCACAGGGGAAGATTAACATTGGATTCCATTACATTTAGTCGTCTTCGGCTCCCGGGAAGTTAAAAGGTCAAGGTGATGGAAAATGGATGTTGCGGTTGAATAAGTTCTCGAAACCGTAGTCTCGTCGAAAACTATCTCTATCGAAAAAAATCGATTTTTGAACGAAAATTCCTGAACGGCTCAGCTGTAATCATAGCAAGACATATATGAACTATTACTTCCACTTGGCTGCATTTAAGATATGAAATACGGTGGGAGTATTTATCAGCTAAAAACACAGCATAGCCACTGAGTCAGGTCCAACCAATGTTTGCAGGATCAAAAATTGAAATTAAAAAAAAATAAAAATAAATAATAGAATAAATTTATTTGTCATTGAAGGATTCCCCGTACAGGTAAATTCTGGCTTGGCTATTTACAATACATTTTTGAAATAAATACATATACTAAAAAGGATAAATTAACGTTGTTTTTTTTTTAATATAGTAGAGTTAAAATAAAAAATAAAAATACATGTTTTAAAAATAAAAAATCTGGTTCGGGCAACACACGACTTTCACTTACCTCCGTTTTAAAAATAGGTTTAAAGAATTTTCAAATAAATTCAGAAATAAAAATTAGTGAAACCATTAAAGAATTAAATAAATTAAATTTCAAATTGCATATTAAGGTATTAATTATCAATGCTAACAAGATAGTGTGGTTATTTTTATAGAATTTACAAAATTAAAGGTATTTAAGCCCTGTCAGATTATTTCAATCAGAATGAAACCTACACTGATTTGAAATCCATTAAATTTTACAGCAATATAGAGAGTTTAGTAAAATTGTTAGAGCCGTTTTTGAGAAAATCGTAAAAATTTGCAAAATGCAGGGTATAAAGTGGCTCTTGTGGTCAGCTGATTTTGATAAAAAAGTTCTTGCAACATCTCGGGCGTACAGTTGTCTTAAATATGAAATTTCATCATCATAGGACTATTCGTTTACGCGCGGGAGTTACCACACACAGTTGCGGGACTTGGTTATTTCGACTTAATGGGCTCTAAAATGTGTATTTCCGTTGAAAACTGGAATTATAAAATTTTCATGATCGCAATACTTTCCCTTAGTATATATTTCATACATAGGTAAGTGAAAGTAAAACATTAAAAACAAATAACCACAAAAACGTTTGCCCTTATTTTTTATTTTTTTATTTTTTTTATAGATCATTAAAATTTCATTCTGTTTTTATATTTACATGTTGGTATTTAAAAAAAAACACAATAATGTTGCATAAAATAAAAATCTAGTACGGGCAACATAAGACTTTCAATTTTCTTAATGATGGAGTTTTGTTGACCGTAGAGAAATTAGATGAGGAAGATGGTTGGGGGTGCGGTCATAAATTAAAACCACACAATTAAAAATAAGAGTTATTTTTATTATGTGCCGACGTTTCGGCCTACAATGTGGGCCTTCATCAGGGCTAAAAGAAACAAGATAACAACCAATGTAATTAGACTTAATAATGCGTTAGGTATATAATAATAATATGACAGTAATAAATTATATGAACATAAATAATATTAAATGTAAAATGATAATAAGATGACAATTATAAAGTATGGAAATAAGGTGACAGTTATAAAGTATGGAAATAAACAAAATTAAGATGATAGTTATAAAGTATGGAAGTAAACATAATTGAGATGATAATATTGTAATGAGAATATATAAATAGAGACTCAGTAAATGAAAAAAAAAATGATAAAGGAAAAATATGTGAACAATTAAAATTTTAAATATTAACAATTATGAGTTGATATATGACGGTAATATATTAAAAACATAGTTAAGAGTATAGGTAATATATAAAAAAATATAGTCATTACAAAAGAGAAACAGTATGAATAAAAAATAATAATTTAAATTTTAAAATAATGTAATATTAAACTAATAATTATATGTCAGGATATGTAACGGAGAAATATATGAGTATGGAAAGGGGAAGAAAGAAATGGGCGATGAAAAAAGACCCTTATAAATAAGAAAAAATACTTGCATGACGTGCAAGCTTTGCCTACGAAGTGATGTTTCTCAGTTTAAAAAACGCTCATTGCGTGGAATGGAAAATATGAGAACTAGAATGTCCGTTAGGAAAATTCCAAGAAGCTAAGTTATGTTTACTGATTCGATTGTTAAAAAATAGCCAAAAGTCATTACTTGAGAGTACTTGAGTTATTACTTATGAGTATTTGATAAAATTGTAAGAAATAGTGACGAGGTAAAGATTAAAAGATTTTAAGTAATAACGGATGACGATAATAAATGATGAATGATGATAAGGTAATAACGAATGACGATAAGGAGCTGTCGAAGGAAATGATAAATAAACAGTAATCTAGTAGGTAAACAAATAAATAAATAAAAAAGGGGAGTACGAAAATTAAATAAATATATAAATAAAAAATTGATAATAAATAAATAAAAATAAAATTATGAAGAGATGATCAGATGGTTGTTTAAAAAATGAGCTAGGGATGCTTTATTAAATTTAATATTTGGGAATAAGCTAGTGACAAGTTATGTTTGTCAGTCTTTTGATTAACAGGAAGGGGTTCTAGTTGTATGTAAATGCATTCTGTAATGAGTCGTTTGTCATGGTTGGGAACAGTGGCAAGAATGGATGTTTTATCAAAATCAAAGGAATGGTTAAGGGTTAAGGAATGTTCTGAAAGTTTTGAAGCGGTAGAATTTTTAGAGGAAATTGTATATTTGTGTCGGGTGATGCGATCTTTGAGAAGGTTTTTGGTTTCACCAATATAGGCAGAGTTGCAATTAGGAGTTCCGCAAGGGACTCTATAAACAATTTTTGAACGGTGGTCTGTTGGTATACTGTCTTTAAGTCGGCTGTAATTCAATTTTCTTGGTTCTTGAAATCAATTTAAGAAGAATTGTGTACAGTTAGAGTTCAAAAAAGTTTAAGGAATTATAAAGTAGCACTATTTCATTTTTCTCTCTCTTTTTTTTTTTTTTTTATTATTTTTTTTTTTCTATACAATAAAACAAGTGAAAGTTTTGAAAACACTTCATTAACTCCTCAGCGATTAAAATCCATATCCATTGTATTAACTCAACGATTCGTAGCGAGGATGAACATTAAAGATAAAAAGGATTACATAAAGAACCTGCTTCGACAAAGATTTAAATAGCTCTACGGGAAAGGTTAATTGATATTCCGAAGAGATAGTCAGTTCCTGGACGAAGCGACAATGGGAAGATCCCTGAAACCGGTATACTAAGTCAGGGAAAGTGGTTAAGTTTCACTCCTATCTGCCTGTACTTATCGAATCATTCCATTGGACGGGTTAGTAAGCAGAGAAAGCATTGCTTACAAGGGCCCGTAGGGAGGCTTATCGTTAGTTAAGACTTCACTCTCACAGACTAGGAAGTGTGGTATTTAAGTGGCTTGAACTTTCTCCAAACTATATATGATTAGCCATACGAATCAGATTATCCGGTCTTTATAATGGAGATGAAAGCCAAGGGTGAAGTAAACTTAAGAAAATTCATAACATTTTTTTTCTTTAAATCGCTGAAATTATGAAGATTAAAATTGGTATAACTCATAAAAAACAGCGAAGAATACACAAACTGTAATTTTTATTTATATTTGTATTTTTTTTTGTTTGAAGAGTAAATTTTGTTTTTTTCGTCACTTTATGCTACTGTGGCTAATCGGACGATACTACAGATGGAGTCCTAAATTTGGCCTATCCAGGTTTAATTATGGTAGGGATCTTTAACGAGTGCCTGACATCGAACAAGCTTGGGACTACCATTTTACGTCCCTTCCGATGGACGACATAAACCAATGGTTTTTTTACTCCCTTTAAATAGGGCCATTGGCGTAATAATTCATACTTATAACAAATATGGTCTTCCTATTTTTACGAAATTCACTCATTCTGTCTAAAATTAAATAGGTTTTAATTTATTGTTGATTGTTTTTTGATTAAAATTGAGTGACAGTGTTTACATTTTTAAAAATTTCTTCTCCTATGTAGAGAGAAATGCTTTATTTATTTTGCAATGCTGCCCAAATACATCGGGTTGCTTACATTACACAGCATACTTATTAATCACTTGGACATATTTTAGATACATTTTCAATTTTTTTTTTTTTTCCTATTCCTATACAAATTTATAGCATTTACAATTTTTTTTTTTTTCTCTTTTAGCCATTTACATTATTTTATTTTGTTTCTCTCTCCCACTATATTGTAAATTTAGACCTTTGGTGCGCACATTTCATAATCAAAATATAATATATAATTTTGTTTATTCTGAAAAAATGAGCCATTTCATTTTGTTTGCATTGATTAAAAAAAAAAATGAATATGAAATATTAAATACTTTGATAGCTATCTAAAGAGGAAACACCAGAAATATATTTACAGGTTATTTTAATTATATATATATATATATAATATATATATATATATATATATATATATATATATATATTATATATATATATATATATTTTTTTTTTTTTTTTTTTTTTTTTTTTTTTTTTTTTTTTTTTTTTTACCTCATTGTATGACTAAATCGGACGATGCTACCTTGGGAGTATTAAATTTTTCCTATCCTTATTACCTCTCATCCCAAATGCTCGGGACTACAACATTACATCTCCGAAGGATAGCATTACTAACGATTTTTCAAAGCATACATATATAATCTCGAAGTATTCTCTACAACGTTGTTAGCTCAAATAACGCTCCATTTTTATTAATTCTAAAGTATCTGGTGTTAAAATAGCAAATAAGAAAAAATCTTGCTTTCATTTTGGGACGCTCTTTATAATATTCTGCTGGAAAGTAAATTATGTTCGCCTTAGGCGTAACTAGTACCAATACCAGTACTTGCTGTATGGACTACCACAGCAGACTGCACAGCAGTTGACCAAGTCAACGACCGCAGTCCTAGAGGATCCTAACCTCTCCTATCGCAAGATATACCGTTCCTCTCCTTCGTTACTTTCTAATAGGGCGAATAAAATAAACACCGCAGGTTTCTCCTGATATCGTCCTAGTACCCGCGACTTCTTGCAGGTGTGGTTGAGCCGAGGAATAGGATCGATTGATAGGGAAAGTACTCCATCTAATAGTGCGGTATCTATGGCGTAAGGGGTTCATAACGGATAATTGTTGTGTGAGGTTGTAGTGGTTTGAGTTGGGGTATTAAGATGGTTAAGCTATCGGAATAATGTACACAGTTACTCTAATATAAAAAAAAAAAAAAAATCTAACCCGCAACTTTCATATATCTCTATTTTATTGAAGATAAAAAAAAACATTTAAAGTTATTCAGGATCAAGACACTGCGATTAAAAAAAAAAAACTTTTGTCAATATATACAACTGTAACAAAGTTATTTTTGAAGATTGAGAAAATATATTGAAAGTTTTAGGATCAGGACATCGGGATGAAAAAAAAAAATTATATTAAAAATAGAAAAATGTTGCCTAGATTTACGCCCATAACTATTACGTCAGTTATTCTTAAAGATGGAGAAAATATTTACCGTTTTAGCTTTAGTACATAACGGCTAATTATAAAAGAGAAAAAAAAATGCGATGTGCATGCCCATAACTCAGTTATTTTTGAAGATTGAAAGAAATTGTGTAGTGATTTTTACGATCAGGACAACACAGGGAGACAAAAACAGAAGAAAAAATAATTTTAAATTTTGCCTATTGATACGCCTATTACTCAGTTATTATTGCAAATATATAAAAATGGGAATGTCCTTCGGGAACAAGACATCACAATAAAAAAAATGTAAATTTTTATATGAAATGTTGCCTATATATAATATATATATATATATAAAGACGAAATATAAGATTGGTAGCAGAAACGGTGGCGATTTTAGTGATATTGATATATCAGGGGCATACTTTTGAATAAGTAGAGAAATTCAAGTACTTAGGTTCAATGATAGGAAGAAAAAATGAAATCCAAGAAGAAATAAAGTCCCGGTTAAAGGTGTGAAATGCGTGTTATTATTCAGTTGCTAAATTACTTAGCTCGCGACTTCTGTCTAAAAAATTAAGGTTAAAATTTATAAAACTATTATTCTTTCGACGGTTCTTTACGGATGTGAAACGTGGCCACCTACTTTGAAGGGGCTTTAGAAAATCGCACATCGCGGAATTGCGGAGCTTGTACCCTGTGAATATAATTGAGTTGATAGCTTCGAGGAGACTCAAATGGGCGAGTAAAGTTGTTGGGCTCGGCGAGGATCGGATTCCGAGAAAGTTGGTATTCGCTGATTCGACTGGTGGGCGTCCGAAAGGTAGGCCGAAACGTCGATGGGAGGATTGCGTTAAGGCTGATCTCGGGATAATATATTATTATTATTATATACATACATATATATATATATATATATATATATATATATATATATATATATATATATATATATATATATATGTATATATGTATATTAATTATAAAACAGGAAATTTTTCTTAATTTCTATGAATAAATACATTCCCATAATTCAGTTATTTTTTAAATATAAATAAAAAAATTTTTTTTTTAATTTAAAATTTAGCTCACCGCGATTAATTATAAAACCTTTTTTAAAAAACAAAACAAAAAAACACCGAGTTATTAAATATAAAAAACTCTTTTATTCGGTCGCCCTTTTGAAACCAATTGAGTGATGTTAACGTCAAGTTGTTATATCAGTTCCAAATTTCCAGAAAAAAAAAGTTAGAGGAAATCCGCAGACAGCCTACGAAGAATTGCTGAAAAACGAAATATTTAAATTCGATAGTTAGATTATACGCATTATAAATCGTAAAATTATTAGACATTTAGGGGAAGGTTTTTTTTTTCGGTCGATTATAATGGTGTTTTTTTAAATTAAAAATAATGAACGGAAAATATAGCAACTTTAGTTTGTTTTTTAATGTTCCATTGGAAATAACAGCACTAGGTAGGAAATAACAACACGAAGATTAGAGGAAAGAGCAGTTTAAGCTCGAATGTACCGTACGCATCCTCCAACAGTTCTGCTTGGCTACGTCATGGAACAAGTTCATGGCCTTAGTCATGTCTCCCTATCCTCTTCTTATATGTTAAACTTTTAAAAAACACATACCTATATGTGTGTGTGTGTTGTACTTAACACCTAAAGAACAACAATAAAATAAAAAAACATATTACTCAACAGTTATTAATTTATTTTTGATTGAATTTGTAACAATGGATACTATAATTTAGAGCAAAAATAAAAAAAAAGTTTCACTGTAACTGACCTTCTGTAACTTTGTATGATACTTTTTTAAAAATGTTTAGCTGCTTAGCATTGCGTAAAATAACTATATTACTATTTTAATTTTCCAAAATGTGCTACTCAAAAAATTCTGGTAAATGTTGAAACACGGATAAAGTGGTTCTTTTAGTACGTCGATTTTGGTGACCTTTTTCGGGGTTGTTAAGACCCACCGATACTTTCCCTTACTCTACATTAAATATACGTAAATAAAAGAACGGAAAAAATCTGGTGCGGGAGTCACATGACTTTCCCTCACCTCTACAGATAATATTTTGTCTAAAATCTTTCACTTTCCAACGGTATATTATACGTTTATATTACTATTATTAATATCAAAAACCAAAAATTGCAATAAAAGAAATAGTTTTGTTCTTTTCTCCTTTGGTTGATTATCAATTTTGTTCGACTTATATATTTAACCAAAGTTAGTAAACCTTGTACAGATGTGTTTGACGGAAACATTCCATAAAGTTAGAATCGGTCATAATTCTTGACCGACGGTTCTTTACGGATGTGAAACGTGGCCGCTAACTTTGAAGGATGAACAACGGCTTAAGGTTTTCGAAAATAAGTACTGCGTAAAATATTTGGCCCCAAGAGAGATGAGGCCAATGGGGAGTTTAGAAGGTTGCACAACGTGGAATTGCGGAATTTGTACCTTCTGAATATAATTGAGTTGATAGCATCGCCGAGACTTAAATGGGCGCGTAAAGTTGTGGGGCTCGGTGAGGAACGGCTTTCGAGAAAGTTGGTATTCGCTGAACCGACTGGTAGGCGTCCGAAAGGTAGACCGAAGCGTCGATGGGAGGATTGCATTAAGGCTGATCTCGGGGGTTTGGGCTTGACCGGAGAACATTGGACGAGTCTGTGCAGGCGAAGTTTGGTGATATCGGCATCGAACCTTCGGGTTTGGTAAGCCTATGATTATATATTTAACCGTTTTTTATCTATGTTTTATTTTTTTGAAACTACAAAATTGAGGGTACTTTAGATGAAGAAAATGTAAACTATTGGTATTTAAGCCTTGTCCGACAATTTCAATCAGAATTAAACCTACATCATATTAAAGCCCTTAAAATATTGCATCGATGTAGCGAGTTTAATCAAAATCATTTGAGCCGTATTCAAGAAAATCGTTTAAAGGTCAGAAATGCAGGATTCAGAGGACTCTAAAACTGGTATTTCTAGTTTAAACTTAAATTCGAAAATTTTCACGACCGCAATACTTTCCCGTAATATATTTCATTTAAACATATTTATTGGTATTTAAAACTGCATTATAATATAAAACAAGTAAATGTGATTGACATAGTAAACTGACATGAAATACATTTAGAGACGCCACCCATTGGCAGCACTCTAAAAAATATTCTGAACTAGAAGGTTTCAGGACCATCTTCTTTTTAGACGCCTCGGAGGATTATCAGGAATCGAAGAGGATGATAGGATAGAAACTAGTGGATTAGAGTGTAAATGGAGTTTTTCATGGAATGATTGATACCTGGTTCGGGCCGATTCAGTAACTTATGGGACATTAAGGTCTTTATGGGTGAGCTTATTTGTGACAAGGTAAGGAGCGTTAAGGATTTTGGATTGTAAGGATTGAATACGAGAAGAATTTGATGGTTTAGTAGAGCCCCATAGCTCTATTCCGTAAGTTCATATCGGTCTTATGAAGGTCATATAAATAAGTCTTTTGTAATTAAGTGGAAGGTTGGAGCGTTTGTCCAGTGTGTTGAAGTAGTCGAAAACGTCGGGCAGTTTCTTTTTGTTTCAGTCAAGATGATGTCCAAGGTATCGTATTTGTTCAACAGGGGCTAGTGGAGTTCATTAAAGGAAACTGCAGGGCAGGAAGTCGTTGGTTTACGACGAAGGGTAAAGGTTATTTGGTGGGATTTGTTAGAATTAATTTTAATCCTCCAATTCTGGCACAATACTTCAATCCCGTAATATATATTTCATAATAGGTTAGTGGAAGTAAGAATGTTAAATACATAGTATAAAGTGATTTTCCTAGAACCCTTATTTTGGTTACATTTTTACGGTTTATTAAGACTGGCAGATACTTTCCCTAAATATACATTTCATATACGTAAATAGAAGAAAAACAAAACAAAAAGTGATTTCTAGTTTTGGAATTTACTCAAGGACGCATTCTCTCCAACACACTTAGGTGATTTGCATAACGAGGCGAAAATAAAAAGAGTCGTAGAATGAAATGCCTCGCTTCGTATTCCTCAGAGGCATTTCTCAAAACCTAAGTAAAATGGGATGGCCCTAAAAGTTTACAAGTCGCAAAACTTTTAGGAGCCAGTTCTTTCGAAAGATTCCCTCACGAAGTTACGGCCTTCTACCTCTCACTCCCTACAAGGTTTTAGTAATCTCTTTTATTTTCGATTTGTAGTTACCATTAGGGTCGAATTCTTTATAAAGAATCAGAGAAGAAGCACAAGAAGCAGAACTTAAATAAAAAGGAATACTTCAACTTAAGACAAAAGAGGTTCACCTATGGTGTAGTAGCTAGTATAACACCTTTCTATACCCAAGGTCGCGGGTTCAAGCCCGGTAGATCGCACTGTTTTTTAAAGAAATAAAAAAAAATCTTGGTTAGGCCTTACTACGAATAAGACGTGAAATAGTGGTTCCGAGCCTGTACGTTGCCTGTTTTTCGTTAAAGATCTATATCTTAATTAAGAGAAAGAAAATTTAAAATTTCGGCATTTAAGCTCTGTCAGACTACCTCAATCAAAATGAAACTTACATGATATTGAAGCCCATTAGATTTTACATCGATATAGCGAGTTTTAATCAAAACCGTTAGAGCTGTTTTTGAGAAAAACGTAAAAAGGTGCCAAATGCATGGTGCAAAGTGTCATTTCTGGTATGGACTTCGATGAAAAAGTTGCTGAAACATCTCGGGATTAATGTTGTTTTAAATATGAAATTTCAATTTCATAGGACTTTTAGTTTACGCGCTAGAGTTACCACACAGACGTTTTGGCGGGACTTGGTTTTTTAGACTCTGGGGACCCTAAACCGTTGGACAAACTTCATTTAGAACTGCTTAAATTTATTCCAATAACTGAGGTAAAGCAAGTGAAATTCATGTGTTACACGCACCAGATTTTATATCTCCAGCTTAGAACATACTGGATTTCTTAAACTATGATAATACTCGAGCTATCTCGTGTATTATTTCTATACCCTACATATATTTACGTTGGCAACTGGAATTCGAAAATTGTCTGCTGATCCTGAAGAAAAAGTTGCTGTAACTTCTCGGGCGTATAGTTGTCCTAAATATGAAATATTAATTTCGTACGACTTTTCGTTTTCGTGCCAGATTTACCATTACAGACACACACACAGACATTTTCATGCGACTTGGTTATTTGGACTCAGTGGACCCTAAAATCTGTAAATTTTTGCTATCGCAATACTTTTCTTTACTACATCTTTTATATATAGTTAAGTGAAAGTAAAAACTAGCCTAGTTTTTCCTCCTAATTTTTATTTATCAATAGGCACCTAAAAAATGGCAAATGAAGTTTCCCGGCCAATACAATTGGTTCTAATCATTAAAACCATAGCTTTTTTTTCTTAGACTGTGCCAAGTATTTAACGAAACGATAACATCTTTAGCTCAAATTCGTTGGAAATGACTCTGCTATTATGAGAATCAAATTATTCTCCCATGATCGAACCCAGTCATGTGGGAGCCACTCGTAGAAGAACGTTTCCAAATCGTACAATATGACCTTTTGAGGATGATACGGCAAACCGAAAGGTCGTTCGCTCTCACTGCTAGCGCAATAGTAATAGCTTAATTGTCCTAGTCAAGGTTGAAGTCTTTAAATGCTTCGTCGTATCTTTTCTTTGTAAGTTTTCCTTGTCAGGTATTTACTTCGAAAAACATTTTTTTATTTATTGTTATTTACAACTGATAGACCGTCAGAAGCTATATAAAATCATGATTGAACAGGGAATACCTAGAAAGTTAGTAAACCTAGTAGAGATGTGTTTGTCGGAAACATTTCATAAAGTTAGAATCGGTCATAATTACTCCGAGAAATTTGAGGTGCGATCCGGTTTGAAACAGGGTGACTCCCTTTCACCTGTTTTGTTTAATATAGCATTAGAAAATGTCATAGAAAAGGTGATGTGTACCGAGAAAGGCTTAAATATGGGTGACAAGATTTCGGTTTTGGGGTATGCCGATGATTTGGTACTGCTAGCTGAAAACAAGGAAACCATACAGCTAAATAAAAGTGTGTTAATAAAAACCGGTAAACAAATAGGTCTCGAATTAAATACCGATAAGATGAAATATATGATAGTAGCAGAAATGGTGGCGATCTTGATGATATTAATATTTCAGGTCATACTTTTGAACACGTTGAGAAATTCAAGTATTTAGGTTCAATGATAACAAGAAAAAATGAAATCAAGGAAGAAATGAAGTCCCGGTTAAAGGTGGGAAATGCGTGTCATTATTCAGTTGCTAAGTTACTTAGCTCGCGGCTTCTGTCTAAAAACTTAAAGACTAGAATTTATAAAACTATTATTCTTCCGACGGTTCTTTACGGATGTGAAACGTGGCCGCTTACTTTGAAGGATGAACAACGGCTTAAGGTTTTCTAAAATAAGGTACTGCGTAAAATATTTGGTCCGAAGAGAGATGAAACCACTGAGCTTAGAAGATTGCACAACGCGGAATTGTGGAGTTTGTACCCTGTGAATATAATTGAGTTGATAGCATCGCGGAAACTCAAATGGGCGCGTAAAGTTGTTGGGCTCGGTGAGGAACGGATTCCGAGAAAGTTGGTAATCGCTGAACCGACGGGTAGGCATCCGAAAGGTAGGCCCAAGCGTCGATGGGAGGATTGCATTAAGGCTGATCTCGGGGGTTTGGGCTTGACCGGTGAACATTGGACGAGTCTGTGCAGGCGATGTTTGGTGGTATCGGCATCAAACCTTCGGGTTCGGTAAGCCTATTATTATTATTATTTACAACTGTATTAAAAAAAATAATAAGTAAATATGCAGTATGAAGGAAAGTCATGAAAATGTCTTGAGAAAGAACCATTCAGTGGTAGTAGCACTTCACTAACTATTTTAAGGCAGTAGGTCCCGTGGACACCTTCTTGGACAATTTCTGCAACTAGAACAGTAGGTATCTATGGATGGGTTTATTGGTGAAAAAATAAGGGGCATTCAGGATTTTGGATTGTAAGGACTGGATTCGGGAGGATTTAGATGGTTTAGTAGAGCTCAAAAGATCGATTCTATTTGTCCCAATAGGTCTGATATTAGTGATGTAAATGAGTCTTTTGTAATATACTGGAAGTTTTGAACGTTTGTCTAGTAAGTGTTGTATTAATCGGTATCTTCGAGCAGTTTCTTGTCGTTTCAGTCTTGTGTAAGGGTTTCAAGTAAGGCGCTTTGAAAAAAATAAATAATAAATTAATTGTTTATTCTGAGACAAGTCCTTTTCGAATAATATTACAAGAAAATAATCAGGTTAAATAAATTAAAATTAAAATTAATTTATTAGTGTTGTAAAAAAGTATGTATCAATTTTTACAAATGATTTCAATAAAAACAAGATTCTTGTAGACATTTTACTTTCGTTAACCTATATATGAGCACTAGTCTGCTGTGCTCCGGGTCCTGGGTTCGAATCCCGCCTGTGGCAGAATATTATTTATTCTGTTAATTCAGTCGGGGGGGCGACCTAGGGTTGGAGACCCTCCTGGGGCAGACCCAGCCTCTATAAAGTGGGTACCCAAATTAATTGGGGAAAAACCTGGCGGTTGAGCGTGATTAAGGCCTAATCACCTCATTGCACTGCCGTTGGCCTCGAAACAGTACGAATATCTATATGTACTGAGCCCAAGACCCTTCATGGGTTGTAGTGGTACAGGTTTACCTATATATGAAATATATATTAAGGGGAACATTTTCGAATTCCAGTTTTCAACTATACTATATTCACATATATTTCAACTATACAACTATAAAATACGCATTTTAGGGTCCTCTGGATCCCGCAAAAAGGTCTCGGTGTGTGTGTGTGTGTGGTAACTCCAGCGCATAAACGAAAAGTTCTATGAAACTGAAATTTTATATTTCAGACAAATATACGCCCGAGATATTACGAAAATCAGCTTACCAGAAGAGCAACTTTATACCATGTATTTTGCACCTTTTTAAGATTTTCTCAAAAACGGCTCCATCGATTTTAGTTAGACAAATCCATGATCCATTGGTTTTCTTAGTCAGGGAGAAATATTAAACCAACATTTTTGAACCTACAATATAACGTTTATTTCAATTTGGTCGAAAATTGTCAACTTGTAATTTTTCTCTTTTCAGAATACTTGATATGCAGGCTACTGAGTGTATTGTGGATATCAACTATCACCTTTATAAATAAAAACAAAAATATGAGTCAGGAATGATTCAACATTTAAGTAGTCAACTCACAACCTTCATATCGGAGAACCGCAGATCTTCCACATCAGATAATATTTTATCCTGGAAAAAATAAACAAGAGGAAATAGTTGTGAAGTATAATTAAATAGCTTTTGCGGTTTCTGAGTTTCACTTCAGAAATAAATCACGTCGTTGAAATATCCAACGTGGAAGAATAGCTGTTAGCGTTTAGCGATAAAGTGCCCAGCAAAAAAAAGAATAAGGCAACCCATTTCTCGTTACTACAGGAAACTCTTGCCAATTAAAAAAAAGTCCTTAGATGAGTTTGAGATAATATTTTCAACTGCGAAGGAGATTATTTTACGGCCTTGGCCGAGACCTCTTGCGAGTTTATTACCTTCGAGGCGGGATTGTTTTTTTTTTTAATTATTCATCTTTTCAAGTAACATTCTGATTTTAAAAGGAGTGGCGTAGTGTAGTGTTATAATCGACAGCAGTCTATCACTTAAACGCAAGGTCACTTAGCTGTGGTGTAGTGAATAGCAGAACAGGGTTGTATCCCCAGGGTCGTGGGTTCAAATCCGGCAGACGGTCTTAGCATTATAAGGTACTACCAAATACAGAGATTTGTCCAATGATTACCGTTCAAGCCCAAGCCACCGAAATCAGACAACACAATCCTCCCATTGACGCTTCGGCCTCGAACTCGGAAGCCTACCAGACGGTTCAGCGAATATCAACTGTTTCGAAATTCGTTCTTCATTTAGCCCAAAAACTTTACACGCCCATTTGAGTCTCCGCGATGCTATCTACTCAATTATATTCATAGGATACAAGCTCCGCCATTTCACGCTGTGCAGCCTTTTAAACTCCACAGTGGGTTCATCTCTCTTTGGACCAAATATTTTACCCTGTACCTTATTTTCGAAAACCTTAAGCCGTTCTTCATTCTTCAAAGTATTCGGTCCAAACTTCGCATACGTGAAGAGCCGTCGGAATAATAAGAGTTTTATAAATACTAATCTTTAGGTTTTTAGACAGAAGCCGCAGGTTAAGTAACTTCGTAACTGAATAATAACATAGTAATATTTTTCTTGTTATCATTGAACCTAACATGTTCAAACGTATGTCCTGATATATCAATAGCATTCATTTTTTTTAATCTTATTTTAAAAATCTGGTGCGGGCAACAAACGACTTTCACTCAGCTCGACTGTTAAAATCAATTTAAAAACTGTTAAATACACTTCAATTTGAAAAATAAAGTTGATTTTAATAAAACGTGTGCTCATTTTTGTTAGAAAAATATGATTTAGATTAAATATTATAATTATATTAAATTTGTAATCAGTAATAAGTTTATTCCCCATTCGTCACTTTATATTACCATTTACAACTTTCGGTATCAGATAATATTTTTTCTAAAATCTTTCTCTTTCCAACGGTATATTATACGTCTATATTATTGTTCTTATTATCAAAAACACAAAAATTGCAATAAAAATGTTTGCACTTTTCTCCTTTAGTTGTTTATCAAATTCGCTCAAATTGAATATTTAGCTGTTATTCGTCAATGCTAATAAGATGATGTGCCTAATTTTTGGAATCTACAAAGTTAAGGATACTTTGGAGGAAGAAAATACTAAAATACTGGCAATCAAGTTCTGTCAGACTATTTTAATCAGAATGAAACCTACATGGGATCACTTGTAGCTGAGTGGCTAGCGTAACAGCCTCCCATGCTAAAGGTCACGGGTTCAAACCCGCAGGTGGTCCTAGGATTTTTTAATGGGAGTAAAAAATCCTTAGTTACGCCGTCCTTCGGAGGGGACGTTAAAAGGTGGTCCCGAGCTTGTGCGATGTCAGGTACTCGTTAAAGATCCCTATCCTAATAAAACCTGGATAGGCAAAATTTAGGACTCCCACTGTAGCATCGTCCGATTAGCCATAGTAGCATAAAGTGACGTTAAATAAATAAACAAACAATGAAACCTACATGATATTAAAGCCCATTAAATTTTTACATCAATATATCGAGTTTAATCAAAATCGTTAGAGCCGTTCTTGAGAAAATCATAAAAAGGTGCAAAATGCATAGTATAAAGTAGCTCTTCTAGTTAGCCGATTTTAATGAAAAAGTTGCTGTAACATCTCGGGTATATAGTTGTCTTAAATATCAATTTCAGTAATGTACGACTTATGTTTTTTTGCGCTAGACTTACCACAGACACATAGACTTTTTTCGGTACTTGGTCATTTGGACTCAGGAGACCCTAAAAAGTGTATTTCCGTCAAAAACTGGTATTCGAAAATTTTCGCGACCGCAATACTTTCTCTTACTATATATTTCATTTAAAGGTATGTGAAAATAAAATAATATCTAATGATATTATCCGAATTTATTAAACAAAAATTATGCCTTCCCCCACCCTCGCTACTTTTGTGAATTCTCACGAATTTTCAACTACCAGTTCTCTTGCCGTGTAATGCGGCCTTCAATCCTCCGAAAAATGTACGAGGGTTAATCAAACAGCTCCAACTGATGTTAAAAGTTCGTTGACTTCGATGAGGCGTTTGTATGAGTTATTCCTTATCTAAAATTAGTTTGTTTTAAGAAATGTGTCAACAACATTAAAAACATTTCGTTTATTCATATTTATTAGTTTTCCTAGATTTTAGATGTCAATATTTGTTGAACAAATACGAGATTAAAATGCTTGCATAGCTCATTAATAGTTGGTTTATAACTTTACTTTATCTATATATGTAATAAAAAGGGTGTATCATAAATATCTGGTCATTATGCTGTAGCAGATACTAGACCAGTGGAACAAAACAAATCATATGACCAAGTCTGATACTCAACAGTTAAAAATGGAAAATCAAATTTTGAGATTTTTGCTGTTAATTATGGTTATCATAGAACCACAAAAAATCTCAAAAATTGATTTTCGACCCTCACCGTTGACAATCGGACTATGATTCATATGAAATTTTTTAATTTATTTTTTTAGAATCCAGCTGCACAGTTATAAAACATAGATTGGAATTCCACTACAATGAGCTACTTATTTACTTAATTTTTTTTTTTTTTGTACATCAATTGTTAATACTGTTGTTAAAAATTAGAAAAAAAAAGAAAGAGAAATAAAACAGAAAATAAAATAAAATCAACAAATCGAAATAATAAATAAATAAAATTACACAATATTTAAATCATAAGATAATGTTCAGTAATTTAGAATTTTGTGTTTAGTTATTTTATGTCTATATTTAGAATTCAATAACTATAATTATAATTACCAATTGGTTTTATGCGGGTATCTCATCAATCAGTTGGCATTTTGTGAAAAATTATACTGTTTTTTCTGGTGTATAAATTCTTGTATTGTTGGAATATCCAGTTCTATATGTATGTTAGTTATTTTTGTGTATTGTGGGTGATTATTAGTTGGGGTGGGCATAATCGAATGACGATTATCGGATCATTCGATTATTTCAATCATTCGAATTATTGAATTATGTTTAGCGATAATCGAGGGATTATAAGGAGCTCGGATAACCGAACGCCTTTTTTTTTTTTTTTTTTTTTTTTTTGCTCATCACATAAATTATATAAATTGTGGCATATGCTCATTCGGTCATCCGATTATGAAATCATTCGATTATTTAAATCATCGAAGTCCGATCATCCGATTATGACAATCATTCGATTATGCCCACCCCTAATTATTAGTTAGATTCTTAGACATCTATTTTGTCATAATTGCAATTTGTTAATATATGTTTTGCTTGAAAGACTCCAGGTTGGGTATGCTTATTTAATTATAGGCATTATAACAGTTTTATATAATTATATAATATTAGCTTGTTTTTTGGTGATAATTTTTATTAAAGTAGGGGTTGCTTCTGGGGATCCCGTGACTGAAAGGCTATCGCGTTAGTCTCCCAAGCTAAAGGTTGCGAGTTCTAATCTCAGTCCCGGCGGGACTTTTTCAAGCATATAATTAAATAGGGATTCACTCACAGCCTCTCCCCGGGTATGTGAGACCCGTCAGCCAGCAGGTGGCTACTAACAAAAATAAGCGCTGGAAATGATGACCCTTTCCTGCAAAATTTCATCGAGAACGTGAATGTGGTCTCCCAGCAGATTGCACCACACGGCCAAGGACCTACACGGCCTGTCTCGCCAATGGAAAAAAATATTTCCCTTGATGTCTAGTATTGGCTCCGACAAAAGGACTAGAAATTTATGAGGCACGTATTAAGCACTAATTTTCTTTTTGGTCCTTTAGGCTTGTATTGAACCATTTTATAGTTAATTATTTATTTATTTATTCATAAAAGTTTTTTTGGCATTACGATTGTATTTGTTATCTGCTTTTTTTTTTGCAATAAGCAAATATGCTAACAAAAGATGTAACAAACTACATGAGATAGATAAAAAAAAAAACTTATAACTTTCAATATTTCAGGTCTCTTGGCCAGAGCCTCGATAGTCTTCTAGACGGATTATATGGGTTTGTGGCAGTTGATAGGTTTTGAGACAGCGGGTTTGAATTTAGGGTCAGTCTGTCATGAAACTTATTGTAGCGATCAGTGGCAGTTGCAATGACGAATGGAATGTCTAGGTCAGTATGTAGTCTCTCGTTAGATACGTAAAAAGGGGCATTTATAATTTTCCTAAGTAATTTTGATTGAAATGATTGAATAATTTTGATGTTTGACTTTTTTGCTGTTCCCCATAACTCAATGCCATAAGTCCAAATGGGTTTTATTAGTACTTTATAAATAGTTAATTTGTTCGTCAATGATAATTTTGAACGTTTGTCTAGTAACCTTGAAAGAAGTCCATATCGTTGATTTAGTTCTTTTCTTTTTCGTTTGAGGTGGTACGCCCATGTTAGTCGTTTGTCAAGGTAAAGTCCTAAATAGCGTACTGTGTCAGAAACTGGTATTGGAATAGTATCGTAAAAGACCTGGGGGCAGGAGTTATGTTTTAAAGATCTTGAACATCTTTGTGCCCAGCAAGCTATGTCGTCCAGATGTTCTTGGAGTGCCTTAGAAGCCTTAGAGGCATCTTTGTTGGATGTCAGGATAGCTGAATCGTCAGCAAAGGTTGCTATGAGTGTTTCTGGATGCTGTGGGATGTCAGAGCAATATATATTAAAAAGTGTTGGACCTAAAACGCTGCCTTGAGGTACACCTGCTTTTATTTGTTTAATATTAGAGAACTCAGAACCTACTCTCAATTAAATTAATAATAATTTTTAATTAAATAATAATTTTTTTATGAGATCCGAAAAATCTAAAATCTACATATAGAAGAATAATAGCTCCTCGAAACGTCCGAGTATTATTAAAGTTTAATTTTATGCATGGCGTTGTGCGACAATAAATATCTTATTTTAAAAATTCGACTTCTTCTCCTTCTGGAAAATTTTCTCTTCTTTCATTAAAAAGCTATATTTGGGTTTTTCTGATGAAAACCCCAACACAACAGGAAAAATCTCATAATTCAATTTTCCTCCGTAACATTTTTTTTTTTTAACTATATTTCTAGTCAAGCAGAAGTTAGATTGCTATAAAAATAATTAGAATTAGATTTATTACATAGTAAATCAGTTGTTTACTTAAGGAAAAAAAAATTCCGAAGGCAATTTCAGTAAGCAGACTATCAAGACGAAAACTCTCGTGTAACAATGCCATTGAGACTTCACTTTCATTGAGTATAGTTTGATAGTGAGTTGGGGACGACCCGATGTAACGTTCGTGCTACGAAGCACTATATTCTCTCTGATTTATTTTCGCGTTACGGCAAACGTTTTCGTTTAGCGCACTATGTAAATAACCTTTGAGAGTGAAAAGAGAATATAGAATCAATGAAAATATTAGTTTTTTTAACTTTATTAATAAAAAAATCTGGTGCGCGCAACACACGACTTTCACTTACTCCCGTTGTCGACTTAAATCAATTTAAGAATTGTTAAATATATTTAGAGATGAAAATAAATTGTTAAATAAATAATTAAATTGAGTTTCAATAGGAACACGTGTTTTATTAAATAATCTATTATATTATTATCTACGACAGTTTGTTTTATCAGCTTTTCATCACTCTCCGTTACCTTTTACAATATTGTGTATAAGATAATATTTTTCCCCCTCTCTCTCTCTCTCTCTCTATATATATATATATATATATATATATATATATATATATATATATATATAAAATAAGATTGTAGTTAGTTATGTTATTTTAAATAGGACTAACGACTTTCTTTGATGTGGACCAGAGCTCTGGTAACACGCTGACACACTCAGTTAAATTTAGAGCTGGTTTTAAAATTAATATTTATTTAGAGCCCTACATCAATTTGGTCTGAATGGGGACAGTTCCTATAAATATCCTCTACCTTCATTGACATTTGTGGGCTCACTTTTACACATATATATTTTTTTTTTTTCTTTTTTCCTTACATGGTAACCCCACATAAGGACGGTTTATTATAACATCATGTTCCATACCTTAATGGTATACTACATGAATGATAATATGATCATATTAATTTACATATGAAAGTAGTATTACATTAACAATTATTACAGAATAATGTTTCAAATGCAATAGAACAAAATAAATAAAGTAACTATCATAACAAATTTAAAATAAAATGTTAGTCAACAGAAAAGAATTACCTACGCTGCCCGTCTTTAGTCAGTGATTCAAAGTATATATATATATGTATATATGTATATATATATATATATATATATATATATATATATATATATATAGAGAGAGAGAGAGAGAGAGAGAGAGAGAGTGTATATATACATTTTTTTTTTCCTCCTATGGTAACCCCAAAGAAGGAGAGTTTATTAATTTTTTTTATATACATGTTCCATGCCTATTCTTAGGCACACTACACGATATATATATATATATATATATATATATATATATATATATATATATATATATATATATATATATATAAATTTATATATATATATATACATATTATGTAAAAGTGAAATATAATACAACGCTATATTCCTTTATTAACTTTCACCAAGACAGTTTAACCACAGCCTAGTGCTTTAGAAATCTGCTTAAGGCTCTTCATAAACACGATCCTAATTTCACTCAATCATTGCGGGATTGATAGTGGATGAAGTTAGGATTAAAGATCAGGAAAAGTTATAAGCTCTTGTATCTGGTAACTTAAAAACTTATAGTCTAACAGCAAAGAAAAAATCTGGTTAGGGCAACACACGACATTCACTTACCTCCGTTTCTTAAATCGATAAAAGAATGTTCTAATACGGTTAGAGATAAAAATTATTGAAAATATTAAAGCATTAATTATATTGAATTTCTATAGAAACACGTGTTTTATTAAAAAAATCTATTATATTATTATCTAAAACAATCACTTAGTTTTATCGGCTTTTTATCACTCTCTATTAACTTTTAAAAGCTTGTGTATGAGATAATATTTTTTATAAAATATTTAGCTTTCCAACGGTATATCATACATGTATATTACTGCTCTTATGTTCAAAAACGAAAAATTGCATTAAAAAAATATTTTTTCTGTTTTCTCCTTTAGTTGGGTATCGAATTTATTCAATTTATATATTTACCCGTTTTTCATCAGCGTTAACAAGATAATCTAGTTATTATTATTGAATCTACAAAATTAAAGGTACTTTAGGGGAAGAAAATAATTAAAATATCGGCATTTAAGCCCTGTCAAACCATTTTAATCCGAATGAAACCTAAATGATATTAAAACCTATTAATTTTTACATCGATATAGCCAGTTGAATCAAAATCGTCGAAACCGTTTTCGAGAAAATCGAAAAAAGGTGCAACATACATGATATAAGTGGCTCATCTGGTTAGCCGATTTTGATGAAAAAGTTTTGTAACATCTCGGGCGTACAGTTTTCTTAAATATAAAATTTCAGTTTCATAGGACTTTCCGTTTACGCCCGGGAGTTACCACACACAGACCTTTTTGCGGGACTTAGTTATTTGGACTAAGGGGACCCTAAAATGTGTATTTCCGTTGAAAACTGGAATTCGAAAATTTTCACGATCGCAATACTTTCACTTACTATATATAGTAAGTGGGAGTAAAACAATAGTAAAATTAATTATTGGAAAAAACTCTGATCATCCGGTTCCTCAACAGTGGAAATGAAAGCTTTATTTTACAGCAGAAAGTGAAAAGGTTACTGGAGAGGTTGATGACCAACGTTCAAGCCGAACAACCGGAGCAAGATTCTGTCCGTATCTAAAGACCTGAAGGCAACCGTATCCAACACAGCAGAGGAAATATCTCAACCCGATTCGTCGGATCGTAACTTGAGGAAAACCAAAACGTGGGGGAACATTATGCAAATTAATCATGTTGGGGTCGTTGATCGTATCAACACACTCACGAATCCAATAGCGGAAGGCTAAATGTTGATTTGTTTGTTTATTCATTTTTTGCTACTGTGGCTAATCGGACGATGCTACAGTGAGAGTCCTAAGTTTTGCCGACCAAGGTTTTAGTAGGATAGGGATCTTCAAAGAGTACCTGACATTCTTAAGCTAGGGACCACCATAAACAAGGATATTGTTATCCCATTAAAAAATCCCAGAACCATTGACCGGATTTGAACTCTCGAACTTAGATATAGAAGGCTGTTATGTTTTTCACTATACCACAGATGACCTCTGTTATTTATTTTTTTCTTTCACTTACCTATATATGAAAGATATAGTAAGGGAAAGTATTGCGATCGTAAAAATTTCCATTTTTCGACGGAAATACACGTTTTAGGGAACCTTGAGTCCAAATAACTAAGTCCCGCAAAAAGGTGTGTGTGTGTGTAATTAGCACGAAAACGAATAGTCGCACGAAACTGAAATTTCATATTTTAGACAAACAAAAAACCAAAAGTGGTATTTCATACCATGAATTTTGCACTGTTTTACGATTTACTCCAAAACAGCTCTAATGATTTTGATTAAACTCCCTATATCGATGTAAAATTTAATAGGCTTTGATATTATGTAGGTTTCATTCTGATTGAAATGGTCTTACAGGGCTTAAATGACGTATTTTTGTATTTTCTTCCTCTAAAGTGCTTTTTATTTTGTACGTGCTAAAAAAAATTGACAAATAACGGTTGAACGAATTTGATGACCAACTAAAGGACAAAAGAGCAGAAATATTTGTTAAATTTAATTTTTGTTTTTTTATATACAATATTAAGAACAGTAATATATACATATAATATACCGTTAAGAAGAGACAGATTTCAGAAGAAAATATTATCTTATACACAAAGTTGTAAAAAGGTAATGTTTAGTGACGAAGAGCATAAACTTATTACTGATTATTATACGTAACAATTTAATATTATTATATTATTTAATCTAAATCATATGTTTCTAATAAAACTAAATACCCTTTTTATTTAAGTTAACTTTAAGCTATTGTCATAATTGTATGTTTATGAAAATTTCTTAAATTGATTTTGACAGCCGAGGTGAGTGTTAGTCGTGGGTTGCCCGCACCAGATTTTTTTTAAATGATTTACTGTGGTTAAACAATTTTAAATATATAAAAAAATAAAAGAATTTGTGTCTGGATCCTACTAAAAATTGTATCCAGGTTGAAGAGTTCACTCAGGAGTAAGGAAAGTGTGCATTTAAGCAGCAAACAAGTTGGTATAAAACGGTTATATTTAAAAGCTAAAGCACATTAAGTAATTATGGGTGTGCTGATGTAATATTGAAAATTTGTCAGAATAAAACTTAGATTTAAATATAAATAATACTGTTCCAAGATATCGATTACTACAGCACTTACTAGACAAACGTCCAAAACTTCCAGTATATTATAAAAGACTCATTTACATCACTATTTTTTTTTTTTTAGTAATAACAATTTTTATTGAGAAAATTTTACAATCTGTCCCAATTTGGACATTAATAGTATTGCTGAATGATATCAAACATACTACATTCATACAATATTTACACAACATAAAATTACAATAAAATATATACACAATAATGAATCAATACAAAAGTCAATAATTCACTTATACCTATATACACATACACACACTCATACATACATCACATTGAGTGGAGAATCTAGCCAGTGCTAGAACTCCAAATATTTACAAAAGGTCGCGGGGCCACTGCCGTTTCAACCTTCTAGGTGGGTTGTATGGATGAGTGGAGCTGGATAGGGATTGAGCTAAAGGATTAGATGATGAATGAGGTTCTGGTGGAATTTGAAAATTTGGATGGAATTAGGTCTGAAATAAATGGAACATTAAGGTCGTGGTGCAAGGTATAATTGGAGACATAATAAGGAGCATTTACTATTGTACGGAGGACTTTGGATTGATATGCGTTTGATGTTAGAACGTTTAGCTGTCCCCCACAGTTCAAGTCCGTAGGTCCAGATGGGCTTCAGTATTGTCTTGTAGATTAATAAATTTGTTTTCAACTGTAAGTTCAGATTTTCTGTTGAGTAGTCGGTATAACTGTCCGAATCGTCGGTTGAGTTCTTGTCTTTTAAGTCTTGTATGTGGGTTCCAAGTCAATCTTTTGTCTAACAGTAAGCCAAGATGCCGGACTGTATCTGAGAGAGGAATCGGTAATGAGTTGAAATAAACTGGCGGACAGGATTTTCGTCTAAGAGTAAAGGTTATGTGTTTACATTTGGCTTCGTTCACCTTTACACGCCAGTTATTACACCAGTGTTCGATAAGGAAAAGGTGTCTCTGAAGGTTTAAGGATGCTGTTTCAGGATTGGAACTGGATGATAGGATGGCGGTGTCGTCTGCAAAAGTTGCCAGAAAGGTATCAGGATGTGTAGGAATATCAGCAGTGTAAAGGATGTAGAGGATGGGTCCCAAGACGCTGCCTTGAGGAACACCGGCCTCAACGGGATAAAGGTTAGAAAATTCTTCACCACAGCGAACTCGGAAGGAACGGTTCGAGAGATAGGATCGGAGAATGAGGTATAGGGACTGGGGTAAATGGGTTTTCAGCTTGAAGAGTAATCCAGTGTGCCATACCCGGTCAAAAGCTTGCGCAATGTCCAGAAACGCACCAGAACAATACTCTTTGCATTCAAGAGCTGAGGAAATATGGTCTACAACTCGGAGCCCCTGTTGAACACATCACTATTATCAGACCTATTTGGACGTATGGAATCGAGCTTTGGGGCTCCACGGAAACTATCTAATTCCTCCCGCATCCAGTCCTTACAATCCGAAATCCTGAATGCTCCTTATTTTGTTACAAATCAACTCCTCCATAATGACCTAAACATCCCATTTGTTGCAGACATAGCCCGTGATAGACACCTCTTTTCATTCTAAACCCCTTGCCCACACAAATCTACTTGTCCGTGATTTATCTCCCTTAGATATCCCTGAAATCCTCCGAGGCGATTGAAAAGAAGGTGGCCTCGGGACCTACTCCCTTAAAATAGTTAATGAAGTGCTACCACTTGGTAGTTCTTTCTCAAGACATTTTCATGACTTTTTTTTCATTATGCCTATTTACTCATTGTGTTATTTAATACAGTTGTAAATTACGTTAATAAATTGATTTTAATTTGAGTAATATTACTGTTAGTCAAAAGATTGACTTGGAACCCACATAAAAGACAAGAACTCAACCGACGATTCGGACAGTTATACCGACTACTCAACAGAAAATCTGAACTTATAGTTGACAACAAATTATTAATCTACAAGACAATACTGAAGCCCATCTGGACCTACGGACTTGAACTGTGGGGGACAGCTAAACGTACTAACATCAAACGCATTCAATCCAAAGTCCTCCGTACAATAGTAAATGCTCCTTATTATGTCTCCAACTATACCTTGCACCACGACCTTAATGTTCCATTTATTTCAGACCTAATTCCATCCAAATTTTCTAAATTCCACCAGAACCTCATTCATCATCCTAATCCTCTAGCTCAATCCCTATCCAGCTCCACTCATCCATACAACCCACCTAGAAGGTTGAAAACGGCAGTGGACTTCTTGACTTTATTGTATTGATTCATTATTGTGTATATATTTTATTGTAATTTTATGCCGTGTAAATATTGTATGAATGTAGTATGTATGACATCTTTCAGCACTACTATTGATGTCCAAATTGGGACAGATTGTAATTTTACTCAATAAAAATTGTTGTTGAAAATTTGAGTAATATTAGACATTTGTAGGTCAGGTTGTTACTAAGATAAAGTAAGACCAAAAAGACAATTTTGTTTTGACAAACACCTTTATCCTGCTCTTAGACTACAAGATAATTATTCCTCACCCTGACGGCGAAGAAAAGACAGGATAATGTTGAAGGATGGGTATTGTGCCGCCTGTATAGCCTGAAGGGAGAAGAGAATGGTTCTCAAAAGAAAACAAACGAGAGAGCACAACATTCACCCAAGGACGGGCAGCGTTCGCGGTTTCGAAAGGCGAGTGGGTCAGTCTGCTCGGCCTTCTCAGGGATCGAATACCAATAAGGTCTCGGTTCGAATCCACATCGAATACAAAACAGTGGGGTTTTGCTAGCGGTCAGTGCCATCTTGATAGGGTGGGGTCTGCACCTGCCAATAAGTTGCGGAAGGTTGTGATCATAACGGGTAGGATTAGTCCATGAGTCGAGGATTGTTCTTCCATGCCTAGGGCTTTCTTCCAGGTTTGAACCCACGACCTTGTTGATAGGAGGCTGTTATGCTAAGCACTACACCACAGATGACCCCAAAATTTTACTTTCACTTACATATGAAATATATTGTAAGGGACGAAAAAAGGTCAGTGTCTATGTCCGTGTGTGTATGTGAGGTTAGTCTAGCATAAAAACATAAAGTCGTGCTAACTGAAATTTCGCACTTAAGACAGCTATATGCCCGAGATGTAAGAGCAACATTTTCAGCAAAATCGGCGAACCAGAAAAGCATTATCCACCTTTCAAGATTTCCTCAAAAACGGCTCTAACGATTGACTAAAATCGCTATATCGATATAAAATGTTATGGGCTTTTATATCATGTAGGTTTCATTATAATCAAAATAGTCAGACGGCTTAAATGCCGATATTTTCTTCCTCTAAAGTATCTTTATATTGTACTTTAAAAAAAACAAAAAAAAAAAAAAAAAACCATTTAATCTTATTAGAATTTATTTAAAAAAACCCAGCTAAATATGCAAGTTGAACGGATTCGATATAAAACTAAAGGAGAAAAGAGCAAACAATTTTGAATTGTTTTAATATAATTACATCAATATAATAATAATAATTTATTTATTTATTCTGGGCAAGTACCTTTAGAATAATACAAAATACAATAGTGTGGAATTTACAGCCTTAGAGTAAGAATAACAAACAGAAAAATTTAGGGGTCGCTTGTAGCTGGTGGCTAGCATAACAACCTCCTATACCAAAGGTCATGGGTTCAAACCCGCAGGTGGTCCTAGAATTTTTTAATGGGAGTAAAAAATCCTTAGTTATGCCGTCCTTCGGAGGGGACGTTAAAAGATGGTCCCGAACCTGTACGATGTCAGGTACTCGTTAAAGATCCCCATCCTAATAAAACCTGGATAGGCAAAATTTAAGACTCCCACTGTAGCATCGTCCGATTAGCCATAGTAGCATAAAGTGACGTTAAATAAATAAACAAACAAACAAACAAAAAGAAAAAGAAATAAACAGTAAATAATAATAAGTAAATATATATGTATAATAGACATTTTTTTAATCTCTTACTATATTTAAAAATACTTAAATTCATTTTAACAACATAGATAAGTGAATGTCGTATGTCGCGCGCACCAAATTTTCGTTAAAGATTACTCTTTTCTTCGTAGTATCGCAGAGACTCAAATGGGCGTGTAAAGTAGTTGGACTTCGTGAAGAACGTGGTGAGCTAACTGGTAAGCGTCCGAGAGGTAGGCCGTAGCGTCAATGGGAGGATTGTCTTAAATCTGATCTTGTGGGAGTAAGGGAAGGGGGGCTTGAGCGGTGATCATTAGACGAGTCTGTAGGTAGCATTTTGTGGTATCGGCATTGAACATTCGGGTTCGGTAAGCATATCATTTTTACCGTTCTCTTCAATTATTTAAAAATTAGGAACTACTAAAATAGAGTATAATACTTCTTACAAAACATGCCAATGAGCAAGAGTGGTAGGCACGAAATAAATAAATAGCTGTAAATAGCTCCTAACTTAAAAAAAAAAAAGTTAGCTAAAAACGAAGGTTATCATGGATCGTAAGCCTGCAGCATTGCAGATGTTGTAAGTGCGGTGTGATGCCGTGACTGGATTTTGGCAGTCATCCTAAAGTTGCCAGTGAATAATCTGTCTCGTTCAGTTGATAGCTCTCAACTCCCATGTAACTAGATTTAATTATATCACGAAGCAAAATTATTAAAGAAAAAAAGGTAATTTAAACAAAATGTTACTACTATTTCAACGACTAGAATTAGTCAGTAAAGAAACGGAATAAAAAAAACAAGTATATTCCATCAATTTTTGTTTTATTTTCGATAATGAACCTTTATAATCGATCAAGAGAAAAAATATTTTATAATCTCCTAATCGAAATTTGATTCCACCATTACAAGGCAAACATAAAAATAAAATCGGGTTCAAACCTGAAAGATGGCCAATGCGATGTAAGGTACTCTTTAATGATCCGTATCCTAATTAGACCTAGATAAGCAAAATTTATATACTCTTACTGTAGCGTCGTTCGGTCAGCCTCAGTAGCATAAATTGATGTTAAATGAACAAACCAACATGAATAAAAAAAAAAAAAATATATATATATATATATATATATATACATTTTTTCAAAATTAGACACAAAAATAATGGAGCATCTAAACGTATCAGCCGATAAGTTTCAAAATGGCGGTTTATGAATGGATTGATTCAGTAACTAAGTTATTTTTGAGGATAGAAAAAATAAGAATAGTTTTTTAGAATCAGGACAACGCGATTAATTATTTCAAAAAATAATATATGTACATTTTGTTAGACAGAGCAAATGCTAAAATTATTGAATCTTATAATTAGGATAACTCAATTAATTATGCAATAGTAAAGAAAAAATAAATAAAGTTTACCTATACATACGCCCATAATTTAATTATTTTTGAAGACATGGAAAAAAATGTATTGAATTTTAGAATTAGTAAACTGAGATTAATTTAAAAAGAAAGTCTTGAAATTTTCCTATAAGTACGGGTATAACTCAGTTATTTTTAATAATAGAGAAAACAATCTATATAGTTTCAAAATCAGTACACAGCGATTAATTAATTATTTTAAAAAAATACCTAATATTTATATGGCAGATATAGTCGATGGTATACTTCCATTATTCAATTATATTCAAGATGAAGAAAAATGTAAATGTTTTCGGGATCAATGAAACGTTAAAAAAAAAGTTATAAAAAAATTCTAATATAGAGAAAAAAAATGAAATTTTTTGGCCCAGAAACTATAAAGAATGATGAAAAAACATAGCATCGAATGGGGGACGCTGAGCCGAAAAATAGTGCCGTGTTTATCAATTTAACATCACTTTATGCTGTTGCGGCGAATCGGACTATGCTACAGTGGGAGTCCTAAATTTTGCCAATCCAGGTTTAATTAGGATTGGGATTTTTAACGAGTACCTCACATCACATAGACTCGGGACCACCTTTTCACGTACCCTTCTTCTAAGGACGGCATAACTAAGGATTTGTTTACTCTTATTAAAAACTCCTAGGACCACCTGCGGGTTTGAACCCGTGATTTTTGACGTAGAAGGCTGTTATGCTAGTCACAATGTTACAGGTGATCCCAAGAAATATTACTAATCCGTTTATGTACTAAGAAAAAAAAATAATGATAACAAGTTACTCGAGGTCACCTATGATGTAGTGGCTAGCATAACAGCCTTCTATGCCCAAGGTCGCGGGTTCTAATCTGCAGATGGCCCTAAGATTTTTCTGAATAGGAGTAAAAAATCCATGGTTATGCCGTTTTTCGGAGAGAACGTAAAAAGGTCCCAGGCTGATGTCAGGCATTCGTTAAAGACCCATATCCTAATTAAACCTGAATCGGCAAAGTTTAGGACTCCCACTGTAGCTTCGTCCGATTAGCCATAGTAGCATAAAGTGACATCAAGTGAATAATAAACAACTAAAATAAGGTACTTTATTGTATTTCAATTAAATATTCATAAAACTGTATTATTTAATATTATTTTATAATGATTATTGGGCATTGTGTATGCTGATACTGGATTTGGATTTAGGAGCCGTCGTTGAAACGTACTTATTTAGTAGAACGTTCTTTTAAAAAATATAATAAAAAGTTTGTTTTTCTTGAATTTTTATTTATTCATCTCGGTGATATTAAATAAATAAATTCTTTATTATTCTGGGACATGTCCCTTTAGAATAAAATATACAGAATGTACAAAAAAGGGCTTTAGAGTCTTAGAGTAAATTAATTAAATATAAAAAATTTAATAATTAAATGGTATAAAATAGACATATTTAAATGAGATGAAAAAAAAAAAAAATAAAAAAAAGCTTATTTACAATTCTATTGAGCCTGGATGTTCATTAAGCGATCAAATATACGGGATTTGAAGGTAGAAAGAGAATTGGAGTGACGGATGGAAGAAGGGATAGAATTCCATAGGATTGAGGATCGAATGAAAAAGGATCTGTCGAAATGTGCAGTTCTGTGGGCCGTACTGTATAAATCCGAAGGCCTGGAGCGTGTACAACGAGGATGGACAAAGGATTTGAACAGTAGGAGGTCAAAAATATATGATGGGCGGCGGGATTGGATAATTTGGTAAAGGAATGCCGCAAGGAAATACTTGCCACGATTTTAAGGGTAAAGCCACTTCAACTCGCCATAAAATTGGGATACAGAGATGTATCTAGAGACCCCGAAGATGAAGCGAACAAAGGAATTAATTAAGCGTTTTATTACTGATGTATATTTCGATTTAAAAATAAATTTTATACTTTATCGAAGTAAAATACGAGTCGCTAAATTTTTACACCTCTTCCAGCCAGTTCCGAGATTTTTATCATAGACAAAGGATCTATAATGAATCCCTATTTCCATGACAAAATATGCAAAAGACGACATATTTCAAAAGACACAAAAGTGGGATCAATGTCAAGCTGCTTAATATTCAGTGAAACTTGTAAAAGACTCCGGAGGAAGTCAGTGACCTGATACAATGGCCTCCCTTCGAGATCTACGTGCTCTGGATATACCGTTCTTCAGCATTCTTCCTGGTCCTTCTGCGGTCATCCCGGGTGTCGGGGAGTCCGCCGTTCACACGGTTATTGTAGAGTAACCGGCTATTTGAAAGAAAAAAGATAACTGATACGTTCGGTAGCTGGTGAACTATAAGTGAACTATTACGTTCAGTAGCTGGTGAACTATTAGCTACAGCATTTATTTCAAGTAACAGCTTTTAAAAAAAATATTGAATATTCAGATGTTGACCGAGCGTATATAAAATGAGATCTGTTGCGCGCAACGCAAGACTTCACTCACCTCCATTTTTAAAGTAAACAATATAAATTTGTTTGTTTAGTGTTTATTTATTTAACGTCACTTTATGCTACTGTGGCTAATCGGACGAAGCTACAGTGGGAGTCCTAAATTTTGCCAATCTAGGTTTAATTAGGATGAGGATCATTAACGAGTACCTGTCATCGCACAGGCTCGGGACAATCTTATCACTTCCCCTTCGAAGAACGGCATAACTAAGGATTTTTTATTTCCATTAAACATTCCTAGGGCCACCTGCGGATTGGAATCCATGACCTTGGGCATAGAATTGTAGCCACTATGCTACAGTGGGAGTCCTTAATTTTGCCTATTCAGGTTTAATTACGATACGGATTTTTAATGAGTATCTGACATCGCATAGTCTCGGGGCCATCTTTTCACTACCCTTCTTCCAAGGACGGCATAACTAAGGATTTTTTTACTCTTATTAAAAACTCCTAGGACCACTTGCGGATTTGAACCCGTGATCTTTGGCATAGAATGCTAGCCACTATGCTACAGGTGACCTTTAAACCAATATAAATGATTATCTAACACAATCACTTATAAGGGTCCGAAATTTGCCTATTTTAATGACATTTTTAGATAAAACTAGACATTAAACTATTAGATTTTAAAGGCCAACGCTCTCCAGGAGACGCGTAAGAAAACAGGGAAGTTTGCGAGCGAAAAACACATTCTATTATATCTTTATATAGATATTGGAAGTAGAAAAATAAGTTTTGCGTCCAAATTAGCCCTATTATAAAGCGGAACAAATGAAAAAAAAAGCCGGTACATTATTTAAGTTTTATGTTTGGTAATAACCCCCAAAATATAAAAACGTTCGTTTTAAAACAGTAATTTTAATAAGATTTTTTTAAAACTATGCTCAGCAGAGTAGAAATACAGTTTTTATTCTTGTTTAAATTGGCACTTCATTGATATTTTGTAATAATGTTGCTGTAACATCTCAGGTATATGCACTTCTAAAATAGGTAATTTCAATTAAATATAACTTATCGTTTTCGAGCTAGACTTACCACATATCTACACCCACTTTTAGGGGGATCATGGTCATTTGGATTTAAGGACCTCTAAAGCGTGCAAATGCGGTGAAAACTCGAATTCGAAAATTTTTGCAATCGCAGTTCTTACCTTAACTATATATTTCATATTTATGTAGGTAATTGAAAGTAATAAATATATCACTATGAACACATTGAATATTATAAAATAATGTAAAAAAAAAATAAATAATCTTCTATATTTTAACTCTATTTCTTGATATTTGTTATACATATTCTTTCTGGTATATATTTATTATATGTGACATAACTGTGAATAGGAATTAATACGCATCAATTAAGATAAACCATTTAGATATGAATGAACAATGGGTGCTTACTCCGAACCATTCAAACCGATCAGAAAAAAAAATCGAATTTAAAAATAATTTATCATAAGTAACAATAATAAAATTACTTTAAATACCGGTTGCGTGGGTCGAATTTCACTTACCTCTTAAAACCTTGTATGTTGTTGTTTTTTCACTCCCCATTACCTTTTACAGCTTTATATTCAGATATATTAAAAAAATATTAAAAAAAAAAAAAAAAATCTAAAAACCATAAGCTTTAAACATATATTCTACTATATTACAAATCTAATCTCGTTTTGAAAAAAAAATCTGGTGCGGGCAACACACGACTTTCACTTACTCGATTTTTATAATCAATGAAAGAATTTTCAAATAGAGTTAGAGATAAAAATACGTGAAACTATTAAGGAATTAATCAAATTAAATTTCTATAGAAACATGTGTTTCATTAAAAAATCTATTATATTATTATCTAAAATAATCAGATAGTTTTAAGTTCATTTCATCACTCTCTATTAACTTTTAAAAGCTTGTGTATGAGATAATTTTTTTCTAAAATCATTAGCTTTCCAAAGGTATATCATACATGTATATCACTGCTCTTATGTTCAAAAACGAAAAATTCCATTAAAAAAATTTTTTTGTTTTCAGTTTTCTCCTTTAGTTTTTTTTTTTTTAAATGCCCACAACTTACATATTTACCTGTTTTTCATCAGTGGTAACAAGATAATATAGTTATTTTTACTGAATCTACAAAATTAAAGGTACTTTAGGGAAGAAAATTTAAAATATCGGCATTTAAGCCCTGTCAGACTATTTTAATCAGAATGAAACCTACATGACGTTTAAGCCTATTAAATTTTACATCGATATAGCGAGTTTAATCAAAATCGTCGGAACCGTTTTTGAGAAAATCGAAAAAAGATGCATGGTATAAAGTGGCTATTCTGGTAAGCTCATTTTGATGAAAAAAGTTATGTCACGTCTCGGGCGTATAGATGTCTTAAATATGAAATTTCAGTTTCATAGGATTTACCGTTTCCGCCCGAAAGTTACCACACACACACACAGACCTTTTTGCGGGACTTGGTTATTTGGACTCAGGGAACCCTAAAACGTGTATTTCCGTTGAAAACTGGAATTCGAAAATTTTCACGATCGCAATACTTCCCCTTACTATATATAGTAAGTGAAAGTAAAAAGTTGACTATTAAATTGTTGTTTTCTAAATTGTATTTATACATTACATAATATTACTGACACAAACAGAGAAAGTTGATTATTATTAACAAAATGTTTTTTATTACTTCTTCTTTAAAACAATAGATTATAGATATGTTTATGCATTAGTTTGTATGATAAGTTTGTAGCGTTTTTTTAATTTTTTTAAAATTTAATCCTTATTATAAAAAAGGATCAGTTAAGGAGCTTTTGTGCATCAATTTCAACCAAGATTCCTTATCTTTTAGTGGTATTTTGCTTGCTGAAAATGTAATAGAAAAAAAAAATCATTCATTTAATGATTTTTTTTATTTCCGAAAAGGAAAATCCGCCACACAGACGGCTAACGAAAATTTCAGTGTCTTGCGATGATAGTTCAGGAGGAAATATCGTCCGTAAGTTGTTTGCTCGAATCAGAACAGCAAATATCGTCCGTAAGTTGTTTGCTCGAATCAGAACAGCAAATATCGTCCGTAAGTTGTTTGCTCGAATCAGAACAGCAAATTTTGACTTGGAAGCTGCTCGGATCGTCCTTCAACTGTCGATCATGACCAAATTCTGTTAAAATAATGAAAGATAGCAACATGTAATAAATTAAAATGGAACATATAATGGATCAAAAATATAGCAACATGTAATAAATTAAAATGGAATATATAATGGATTCAAAAATATTTATTGTACAAAAAATCTAAAGTTTTTATCGAAATCACCAGTTAAGAATCTGGTGCGGGCAACACACGACTTTCACTTACCTCGATTGTTAAAATCAATTTAAAAACTATTAAATATACTTCAATTTGAAAAATATTATAAGTTTATTTTAACAAGACGTGTATTCATTTTCGTTGGAAAAATATATAATAATAATAATAGTCTTTATTGATATACATATAAACATTTGTAATACATTTTTATTTACATTTTTTTTTTTCTCTTTATTTATATACATATATGTACATAGACCTTCCTTTTCAGGAGTTTAAAGTCTTTAACGGTAACTACCCGTACTTGAGTTGAAGAGTTCGCTCATCTTCCTCTTCCAAAATTCTCTGTCCTTGGCTTTTCGTGACCATAGCACTCCTTCTGCCTTTTTGATCTCATCGACCCACCTTCTTCTTTGCCTGCCTCGGTTCCTTTTCCTATCCAATGGAGTCCACTCAGTCAATATTTTTGCCCAGTTTTCATCATTTTTCCTCATTAGATGGCCAGCCCATTGCCATTTCATCTTTTTCACGAATGTTATTGCATCAGTGACACCACTAACTTTTCTTATTGTTTGACTGTTTAGCTTTTGGCTTTTCCTTAAGCCTAACATGCTCCTCTCCATTGCTCTTTGGCATGTTATAATTTTTCTCTCATGTAGCTTTTTGAGGGACCATGTTTGGCATCCATAAGATAGGACAGGCAAAATGCAGCTATTGAAGGCTAACGTTTTTAGAGGCTGGCTGATATTGTTGTTCTTCATGATCATACCTAAGCTCCAATATTTTCGCCAAGCCATAGCTGTCCTTGTTTGGATTTCAGTAGACTGTCGATCTTTAAAAGATATCACTTGTCCTAGATATTTTAAATCATCTACTACGTCTATTTCAGGAAGATCTGTTTTGACTATGGCGACACTGGAGCTGGTGATTATTATAGTCTTTGCCAAGTTCAACTGGAAAAATATGATTTAGATTAAATAATGTAACTATATTAAATTGTTAATCAATAATAAGTTTATTCCCCATTCGTCACTCTATGTTACCTTTAGCGACTTGTATCAGATAATACTTTTTCTGAAATCTTTCTCTTTCCAACGGTATATTATATGTCTACATTACTGTTCTTATAACCAAAAATTACATAAAAAAATATTTTTGCACTTATTACACATCGGGTTAATCTTTTTGAATGTACAAAATTAAAGGTAGTTAAGAGGAAACAAAATTAAAATATCGGCATTTAAACCCTAGCAGACTATTACAATAATTATTTTACATTAAATTTTTCATTGATATTGGGAGTTTAAACAAAATCGTTAGAGCCGTTTTTGAGAAAAAATCAATGATATAGTTTGTTTGTTTATTCGTTTAATGTCACTTTATGCTACTATAGCTAATCGGACGATGCTACAGTGGGAGTCCTAAATTTTGCCGATCCAGGTTTTATTAGGATAGGGATCTTTAACGAGTACCTGGCATCGCACAGGCTCGGGACCACCTTTTAACGTCCCTTCCGAAGGACGGCATAACTAAGGATGTTTTGCTCCCATTAAAAAATCCTAGGGCCACTCGCAGGTTTGAACCTGCGACCTTTGGCATAGAAAGCTAGCAACTACACTATGGGTGACCCCCGCATGATATAGTAGCTCTTCTGGTTAGCTGATTTTTAACGTCATAGTAGATACAATAGTAACATCTCGGGCGTATGGTTGTCTTAAATATGAAATTTCAGTACTGTACGACTTTTTGTTTTCGTGCTAGACTTACCACACACACTCACAAGACCTTTTTGCGGAACTTGGTCATTTGGACACCGAGGACCCTAAAATGTGTATTTACGTTGAAAACTGGAATTCGAAAATTTTCGTACACGGACGTACGCGTGAGTTGATGAAGTATAGAAGGTAAATAAATAATCTAAATTAATTTTTTTTTTAATCATTTATGTAAATTTAGACATTAGTAACATTTTTATTCAAACCAGTATATCAGAAGGAAATTAATCTGAGAGTCGGTCAAAGAAAGAAAAACAATGGAATAGCTTAAATAATCTTTTCTCTGGATTTAAATTAAGTCCGTATTCGTATTCATCCATCACAACTTTATTAATTCCGAGTTAAATAATTAAGAGCCTTATAAAATTTCATTAGTAATATATAAATATTAATTAATTACTTACAATTTATTCATTTTGTTGTTACAGAATATGTAGCCTGGTGGAAAGGGGATTATTTCATTTTTTTTCCCATAATGTGTAGTAATAATGCTTGAATTATTCATCAAGAATTTTCGTAAGATCTGCTATACATTCCATAGCTTAAGGATTTCTTGAAATGAATTGTAAGTTTAAAAGTTGATGTTTCAAATAGCCTCGAATCTTTATTAATTTTTTTAAATGGAAATTAAAAAAATAAATTTCTTTCTATTTTTCAAACTTAAGGAAGCATTTAATTATGCCAGACACATTTTACTTTCACTTACTATATATAGTAAGGAAAAGTATTGCGATCGTGAAAATTTTCGAATTCCAGTTTTCAACGGAAATACACGTTTTAGGGTTACCTGAGTCCAAATAACCAAGTCCCGCAAAAAGGTCTATGTGTGTGTGTGTCCCCGTGTGTGGGTTATTATTATTTTCAAGGAGTTATCCCGGGCGGAAACGAAAAGTCCTTTAGAGCAGAAATTTCATATTTAAGGCAACTATACGCCCGAGATGTTACAAAAACTTTTTCATCAAAATCGGCTGACCAGAAGAGCCACTATATACCATGCGTATTGCAGTTTTTTATGATATTTATGTCATGAAGGTTTCATTCTGATTAAAATGGTCTGACATGGCTTAAATGCCGATATTTTAAATTTTCTTCTCCTACAGTACCTTTAATTTTGCAGATTCTATAAAAATAACTATATCATCTAGTTAGCATATTTTTATATTATTCATCCAACTAAAGGAAAAAACTGAAATAATATTTTTTTACTGCAATTTTTTGTTTTTGGACATAAGAACAGTAATCTACATGTGTAATATACCGTTGGAAAGCTAAAGATTTTAGAAAAAATATTATTTAATACACAAGCTTGTAAAAGTTAATAAAGAGTGATAAAAAGCCGATAAAACTAACTGATTATTTTAGATGATAATATAATTGATTTTAATAAAACACATGTTTCTATAGAAATTCAATTTAATTAATTCTTTAATAGTTTCACTAATTTTTATCTCTAACTGTAATCGAAAATTGTTTAATCGATTTTTAAAACGTCGTGTGTTGCCCGCACCAGATTTTTTTTTTCATGTTAACAACTTTTTACAATGCATAGTCCACGATTTGGATTTTTTTTCTCACATTTTCAAGACTTAAATAAAACAACAGAATATTTTAGGTCACCTGAAGCGTAGTGGCTAGCATTACAGCGTTCTATGTCGTGGGTTAAAACCCCAGGTGGCCCTAGGCTTTTTTTTATATATAAAGCTCTCTTTTACTGACCTAAACTATCAGCTGTTAAATTGACAAATAAAAATAAAACAAACAAATGGAGAGCTGTATTTAAGGTTAATTTTTGGAACCTCTTAAGAAAATAAATTTTCACAAACTCAATATTCCAGAAATAAAACCATTTCACCACATACGGCAAGTTGGTAGTATATTTTTAGCTATAGGAAGTAACGTTTATTAAATTAATTTGAATGATTAATTTTTTAACAAAATTATTATTAACATTTTTTTTTTTTTTTTCAGGTACGTATAAAGTAGTGAAATTTTCATTGGATGAAGTGGTTTCAGGTAAGATATTTTAAATATTAAATCATGCAAGCGATGTATTGAGGAAGGAAACAAGTATCTAGTTTGTAAATTTGTAATGGGTTGTTTCACATGAAATGTCCGTTTTTATAGTTTCTGGAATACATAAAGGATTTTGCAGGTCTCTGTTGTTTTCTTACGAATGTTTACATATTTAAAGTAAACAGTTACTAATCCTTTACCTTTGTATTATAAACATTAGCTTCCCAATTACCCACTTTTTAGTATACCTCCAAATACGAAAATAGAAACACGAGCTTTTCGAGTAATATTTTTGTACGAGTTTAAACTCGGTCTTTAAGCAGCTGAAGCCGCTAGAAATATTTGCAAGGCGTTTGGGGAAGGGAGTGTTAATGAACGGACCATTCGCCGTTGGTTTGCTATGTTTTCAGCTGGGGATACCGACTTGGAAAACTTGCCCCGAGGAAGACCTCCGTCCGTAATAGACAACGATGTCCTCAAACATACAGTAGAAGGAAACCCGTACCAAACAGTTAAAGGACTCTCAGCACAACTAAATGCAAGTGCATCTACCGTTTTCAGACATTTAAAGTGTATGGGGAAAGTAAAAAAGCTCGATACATGGGTAGTAAACTGAAAGAACTGGGCTACGAAGTTCTTCCGCACCCACCATATTCTCCCGACTTGTCTCCAACAGATTACCACTTGTTCAGGAATTTAGACAACTTCGTCAAAGGAAAATTTTTGAAAATGATGATCAAGTGAAAAGTGCGTTTTCAGATTTTGTTTCACTTCAAAGCTCAGAGTTTTTCAGTTCGGGGATAAAAAAAGTTGGTGTCACGTTGGGAAAAATGTGTAAAAAAAGAAGGTAAATACTTCGAATAAAATTGTCTTGTTTTCATATCGTATTTTTAATAAATAAAAATCCTTTACCTTGAAAACGGACTTTTCATGTGACACAAACCAATAAAAGTAAAATGGCCAAATTTCCATCGATGATTAAAAATAAATTTTGCTAGTATCTTATTTATTTACCTTTTATTCTTCATGAATCCGTCAGTCCGTCGGCAAACTAAATTTATTCCTGATAGGGGAAAGCAATAGGTTATATATAGACATATCCATGATCTATGGTTTTTTCTTCGTCAGACAGAAATACATTTTTTTTTTTTTTTTAACGAGGCTATGTAAGTGATTATCAACTTGGATGCTTCCTCCATTATTCAAGAAAGAAAAAAAACCCGGTCTAATAGAGATGAAAAAAAAATGATGTTTACATAATAAGAAAGAAGGTAGAAAGAAATTAATTACACTCGACGAAGAAAAAAAAACAAGGTGTTTAGCGAAGCATCTCACTCAATAACCGCCTGGTTCTGCTGAAGAGCTTCCATTGTTCTTGTAGGTTGGACGGGTGGATAAAGGGAGAAGACGCGATGGCATGCAGATCCAGGCTCCACAACACGCTTCCAATCCGGGCAAACAACTTGCGGGGGAAAAGCAATTAAAAACTCAATAAGACGGAGCTGACCTCACAATATGTTATATCAAAAACTGACATTGGGGCGTTGGCGTAACGGGGGGGGGGGAGGAGGACTTTATTGAAGTGATATATACAGGGTGATGTTTTAAACCTGAATTATAAAAATTCCATGAAAACAAATAATAAATGTAGTTCGTGCAATACAAATGAAACAGATCTTTTTCACTTTTTGGCTTCCTGTCCGATACTTACTGATTTTAGAAAAAAATATTTTAATTCCAAAAATTTAGCTTGGGATCAAATTTTAGAGTTGATAAATGGAAAAGATTGGCTGTCGTTAGTTAATTTCTCCAGATCGGCTTTCTCTTATAGAATGTTACTAACGAAAGAATTTAACTATTAGTGAATTTGTTAAATTAAATTTAACTATTTGTGAATTTGACTATTTGGGAATTAATTTTAGTACATAAATAACATGGGAAGTGAATATTTCTTATTTTGTTATTGATTTTTTATATTGACAGATTAAAGATTAATTTTTTTAATAAACACAGACTCCACGGACGGTCAATTGACCATGTAGTGTGTCTGATTTTTATTATTGTATTTCGTAATTCGTTTATTTGCTATTTGATGTAATTTTGAAAAATAAAAATAAAACTTTTCTATCTTCTATCTGGGAGCGGCGTGGTCTAGTGGATAGAGCACTAGTCTGCTGTGCTCTGGGTCCAGGGTTCGAATCCCGCCTGTGGCAGAATATTATTTATTCTGTTAATTCAGTCGGGGGCGACCCTAGGGTATGGAGACCCTCCTGGGGCAGACCCAGTCTCTATAAAGTGGGTACCCAAATTAATTGGGGAAAAACCTGGCGACTGAGCGTGATTAAGGCCTAATCACCTCATTGCACTGCCGTTGGCCTAGAAACAGTACGAATCTCTATATGTACTGAGCCCAAGACCCTTCATGGGTTGTAGTGGTACAGGTTTTTTTTTTTTTTTTATCTTCTATCTATCTATCTACACAGGGTGTTTCGTAATTGCATGGTACTATCTTAGACATGAGTTTGTTTGTTTATTTAATGCCACTTCATGCTACTGTGGCTAATCGGACGATCCTACAGTGTGAGTCCTAAATTTTTCACATCCAGGTTTAATTAGAATAGGGATCTTTAATGAGCACCTGATATTGCACAGACCTATTTACGTTCCCTCCGAATGACGGCGTAAATAAGGATTTTTTACTCGCATTAAAAAATCCTAGGAACACCTACGGTTTGAACCAGTGACCTTTGGCATAGGAGGCTGTTAACCACTCTGCTAAAGGTGATCTCTAGGCATGTGTTCACTAACAGAAAAAAAAAAAAAAAAAAAACTACATATTAGCATTTATTAAACAGATACCAAAGGTTAAAGATTTATTATTTAATTACATTACGACTGACTATAAAAAGTTTAACGTGTTTAATACTAAGCAACAGGTTTTAATCACCTTATAAACAAATGAACGATAAGCAATGACAGAAGTTGCTCATCTCTTTGTCTAGTTCTGTGTGCTTCATTGCACCATCGCTGTATTTATCATCAGTTGTCTATTTCTGTGATGTTTAAAAAAAAAATTATTGATTATATAAAACTGCATAATAAAATACATTTATTAAATGTAATACAAGATAATCTGTCATGATTCACATACTACCCATTGGTAGCTTTCATAAAACTATGCTAAACTAGAAGGTCTGGGGGCCATCTTCTTATAAGACGCTTCGGAGGATAATCAGGGATCGTTGAGGAATCAAGAATTGAAACTAGTGGGTTAGAGTGGGAATGGAGTTTATCATGAAGGGATTGGTACCTGGTTTGCGCCAAGTCAACAAGCAACATAGGGAACATTAAGGTCCTTATGGATAAGTTTGTTCGTGACAAAATAAGGAGCATTGAGAATTTTTCGAAGGATTCTTTATTACAAGGATTCGAGACGGGAAGAATTTGTTGGTTTAGTAGAGCCCCAAATCTTTACTCCGTAAGTTCATATTCGGCCTTATGATATTCATGTAGATGAGTCTTTTGTACTTAAGTGGAATGTTTGAACGTTTGCCCAGTAAGTGTTGAAGTAGTCGTAAACGTCAGGCAGTTTCTTGTCGTTTCAGTCGTGTATGAGGGATGTGTGTTTTAGTGTGAAAATAATTTACATGAACTCCTATAAGATATTCTAGGCAAAGGCTGTGGTTTATTCAAGACACTGCTTCAGCTCACATTTCTAGTAGTGTCATAGATTATTTAAATGCAAGTTATGGAGACCGATGGGTTGGTCGAAACGGACCTTTAAAAGGCCACGAAATTAACAGTTTGTTTGGCGATTATGCCTTAGGAGAAAGCACCGTCCGTAAATGGTTTTCTTGATTCGGAACCGGTAATTTCGACTTAAAGGCTTAAAAGGGCTCGAGTCGTCCTTAACTGTTGATGATGACTAATTTAAAAAAAAATATTATCTGGAATATGGCATCATGAATATAAAAATGGGTCATATATATTTGATTAAAAATATTTATAAGAATCTGAGGTATTTATTGAAATCACTTGTAAAAAACGATAATAATAATAATAGGCTTACCGAACCCGAAAGTTCGATGCCGATACCACCGAACTTCGCCTGCACAAACTCGTCCAATGTTCCCCGGTCAAGCCCAAGCCCCCGAGATCAGCCTTAATGCAATCCTCCCATCGACGCTTCGGCCTACCTTTCGGACGCCTACCAGTCGGTTCAGCGAATACCAAATTTCATCCGTTCCTCACCGAGCCCCACAACTTTACACGCCCATTTGAGTCTCCGCGATGCTATCAACTCAATTATATTCACAGGGTACAAACTCCGCAATTTCGCGTTGTGCAACCTTCTGAACTCCCCAGTGGCCTCATCTCTCTTCGGACCAAATATTTTACGCAGTACCTTATTTTCGAAAAGCCGTTGTTCATCCTTCAAAGTAAGCGGCCACGTTTCACGTCCGTAAATAACCGTCGGAAAAATAATAGTTTAATAAATTATAACCTTTAAGTTTTTAGATAGAAGCCGGGAACTAAGTAACTTAGCAACTAAATAATAACACGCATTTCCCATCTTTAACCGGGACATTATTTCTTCCTGGATTTCATTTTTTCTTGTTATCATTGAACCTAAATACTTGAATTTCTCTACGTGTTCAAAAGTATGCCCTGAAATATAAATATCATCAAGATCGCCACCATTTCTGCTACTAATCATTTATTTCGTCTTATCGGTATTTAATTCGAAACCTATTTGTTTACCAGTTTTTATCAACACACTTGTATTTAGTTGTATGATTTCCGTGTCTTCACCTAGAAGTACAAAATCATCGGCATACCCCAAAACCGGAATCTTGTCACCCATATTTAAGCCTTTCTTGGTACACATCACCTTTTCTATGACATAATCTAAAGCTATATTAAACAAAACAGGTGAAAGGGAGTCCCTGTTTCAAACCCGATCGCACCTCAAATCTCTCGGAGTAATTATGACCGATTCTAACTTTATGAAATGTTTCTGACAAACACATCTCTACTAGGTTTACTAACTTTCTAGGTATTCCTTGTTCAATCATGATGTTATACAGCTTCTGACGGTCTATGGAATCATAAGCCTTTTTAAAATTGATATAGAGTTGATGGACTACACCGTTGTATTGCAGCTTCTTCTCTAATATTTGACGTAAGGAAAATATTTGATCAATAGTTGAGCAATTCCGCGTGAACCCACATTGGTGGTCTCCGATAATTTCCTCAGCGTATACCGTGATTCGGCTAGTTAGTATTGACGAGAATATTTTATAGCATACTGGGAGAAGAGAGATTCCACGATAGTTGTTACAATCCGTCCTCGGTCCTTTTTTGTGAATCGGAATAAGTATTGATTCTTCCCATTCTTCATAAAAAACGATACGAACTTTTTTTTTTACCCATTAAAAAAATGATATTCAAACGTTTCAAAGAGATATTTCCTGGCAATTTTCAAAGTCATTGTACTTAATAAATAAATAAAATGAACTCAGATGTGGCAGTCGATCGGAATCCTCAACAATGGAGTGTGGGCGTAACAACTCTGGCAGGGTGCGTTGACTGGAACCCCTGCAGGGCACTCCTCTAGTTTGCGGAGGTGGCCATCAACGTACTGCGATCTGAAGTACCGGCGGAGGGTGGAGGCGGCGGCAGATTGGATATTCCGAACAGGAGGAACGAGGGTTTTTTTTTTGCGACTTCAAAGGTATTTGCCGAAAGTGAGGGTTCTTAAGTTTCTGGAGATGTAAGCTTATGTCGGAGTCAGTCATTGTTTGTTTAGTTTTTGATACATTTTATTATGATGTTTATAGAAAACATAACGAATTTCACTAACCTCCATAGTTAAAATAAATTTAAGGACTTTTTAATAAAGTTATTGTTCAAGAAAAATGAAATCCAGGAAGAAATAAAGTACCGGTTAAAGGTGGGAAATGCGTGTTATTATTCAGTTGCTAAGTTACTTAGCTCACGGCTTCTATCTAAAAACTTAAAGGTTAGAATTTATAAAGCTATTATTCTTCCAACGGTTCTTTACGGATGTGAAACGTGGCCGCTTACTTTGAAGGATGAACAACGGCTTAAGGTTTTCGAAAATAAGATATTGCGTAAAATACTTGGTCCGAAGAGAGATGAGGCTACTGGGAGTTTTGAAGGTTGCACAACGCGGAATCGCGGAACTTGTATCCTGTGAATATAATTGAGTTGAATATAGCGTCGCGGAGACTCAAATGGGCGCGTAAAATTGTTGGGCTCGGTGAGGAACGGATTCCGAGAAAGTTGGTATTTGCTGATCCGACTGGTAGGCGTCCGAAAGGTAGGCTTGAACGGAGAACATTGGACGAGTCTGTGTAGACAGAATATGGTGGTATCGGCATCGAACCTTCGGGTTCGGTAAGCCTAATATTATTATTATTATTTTTCAAGAAAGGTAAACGAATTAAATTTACCTCACAACCATCACTTAGATTTATTCGCTTTTCATCACTCTCCATTACCTTAAACAAAACTGTATATAAAATAACATTATTTCTAAAATCTGTAGCTTTCCAACGGTGTATATGGTATTTTATATCCATTATTTAGTATTTTATTTTTAAGCTCTAATACTTTTTGTCACGTCACACCTGAAGAGCCATGAGGCTGAACGTTTTAGTTTAACATAATACGAGAAATACTCGTTCTCTGTGGCTAATTGGACGATGCTACAGTGGGAGTTCTAAATTTTGCCTATCCAGGTTTAATTAGGATAGGGATCTTTAACGAGTACATGAAATCGCACAGGTCCACCTTTTTACGTCCCCTCCGAAGGACGGTATGACTAAAGATTATTTACTCCTATTAAAAAATCCTAGGACCGCCTGCGGGTTTGAACCCGAGACCTTTGGATAGAAGGCTGTTCATGCTACAGGTGATCCCATTATACATGAATTAAGAAGCTGTAATGTATTAAACCAAACGTAGCCCTCAAAACAGAATCTATCACCATTTGGTGGGGGTTTTGGAAAATAATCCGATGTTTCTCCTTTGTCAAGCCACAGTCTTGAATAAGTCTACTATTATCGTAACGTGTCCAATTTCCATCGTAACTAACACGACGCAGATTTTAATGCACAAGTCAGGCGGTAGAATTTTTTGAGGAGGCTATTCAAAAACTGGTGCCGCGTTATGACAAGTGCCTCAAAATTCATGCAAATTATGTAGAAAAGTAGATTACGGTACAGGGTTTCATGTAAAAATAAAATTATTGCGATATCTTTGCACGTCTTTTTTTAATTCCAAATCGGTGCTTACTTAAAAACATGCCTCGTATATGGCAGGACTAGATTATATGTCATAATGCAATTGTGAATTACTATGAATAATAAAGAAACGAAAATAACCTTCCAGTAATCCTGGGAAATCCCGCTATTCGTCAGCTGATTTCCATCGGGAACGGAGATGCGAAATGTCAAGGTGTCCGCTAATGAGGGGTTGGGGAAGGCAAATACGATACAGTTAGCTGAGACATGCGAAGGTATTGTCTCCAAGAGAGGTCGAACTACTCACGACCCTGGTTGCGACAGAGCCAGAGCAGGAATCTCGACGAGAAAGTTCATAGTTCTCGAGCAGGCTCTGTGAACTTTATCATCGGCGATGGACCCTTCGCTCAGGTATGTCGTGTGGCAAGCTCTTATCATTCCACGCTTCCTTTTCAGTTCTACTTCGCGGATAACATCTATCTTACAGCCACTGGGAACTTTTTTTTGTTTCTTAAACCTTGTCAGACTGGAGGAGGGAAACCCGAGAAGTGTATACACGACGCAGTTAATATACTATTTAAAATTAAATATTACTCTCACTTATCCTATATAAGGAATTGGATTAGATCCACTGGAAGTTTTTTTTGGCGGGAGACATATTTGGAGTAGAACAGTGAGAGGGATTAACGAACTTACCAACATAAACAAAGCCAATTAAACAGATGAATTATCTATTCTATTGTTCAAAAATTGAGGCGTTGATTTCCAAAAGGTACTAAGGATGTTCCAAAATTCACTAAAAATTTGATTTTTAAAAAATAAAATTAAAGTAATAAAAAATCAGGTGCGGGCAACACACGACTTTCACTTACCTCTGTATTTAAAATCGATTAAAGAATTTTCAAGTGCAGTAAGAGATATATAAATGAGTGAAACCATTAAATTATTAATTAAATGGAATTCCTATAGAAACATGTGTTTTAATCTATTATATTATTATCTAAAATAATCAGTTAGTTTTATCGGCTTTTTTCACTCTCTATTAACTTTTAAAAGCTTGTGTATGAGATAATATTTTTTTCTAAAATCTTTAGCTTTCCAGCGGTATATCATACATGTATATTACTGTTCTCATGTTCAAAAACAAAAAAATGCATTAAAAATAATTTTTTTCAGTTTTCTCCTTTAGTTGTTTTTCAAATTCGCTCAACATGCATATTTAGCACTTATTTAATAATACTAACAAGATAATATGGTTATTTTTATAGAATCAACAAAATTAAAGGTACTTTAGAGGAAGAAAATTTAAGATATCGACATGTAAGCCCTGTCAGACCATTTTAATCAGAATAAAACCTACATGATATTAAAGCCCATTAAATTTTACATCGATATAGCGAGTTTAATCAAAATCGTCTGAACCGTTTTCGAGAAAATCATAATAAGGTGCAAAATGCAATGTATAAAGTGCTTCTTCTGGTAAGCTGGTTTTGATGAAAAAGGTTTTGTAACGTCTCGGGCGTATATTTGTCTTAGATATGAAATTTCAGTTTCATAGGACTTACCGTTTCCGCCCGGGAGTTACCACACACACACACACACAGACCTTTTTGCGGGACTTGGTTATTTGTATTTCCTTTGAAAACTGGAATTCGAAAATTTTGACGATCGCAATACTTCCCCTTACTATATATAGTAAGTGAAAGTAAAAAGTGAAGCACTGAAAAAGTCCAAACTTTTGACTTGACTTTTGCCCGCCTAAATTGGCAATTTTACCCACTGTGCAGCGGTAGAACTTCGATGTTTATTCAAGTAAGTAGATCACGAGGCCATCTTCTTTTCTATCGCCTCAGAGGTTTGTCAGGAATATGTGAGGTTGATAGGTTGCGGACAAGAGGGTTTATATGCGCTGGGAGTTAGGAATTAAAAGTGGTATATCTGGTATGAGAAAGGTCTGCAAAAAATGGGATATTAAGGTCTTTATGGATGATTTAATTTGTGACGAAATAAGGAGCATTTAGGATTTTACTTATATTACAAACAAAACCACAATCACCTCACATCTAGACGCTTTCCTTAGACTAAGATCAAACTGAACATTTCAAATGTCGATCTGCTTTCTCTTCCATATCAAAGGGAAGAAAGTTGCTTCGTAAGAACTGTATCTTATCTTTCAAATCTCCTCATTAACGACAAAGGCCGGCGTCTTCCATGGTATCTCAGGCCACAGGAAGACGCGGAAGATCATTAGGAGTCAATGTGGAAGTAAAATATTGTCAACGCGACAGAAGATACGGGCGAGGCTGTTGAGAAATTAATCATGTCAACTTTCCGTTCATAAATCACAGGGTAATATTTCAGCCGTGAGTGTGCCTGTCAAGTCTTCTCGAGAAAGGCACTTTGAATATTATAGAGTAATTAAAATGGATCAACACATTTTTTAAATGGTTTTATTTTTGCTATGGGTGTATAGTTGTGTTTTTTTTTTTTTACATTTTTTATAACCCTCAAAAATACACAAATTTGACACGCTCTATCTATCTATATCTATGGTGTTAGGATTGGAGATTTGCCTATAATTTTCGGATTAGAAATTTAATGGAAAATCTTTTTTTACTTTCACTTACTATATAGTAAGGAGGAAGTATTGCGATCGTGAAAATTTTCGAATTCCAGTTTTCAACGGAAATACACATTTTAGGGTCCCCTGAGTCCAAATGACCAAGTCCCGCAAAAAGGTCTGTGTGTGTGTGTGTGTGGCAACTCCCGGGCGGAAACGGTAGGTCCTATGAAACTGAAATTTCATATTTAAGACAAATATATGCCCGAGACGTTACAAAACCTTTTTCATCAAAATGAACTTAAAAGAAGAGCCAGTTTATACTATGCATTTTGCACATTTTTTCGATTTTCTCGAAAACGTTTCCGACGATTTTGATTAAACTCGCTATATCGATGTAAAATTTAATGGGCTTTAATATAATTTAGGTTTTATTCTGATTAAGGTGTATAGCGGTCATCTTTCAAGTCGGCTCTTGGATTTCTTGCTTTTTCAGTTGGATATCACTTCAGAACAGCCTTGAAAACATCACCAGGCTTCAGGATAACAACAACAGTAAATATTGGAGCAAACAAGTAAGTTGGGTTACAATTTACACTGTAAAGTGAATGCTGAGTCACCTCTTCATATCAGCTGATTGCCAATAGCTAGGCAAGGCTGGTCTTGCTTAACTTTTCTTAAGTTATTTTTTTTCCCCCCACATCTGGTTATTATTTAATTATTTTCCTTACATGAAATGCGATATTATCATCAAGTAATGTCCCCAAAGCTTCAACTAAAAGATCTAGATCTAGTGGTTCAATCACGTCTCCTACAAAACAAAGACTCGCGTGATACTAATAAAAAATTAAATCTACAAGCAACCCCTTCGAGTACTAATTCAGAATCTGAACCACAACCTGGCACATCGTCACAAGGGATGACTGACGAATCGCCGTTTTTCACCCCGAATCCTTTTCAGATTTTGCATAATGAAAAAGAAAACATGGAATCTACTCCTATACCCAGTGAACCACGGCCTCCTCCCATATTTGTCAAAAATATTAGAAATTTCCAGTTGTTGTGTGCGCAATTGAACAAAATTACCGAATCTACCAGCTACTACTGTATGAGTAGAATCAATGATACCAAAATATCTCCTACTACTGCCGAGACATATAGAAAAATAGTGAAATATTTAACTGAAACCAAAGCAGATTTCCATACCTATCAGCTACGCCAAGAGAGAGCTTTAAGGGTTGTAATCAGAAACTTACACCCCTCGACACCAGTTGAAGCAATTAAAGAAGAACTAACGGAGATGGGCTATAAAGTGCGGCAAGTCACTAATGTCCTAAAGGATAAAATTCCTCTACCTCTCTTTTTTGTGGATTTGGAACCAGCAGAAGGAGTTGAAAAAATCTATGACCTCAATAGATTATACTATACCAGCGTAAGAGTTGAAAAACCTTACATAAAGAAGGAGATAGTTCAGTGCCATAACTGTCAAGCATATGGTCATACTAAAAGTTATTGTCATCACATACCTCGATGCGTGAAATGCGGTGAACAGCACAAGTCTGTGGAGTGTACAAAACCAAAATCAACACCAGCTGTATGTGCTCATTGCCTCAAGGACCACCCAGCCAACTATAAAGGATGCCAAATCTATAAGGAACTGAGGACCAGGTTTCAAAAACCTCAAGTACTGGATGAAACAGCAAGACAAGTAAGAAACAGAAGAGAACCCTCAAAACTTATTGATGCCAATGTATCATTTGCCCACTACTTGGAGGTGGAATCAAAGTACTGAAGCCGTGGCCCTGCCGGAACTACAGAATGTACCTCAATACATTCCACATATACCTCTTCCTCAAAATGTAACCAATCCTAAAAATCCTAATCAACCACAAATCTCTCATATCCCTCCTCCTTCAAATGCCACAGACCTTACCAGTTTAATGACATCCTTTATCTCCGAAATTAAATCCCTTGTTATGCCCCTAATATCACTCCTTACGAATCTCGTATCAAATCTCATTCCTGCCTTAAAAAAACCATAAATGACTACACCTAATTCCTTATCCATTCTTCTTTGGAATGCGAATGGTGTTAGAACTCACACTGACGAACTTACAGCCGTACTGCAAGACAAAAACATTGATGTTGCACTCATTACTGAAACTAGACTAACCACTAAACAGTACTTTAAAATACCAGGATACACGACATACCGGACAGACCATCCAGACGGCAAAGCCCATGCCGGTACTGCTGTCATAGTCCGCCGATCCCTCTCCCATCACTTACACCCACTTCCCGCCCACGATTACCTACAAGCAACTTCCATTGTTATCAAAACATTTTCCTTTCCGCTTATCATCGCATCAGCATACTGCCCTCCTAAACATCCCATTTCCTCTGCCCAATTTGAATCGTTTCTCAACTACTTGGGTAATCACTTCATGTTGGGTGCAGACTTAAATGCCAAGAATCAACAGTGGGGTTCTAGAACCACCAATTCTCGTGGACGGACATTGCAATCTCACTCAACCCCCGACGCTTTCATCTCCTACCTCCCGATTCTCCTACCTACTGGCCAACAGATCCTAACCGTAATCCTGACATCCTCGACTTCTTCATCCACAGCGGATTAGGCTCTCTTAATTTTTCCATAGCTCGCCTTGATGAACTATCCTCTGATCATAGTCCATTGATTCTAAATGTATCCATAACACCTATTCCTAAACCTATCCCACCGTCATTCATTAGAGGCCCTGTCAACTGGAACCTCTTCCGCGAAATCCTCACTAATGATATTGACCTCAGAGTGATTCTCAAAACCTCAAATGACCTTGACGACGCCGTATATTCCTTTACAACCGCTATTCAACAAGCTGCCTGGACTGCCTCCTCTCCCAAGTACTCCCAAATAACTCCTTATAAAAGCCATTTACCACAACACCTGACAGACCTCATCAAACGCAAACGCCGAGCCAGAACATTATGGCAACGCACCCGCCACCCAGAGGATCGCCGCTCCTATAACTTTTTTTGTAGAAAATTAAAGCGGGAGTTGGCGATCTTCCGTTCCCAATCCTACAATACCTACCTCTCCTCTCTCTCGACTCGTGACAATTCCCTTTGGAATGTCACGAAGAGAATCCTAAAATCCCACACCATTTCCCATCCTCTCCGGCGCTGTGATAGTTCCTGGGCTGCTTCTGACAAGGATAAGGCCGAGGAATTCGCACAGCACCTTTCCAAAGTTTTTACTCCTCATCCAGAGCTTAATCCTACCCATACGGCGGCAGTTGAAGAGTTCCTTATATCACCAATACCGCTTTCCTTACCACCTAAAGCAGTTAATCCCTCTGAGGTCAGATATCTTCTTAAAAAGCTTCCTCTCCGTAAATCCCCTGGATACGATCTCCTTACTCCTCAAATCTTAAGACAACTTCCACCTAAAGCCATTACATTCCTTACATATCTCTATAACTGTATCCTACGCACTACCTATTTTCCTCTCTTATGGAAACATTCAACTATCATCCTTTTCCTAAAACCAGGCAAACCTTCTAACAACACGTCATCTTACAGACCTATCAGCCTACTTCCGATCCTCTCAAAAATTTTCGAAAAGCTCCTACTAAAACGAATCCTAGCCAAATTTCAAAATTTTCCTTCGCATCAGTTCGGATTTCGTCCTCAACATTCCACGGTTCAGCAAGGACTCCGAGTTGTGGACCACATTTCCTCTGCCCTTGAGTGGAAGGAGTATTGTTCGGGTGCCTTTCTGGACATATCTCAAGCTTTCGACCGGGTGTGGCACCCGGGATTGCTTTTAAGCTCAAAACCCATTTACCCCAATCCTTATACCTAGTCCTCCGATCCTATCTATCAAACCGCTCCTTCCGAGTTCGCTGTGGCTCAGAATTTTCCAAACATTATATTATTGAGGCTGGTGTTCCTCAAGGCAGCGTCTTGGGACCCGTCCTCTACATCCTCTACACCGCCGATATCCCTACCGATCCCGATACCTTTCTGGCAACATTTGCTGATGATACCGCCATTTTGTCATCCAATTCCGATCCTGAAGTAGCATCGATTAATTTACAAAATCACCTTTTCCTTGTCGAAGACTGGTGTAACGCTTGGCGTATTAAGGTGAACGAAAACAAGTGCTCACACGTCACATTCACTCTTCGACGCAAATCCTGTCCAACGGTTTATTTAAATTCCCTACCGCTTCCTTCCTCTGACACAGTCCGGTATCTTGGCTTTTTACTAGACAAAAGACTGACGTGGAACCCACACACAAGACTTAAAAGAAAAGAACTTAACCGCAGATTCGGCCAGTTATACAGACTACTAAATAGAAAATCTCATCTTACAGTTGACAACAAATTACTAATATACAAGACAGTACTGAAACCAATATGGACCTACGGACTTGAACTGTGGGGGACAGCTAAACATTCTAACATCAAACGCATCCAATCCTTCCAATCCAAAGTTCTCCGAACAATAGTTAATGCTCCTTATTACGTTACCAACTCTACCCTACACCACGACCTTAAAATTCCATTTATTTTAGACCTGGTACCATCCAAATTTTCCAAATTTCATCAGAACCTTAGTCATCATCCTAACCCTCTAGCACAATCCCTATCCAGTACCACCCATCCCTACAATCCTCCTCGAAGATTGAAACGGCAGTGGCCGCGAGACGTATTGTAAACGTTTAAATTGGAGTTCTGACACTGGTCAGATCCTCCACTCATGTAATGTATGTTTGTGGCTATTACGCCCAAGTTCGGCCTCCACTGAGTCACACCAGTGACGCGGCTGAGAGCGAGGGTCTAGGATCTTTTGGATTCCGCTTTTTCCTCCACAAGTGGGGGAAAAGCCCAGTCTGGGGTCCCTCTATAGCACTTGTATATTTTGTATATAGTTATGTTTGTTTGAATGATGTTTGTTTATTTGCAAACTTTTATTTATCTCAATTATAGGTTAATGTTTTGTTTTGTTTTGTTTTTATATTTATTATTATTTAATTCTATATATATCATTTATTTGTATTTATCTCAGTTATAGGTTGTTGTTTGTTTTCTTATTTTGTATATATATTATATTTTATTTGTTTGACTTTATCATTGTATATATTGTGTGAATGGGATCATATATCACTATTACTAATGTTCATATAGAAACAAATTGTAATATATCTCAATAAAATAAAAAAAAAAATTCTGATTAAAATGGTCTGGCAGGGCTTAAATGCCGATATTTTAAATTTTCTTCTTCTAAAGTACCTTTAATTTTGTAGATTCAATAAAAATAACTATATTATCTTGTTAACGCTGATGAAAAACAGGTAAATATATAAATTGAATAAATTCGATACCCAATTAAAGGAGAAAACAGAAAAAATATTTTTTTTATGGAATTTTTCGTTTTTGAACAAAAGAGCAGTAATATACATGTATAATATACCGTTGGAAAGCTAATGATTTTAGAAAAAATATTATCTCATACACAAGCTTTTAAAAGTTAATAGAGAGTGATGAAATGAAAATAAAACTAACTGATTATTTTAGATAACAATATAATATATTTTTTAATAAAACACATATTTTTTAGAAATTCCATTTAACTAATTAATGGTTAGCTTTAATGGTTTCACTCATTTTGATCTCTTACTGTATTTGAAAATTCTTCAATCGATTTTAAAAACGGAGGTAAGTGAAAGTCGTGTGTTGCCCGCACCAGATTTTTTTATTTCTGTTAATTTTCCATAATCATTTATTTATCATAAACCTACACTTTATCTTGTTATTATTTAGCCTTAGTGAAGACCCGCAACTTAGGTCGAAACTTTGGTTAATTAATTCTTATTTACTATTTTCTGATATTTTTTTTTAATACCACCGTAATCATCTCACCCTTCATATTCAACGCATTGAAAACAATTTTCCCTTAAAGAAAAAAATACTCTTTATTTTAACAATCGTACTCATCCGAAGGAAAAACTACCTAGAATCGATAAAAGCCGTTACTTCTCGCAAGCTCTTCAGTTGCACTAGGAACCTTCAGCTTCTGAAGCAACCGAGTGTTGCGTTCCCGAGAAACCAGGATTCCTGACGAAACGCTTTACGGGCCATCTCCGATATCTTTCCATCTCATTTCGAACAACCGCTTCGAACAATGATGTCTCTTCGTTGCTACAGACGGGGCAGGTTATTGTATGCAGATCTTACCATCACCATAGAAGTGGAAGATATCCCATTCATCGGGCGATAAGTCAAGAAGATAGCTAAAGGAGATGAAGGTTCTGAGAATTCGGAAACGGGGAAGAAAGGCATGTAGTACTTACGTCGATACGTTCTGTAACCGCAGCAAAAACGGTTTGATTATTCATTTATTTATTATTCGGTTTACTTATTAAATTGTTGCCGACGTTTCGACCTAAATTATAGACCTTCTAGGCGTTTGAAGAAGGCCTATAATTTAGGCCGAAAGGTCGGCACCAGTTCAATAACTCATTGTTCGTCACTTGCTGATACTGTGGCTAATCGGACGATGCTATAGTGAGAGTCCTAAGTGTTGCCTATCCTGGTTTAATTAGGATAGGGATCTTTAACGAGTACCTGGTATTGCACAGCCACGGTACCACCATTTTACGTCCACTCAGAGGGACGGCATAAATAAAGATTTTTTCCCATCAGTAAATAATCATAGGGCCACCGCGGGTTTGAACCCGTGTGTGTGTGGTAAGCCTAGTTAGCAAACCAACGGCGAATGGTCCGTTCATTAACACTCCCTTCCCCAAACGCCTTGCAAATATTTTCATATTTGAAGCTATACTAAAAAGTGGATAATTGATTGGGAATCTAATGTTTATAATACAAAGGTAGAGGATTAGTAACTGTTTAATTTAAATATGTAAACACTCGGAAGAAAATAACAGAGGCCTGCAAAATCCTTTATGTATTTCAGAAACTATAAAAACGGACATTTCATGCGAAACAACCCAATAATAAACCGTTGGAATGCTAAATATTTTAGAGAAATATTATCTTATACATACTATTGTAAAAGTTAACGGAGAGTGATGAAAAGCCGATAAAACAAACTGATTGTCGTAGATAATAATATAATAGATTATTTAATTAAACACATGTTTCTATTAAAATTCAATTTAAATAATTGTTTAACCATTTATTTTCGTTTATAAATTTGTTTAAAAAATCTAGAATTGATATAAATAATGGTGGTAAGTGAAAAGTCGTGTGTTGCCCGCACCAGATTTTTTTTTATACATGTCATGAGAACTGATCGTTAGTGAGAAGTGAATGTCTTTTGATCCTTCCTAGACCATATACCAGAGTTGGTATTCCTGACTGCCCTGGTATTCTAGCTTGTGGTTCCGCGATGAATACCAAGCTGATGGTATAACAATGGAGGGATGGTATATTCCATCCTAAGCCTCTTCATCCTCTCTCATTAGCATTTAGTTAAGCCTCTTTCTTAATCCATGGCCTATTAATACCATCCAATATTTGTCTGCTAAGAGGGTCTGCTTCCTTAGGTTCTAATCACAGTGTTATCTCTCAGGATATCCATATTTACTCTATGAGAAAAAACAATGTACACATTGATAGGTTTACCAATACATACAAGAAAAGTAATCATAATACCACTTTGTAATACATTCTACAACTTAGTATATGTATACGCTGGGCTATCCGTGAAAGAATAGTACTTTCAAGTGACAACTCAAAATTGAGGGTGGTTCTATTGAAATAAATAAGTGGACTGTATAGATTTAAAATAAATAAAAATAATGAAAGCAAACGACGAATCACAATACATTTAATACACTGAAATACATATAAGAATGATAAGAAACAAATTAACCTAATAAATTTATATAAGAAAAATTAACCTAATTATAATTAAACAGCTGTAAGAAAATGTATGAAACAAAATAAACCTAATTAAAATATTGTAAAAATAGAAGAAACAAACTTAACTTAATTAATGCTTAAAGATGTAAAAAAAATAGTTTATCAAATTAAACAGTTTCTTGAATAAGAATTAAGAAATTAAATGTTCCATTAATGGATAAAGATAGGTTATATTCACGTAAAGATGTCCAGTTGAGTGTTGAAGAAAACGACCGCAGGGCGGCTTGAACGAAGTCGTCTTGAGTATTGAAGAAAATTACCGCAGGGCGGCTTGAACGAAGTTCTCTTGGGTGTTGAAAATGACCGCAACGGCGGCTCTTCCAAGTTCCAAGGGGAACGATGAGAAGATGAAGAAATTTGTTTCCAAACGTTCAAACGTTGAGAGGAATCTTGGGTCTATATACGGCACATCTTCACCGCTCGACTGGCACGAGGCAGTCAAAAAAACAATTGAAGTACGATCGTCTTCTGTCTTTCTCTTCTACTGCTCTCGTTTAAAAACTTCTAATTATATTTAAATAACTATTTTAAAAAGAAATTAAAAAATAAAGATTTAAACAAAAAAAATGATCTTATTATAAATATCATAAAAATTATTAACTTATCATTTTTCGATTGAAAAACTATAAAAACCTTATCAAGCCGTAACATATGGCGTGAACAGTATATAAGATAAGATAGCAAAGACAATTATTTTATTGTGCGGATTACTGGATTATGAATAAAAAATAAATAAAATATGCCTGGGTCGACTTAAGTATTATTATTTTCTTTTTTTAATCTAGTGCTGGCAACACACGACTTTCACTTACCTGGTTTGATCAAATCAATTTAAGAACTATAAAAATGAAGTAAGATTTGAAAAAGTTTGAAGCATTATATTTGGTTTCGTTGGAAACATGGATTTTGGATTAAATAACATAACTATATAAATTATAATTTACTATAATCACTGAGTTTTATGACCTTCACATAATTGTGCATTACGCTTCAAATCTGTTTATAAGATAATATTGGGTTGATGCAAAATTAATGCAGGTTTTTAGTAGGTAGTGTAAATACGCCATATCTTTACTTTAACCATATATATTTAATCAAAATAATTTCCATCTGAATCAATGCACTTTTGCCAACTTTCAACAAGCTTTCTTATTCCACCAGAAAAAAAATCCGAATCCCTGGACTCAATGAAATCACGAAAAGAATTTTCAATTTCGTCCTGGTTTTGAAAATTTTTCTCCCTCAAAAAGTTGTCCAGATGCCTGAAAAAGTGGAAGTCTGTAGGAGAGAGGTCAGGTGAATAAGGCGGATGTTGGAGAACTTCGTAGCCCAACGCTTCGTGCAGTCGTCGAAGCGTTGGTTGTGCAACGTGTGGTCTGGCGTTATCGTGGAGCAGGATCGGCCCCTTCCGATTCATCAATGCTGGGCAAAGACGTTGCAATTTTTGAGTTCCGAGTTCCGCCGCCATTTCTCGTGTGGTTTTGGTTGGGTCTTCTTCCACTTTTGACCTCAGCTGGTCGTTGTCCAGAGCAAGATGACGGCCCCGACCTTCCTTGTCTTCGAGGTCGAAATCTCCTCTGTGAAACTTCTGGAACCAACGCTGCACCGTGCACTCATTAATAGCCCCCTGACCCCATACTCCATTAATATTACGAGCCGTTTGCGCAGCGCTGCGCCCTAATTTAAATTCGTAAAAATAAATTTGACGAAAATCGCACTTTGACATTTTCGATTCAAGACCTTTGAACACACTGAACAAAACGATTTTACTAAACAAATTCATGGTGAAAGAGAGGGTATTAGATAAGGTTTGTTTTGGTATAATAATGATCAATGTTAGGATTAGCTTTGTTTACACAATTGGAATTAAGATATTGCAATAGAGGAAACCTGCATTAATTTTGCATCAACCCACTAACTTAATTCAAAATTACACAATGGTATATTATTTCCAAATAACAATATTACGGCATAACTGTTTATAAAGCTGTAGATAGGGATCACTTGTAGCTGGGTGGCTAGCATAACAGCTCCTGTGCCAAAGGTCACGGTTTCAAACCCGCAGGTGGTCCTAGGATTTTTTAATGGGAGTAAAAAATCCTTAGTTATGCCGTTCTTCGGAGGGGACGTTAAAAGGTGGACGTAAAAGGTCTGTGCGATATCAGGTACTCGTTAAAGATCCCTATCCTAATTAAACCTGGATAGACAAAATTTAGGACTCCCACTGTAGCATCGCCCGATTAGCCATAGTAGCATAAAGTGACGTAAAATAAATAAACAAACAAACAAGCAGTAGATAGGCAATCAAGTAATATGAAAACTATAAAATAATTCAAAGAAAAATGGCATATCAACCTCTGCTAGTTCTTAACCAATTTCAATGATTCTTTTTTCATTTTGTAGGAAATTTAATTCTCTATCACTAAAATAACTAATCAAATATTTGCTTTTTATTTATTTATTAATTAAGACAAATTTAATAAAGAAAGTTTTTTTTTCGTTATTCGTGTTCCACGCATCTTGAAACGTAAGCCCTCTGATTTCGAAGGAGTGTAATTTATTTTATTTTTGGTCGATTCCAAAGGTTCATAATTGAAAATAATAAAATTAATTAAATGAGTATTTTATATTACTACTACTGTTTCATACAACTTAAATTAAATAAAAATAAAAATTATTATTTATAACAAACAATCATGTTTTGGCCCTTTTGTTACTCTGCATTACCTTTTACAACTTTGTATGTAAGATAACATTTTTTTTTTAACTTTCCAACTGTATATTCATATCACTATTCTTTTTTGCGAAAAAAAAAATCTTTAGAAGAAAAAGATTTAAAATATCAGCATTTAAGCCAAGTCAGACAATTTCAATTAGAATGAAACCAACACTGAACTGAATCCCATTGAATTTTCATTAATATAGGAAGTTTAAACAAAATCGTTGCTGCCGTTGTTCAGAAATGGTGAATAGATGTGAAATGTTTGGGTGAATAATAAATCAATTTTCAACCCGCTATATTCTATTAATAGTAATATTACTTTCTATTGAAACCTAAGGGACAGAAATGTGAAAACTATAAACACGAAAATAGTTTTAGTAGAAAATAGATTCCTGACCAAGCTAGAGTGAAAGCATTTTTCTGTCAGATTTCACTGGCGTTATAGATTCTTTTTTTTACAGTTCTATTAACGGCCAGAAAAATGTCCTACTTCTAAGTTTATCATACCAGCGACCGGATCCGTGAGGAAATAAAAATGAGGATGACCAGGAAAAGTTTTATTGCCTTTTACACACCTTGTGCCACTTCTGACGAAGAGAATAAATGTTTAAAAGCCTATTTTGGTTTTTAATTATCTATATTCATATAAGCAAGTTAGTATTTAATCGCTTATCTGGTCGTTACTGTATCATCAATATTATTATGGTTGTGAATCTGACATTTTTATGGAGGTTCCTCTTACCGTCAAGATGCTCCGTTAAGAATGCGTTAAAAAAAAAGTCTAAAACCTTAAAAATATACATATCCTATCGTTTTCAATCAGGTGACAGTAAAATAATCTTAATATGACCAGTATTAGCAAATATAATAAATTTATAAGAATTACTTTTAACAATATTAGATCATAAATCATATACTGTGGCTAATCGGACGATGCTACAGAGAGTCCTAAATTTTTCCTATAGGTTTAATTAGGATAGGGATCTTAACGAGTACCTGACATCGCACAGGCTATAAGGCCACCTTTTTACGTCCCCTCCGAAGGATGGCATAACTAAGGATTTTTAACTCATAGTAAAAAATGCTAGTGCCTCCTGAGGGTTAGAACCCGTGACCACTAATATAGAAAGCTGTTATGCTAGCAACTATAATAATAATAATAATAATTTCTTTATTTATTCTGGGACAAGTCCCTTCAGAATAATACATATGAAAGTAAATAAAGTCTTAGATGCCTTAGAGTAATAATGGAAGAAAAAAAATACAGTGATAAAGTAAAAAATAAATACACAAGACAAAGATAACATATAAAACCAAACTGTTGAATATAATAAATCGACTTCTCATTCCAATTCGAGTGAGAGAAACAAAAAAAAAAAAAATAATATATATGTACATAAAACTAATTTAGATGATAGTTAAAAAAAATAAAATAAAATAAAACAAAATACAAAATTATCCTTCTGTTCCTGTGCAGAGCTTTGATCAAAAAATAATTATATACAATTCCTATCTAATTAAAAAAAAACAAAAATAAAAACAGGAGAAAAAAAAATAAAAATAACTTCTATATTAACGCTTCTGTGATTTTTTAGATTTATTTATTTATCATTATTATTTTATTCTATTTTATCTCCTTTTTATTTATTTTTTTTTCTATTTGAACATTCTCATTTAAAATTGGTTATTGTCGAGATTCCTTGGAAATTGAATGGATAGGAAGTAATTGAATAGACGGGATTTAAAGGTTGGAAGGGTATTCGAGTTACGGATATGAGAAGGGATATAGTTCCATACGGAAGATGATCGGATAATGAAAGATCTGTCGAAAGCTGCGGTTCGATGGGGCGGCATATACAAATCAGAAGGCCGTGCTCGAGTGTTGCGGGAATGAATGGAGGATTTGAATAGTAGGAGGTCAGAGATGCATGATGGACGGCGGGATCGGATTACTTGATAGAGGAAGGATGCCAAGAAGTACTTACGACGATAGGAAGGATAAAGCCACTTTAACTCTTCGTAGAATCGAGTGACAGAGGTGTCTCTGGAGATCCCAAAGATGAATCGGAACTACAGGTGATCCCTTGTTTTGTTTGAAGGTTTCTATGGAATTGTTTTTGGTTTATTATTTTCAATAATGAACCCTTTTAATCGACAAAAAAAAAAAAAATTACCCCTTTCCGCCACCTTTTTTTGAGGGGTTACTTTTCTAAATGGTAGAACCCGAATAACAAATAAAATACATTCGTTTCTACTAATTAATTAATAAATAAATTCAAAAGTTATTGCTATTAAATACATAGAAAATTAAATTTCCTACGGAATGAAGAAATAATCCTTAAAATTGTTTCAGAACTAACATAGATAAAGCGTTTTGAAATTAGCAGCGGTGATATGGCATTTTCCTTTGAATTATTTATTGCTTTTTATATCAATCAATAGTCAATAAACAGCTATATAAACAGTTATACCCTAATATAGTTATTTGGGAGTATTAAACCATAGTGTAGTAATTTGCTACGTTTTTTTACAATGATATTAAGCGATCAATAAAAACATTTCGCTACTTGACAAACGTCTAACATAGAATCCGCACACTAGACTGAAACGACAAGAAATTGCGCGCCGATTACGGTTACTTCAACACTTACCTTATAGACGCTCTAACCTTAAACTCAACTACTAAAGAATCATCTATATGATAATCACAAGGCATATCTAGACGTACGGAATTGAGCTTTGAGGCTCTACTAAACGATCAAATTCCTCCTCTATACAATCCTTACAATCCAAAATCCTTGGTACAATCCTCAATAAACTAATCGATAAAGACCTTAATGTCCCATATGTTGCTGATTTGGCCCGTACGAGGTATTAATCCTTCCATGACAAACTCCACTCCCACTCTAATCCACTAGTTTTAATCCTTGCTTCCTTTTCAATTCTTGATAATCCACCGAGGCGTATGAAAAATGAGGGGATTCCTCTGATGTTGGCATTTCCTGCTTAATATCACAATGATTTACTTATTTATTATAAACATTAATATCATATTTTTTTTTTATATAACATACTAAATATTTAATTTTCTCTAGTTTGTTAAATCATTCACTATTTTACTTTCATTATTAATATATAAGAAAGTATTCGATCGTGAATCTTTTAATTGTTTTAAAATACAATTCGATCAAAACCAAGCCCCATGTTGTGTTGTTTAATGCGGAAGTAAGCTGAACTGAATTTCATTTTAAGACAACTATACGTCAACGTGACAAATTTTATCTGAGTTACCAGAAAGGCTCTTTATACAATTATTTGCACTTTTTTCGTTTTTCCTCAAAAACGGTTCCGCACGGAATTTTGATTAAACCGGCTATATCGTGTAAAATTTAATGGGTTTTAATATTATCGTAATGGTTTTCATTCATTTGATTAAAATGGTTTAATTTTGTTGATTCTATAAAAAATAACTATATATCTTGTTAACAACTGTTAAAAAACAGGTAAATATATAAATTGAATAAATTCGATACCCGACTAAAGGAGAAAACAGAAAAAATATTTTTTTAATGGAATTTTTCGTTTTTGAACATCAGAGCAGTAATATACATGTATGGTATACCGTTGGAAAGCTAAATATTTTAGAAAAAATATTATCTCATACACAAGATTTTAAAAGTTAATAGAGAGTGATGAAATAAACATAAAAAACTTACTGATTATTTTAGATAATAATATAATAGATTTTTAATAAAACACATGTTTCTTATAAATTAATTTAATATTCTTTAATAGTTTTACGTATTTTATCTCTAACTGTATTTGAAAATTCTTTCATGATTTTAAAAATGGAGGTGTGCGAAAGTCGTGTGTTGCCCGCACCAGATTTTTTTCACAAGTTTCAGTATGATTTTCCTATATTCCTGCAACCAAGCAATCAATAGTCCGCTCTCCTTATCTTTAATGAATGGTTTTTTTAGGTTTTTTTTGATATGAATCATAAGTGAATACGTTCTAGAATGCAGGATGGGGAGTGCCCAGCTGACCTTGCATTTACTGTAATTTTTCTCCCATATATATTCCTGCCTTCAATCTATACCGTTATTAGTCTCATTGATGTGTTTAGGCAAGATTTTAAAGGTGAAAAATGGTTGAAAATTTTTTATTCAATTTTATATGTATTGTTGTCGTCAGGTCTAGAGTACCCGACGATACTTTTAGATGGTAGAAGACGAGGAAACTATACAATTAAATACAAATAGTTAATGAAAACTATTAAAGAGATAATTACGGATAAGAGGAATTAGTATTTATTTTTTGATAAATTGAAAAACCGAAATCTAATAGGAAATAAAGTTGCGGAAGAAGGGTGTTATTAAATTGCAAAATTACTTAGCTCTGGTTCTGTCAATAAACTTGAAGTTAGAATTTATAAAACTATTATTATCTTCATGATTCTATACGGGTGTGATACGTGTCGCTTACTATAATGGATGAACAATGCCTAAAGGTTTTCGCTCTTAAGTACTACGTATCCCTTGACAGTACTCTTCATGGTTTCACACGTTCCTTACAGCGTTCTCGCAATGCCTTAGTATGTGTACCCCAAGGTTCCCGTTATCTCCCATTTTTTCTCTAATTTATCAATGATCTTCCGCTCACAATTAAGTACTCCCAATACCATCTTTCTGCGGATGATGTTCACGTTTTATTTTTACTACAAATGATTTCCATGATACTATTTTTAAATTGATTGATTAATAAAACAGTTCAGTTTAATAATAACAGCTCATTTTGAAACAAATTGTAATATATCTCAATAAATAAATATGCCTTATAACAACGGTTCCCGTTTTATCCAGTTAATCATTATTTTATTTTTCAGATGAACTATTTAAAATACATATAAATAGCTTAATTTACTTTCCATGAAATTCCAATTTAGTTTACAGTAAAAATGTTTTCATGAAATAATTTTAAACGTAGAAATAATTAGTGACAATGTCAGTTTATGCATTTATAATCGCTTTCCATTTATACCTGTAGGGAAGAACGTAACGCGTACGTTACTGTACGGTAGCAACACTGAATCCCATAACTTCTCTCATTATAAACATATTAAAATAACATGTGTGCATGAGTTTATGATATTATAACGGCATTCTGTTAACTTGTACAACTTATTTTATTGTATATTTACTTTCCAAAAATCTTGCGCGTTCCAACGATGTATTAAACCTCTACATTACTACTCATATTTCAGGAAAGATTGTTGCCTTGATTTAAAAATTTTTATTTACAAACATATTTTTCGGGAAAGAATGCCATCTATGAAAGTTAAAAAAAAAAATCTGGTGCGGGCAACACACGACTTTCACTTACCTCGATTTATAAAATCAATGAAAGAATTTTCAAATACAGTTAGAGATAAAAATACGTGAAACTATTAATGAAATAATCAAATTGAATTTATATAGAAACATGTGTTTTAAATAAAAAATCTATTATATTATTATCTAAAATAATCACTTAGTTTTATCTTCTTCTCATCACTCACTATTAACTTTTAAAAGCTTGTGTATGAGATGATATTGTTTCTAAAATCTTTAGCTTTCCAACGGTATATCATACATGTAATTTACTGCTCTTATGTTCAAAAACGAAAAATTGCATTAAAAAAATATTTTTTCTGTTTTCTCCTTTAGTTTGGTATCAAATTTATTCAATTTATATATTTACCTGTTTTTCATCAGCGTTAACAAGATAATATAGTTATTTTTATTGAATCTACAAAATTAAAGGTACTTTAGGGGAAGAAAATTTAAAATATCGGCATTTAAGCCCTGTCAGACCATTTTTATCCAAATAAAACCTACATGATATTAAAGCCCATTATATTTTACATCGATATAGCGAGTTTAATCAAAATCGTCGGAACCGTTTTTGAGAAAATCGAAAAAAGGTGCAAAATGCATGGTATAAAGTGCCTCTTCTGGTAAACTCATTTGGATGAAACAAGTTTTGTCACGTCTCGGGGTATAGTTGTTTTAAATATGAAATTTCAGATTCATAAGACTTACCGTTTCCACCCGGGAGTTACCACACACACACACACACACACACACAGACACACACAGACCTTTTTGCGGGACTTGGTTATTTGGACTCAGGGGACCCTAAAACGTGTATTTTCGTTGAAAACTGGAATTCGAAAATTTTCACGATCGCAATACTTCCCCTTACTATATATAGTAAGTGAAAGTAAAAATATGTTTACCCCCTAACATCCCTTGAAGGGTCATGGAATCAGTGCATAGAGATTCGTACTGCTTCTAGGCCAACGGCCGTGCATTGAGGTGATTAGGGCAAGATCACACTCAGCCGCCAGGTTTCCCCTCAGTTTTCGGGAGCCCACTTCATATAGACTGGATCTGCCCCAGGAGGGCCTCAATGACCTAGGGTCGTCCCCCGACTGAAATAACAAAAAAATAATATTCTGCCACAGTGGTAGACTTGTGCTTTATCCACTAGATAACACCGCTCCTAAATTATAGTGAAAACCGTATCAAAATCCGTCGCGTGGTTAAGAAGGAGTTCGCGTAAACCAAAAATCGCGTTATTATTTTCTATATATTGAGATGTGCGCAGAATGCAACACAAGGAATAGCTTTGGAGTTAACTTATAGGTTATACCAATGTTACCAACCTAACATTACCAATTGGTTCAGTACCTAGCCTGGGACGAGTCCCTTTAGAATAATTCATATAAAAGTAAATAAAGTCTTAGATGCATTTATTTTTTTAACCTGATATATGTTTATCTTTTGCTAATGCTGTTACATTTGTTCTTACTAGTGATTATTCTTATAGTTAATTGTTTTCAACTATTTGTTGTTATTTGTTTTTTAGTAAAACAATTGTTCATTATTTAACCTTAAATTAGTTTCTAAAAATGAGTGTCTGGCACTGATGACCGAGATGTTTTGTGCCAATAAAATATAACAACCAACCAACCTACCAAAAAATAAATACAAATGACAAAGATAACATAGAAAACTAAAGTGATGGATATAATAGATCGACTTGTCGTACTAATAGAAAAAAAAATCATAGAAGTTATTATTTTTTTTCTCTCGAATTTTTTAAAAAATTATATGCAATGCCTATCTAATTGAAAAAAAAAAATACGAGAGAATAAAAAATAACTTCTATGATTTTTTTTTCTATTTGAACATTTTCATTTAAAATTGGTTCTTGGCGAGAATTCCTAGGAAATTGAATGGATAGGAAATAATTGAAAAGACGGGATTTAAAGGTTGGAAGGGTATTAGAGTTACGAATATGAGAAGGGATAGAGTTCCATGCGGAAGAGGATCGGACAATGAGAGATCTGTCGAAAGCTGCGGTTCGATGGGGCGGAATACACAAATCAGAAGTGTTGTGGAAATGAATCGAGGATTTGAATAGTAGCAGATCAAAGATGTATGATGGGCGGCGGGATCTGATTACTTGGTAGAGGAAGGATGCCAAGAAGTACTTGCGACGATAGGAAGGATAAAGCCACTTTAACTCTTCGTAGAGTATAGATTAAGGAGGAATAACATAAAGGATAACTCGACAATGGTTGGCAGAGACACAAGATGACCATCTGCAGGATTCACGTCACATTTCATGAAAACGTGACAGTACGGGATCTCTGCCAGGAAGGGAAGAGGTGTGTAAGGATAGCATTTACTGCTAGCTCATATTCCATGGCCGTCTTCATCATTATTCCAAAACGGTCCGCGATCGGCATTCTTAGCGATCCGGATTTAATCGACCTTTGATTATACGTAATGGATTGGATGAATGTCTGATAGGAGGGAGGGGCAAGGAGTGCAGAATCCATGGAGCTCAAGATTCCAAGGAGGCGCAACAAGAATAAATTATAGAAACGAAGGATTTTTCAATACCATTAAAAATCCTAGGGCCATCAGCCTGGTTTGAACTCGCGACCTTGGGCACTGAAGGCTGTAATGCTCGCCACTACACCACAGATCATTCCTGTACAAGACCGAAAAAAATAGAAAATATCATTATGTTATCTTGGATTATTTTTTACAGTCAACTATATGGTTGCTTGTTGAAGATTTTATTTTATTTATATGCTGGGTTGTAAAATAAATTCGTAGAATTTTTCAATTTAATCCTCTCTGTGTTTATAAAATCATGTTTACTTGGTCAATATTGTTTACATATTCTAAAAAAGGATTATTTAACACGTTTACGCCGGGGCGAATATCTACATTTTTCCGCGTGAGGCGGGACAGTGTTAGCTGCTTGCCTTCGTGGGGCGGGGCGACACTGTGCCAAGTTTTAGCGAGATCACAACAGATTTGACATGACATACGATTTGAAGGAGAAACTATGGAAATGCTTCTTGTATTGTCAGAATTAGGATTAAAAATATGAAATTAAATCACGCACAGCTAAAGAAAATTCTTAAAGAAGAGTAATCAAATGAAATTAATAGATAAGAGTCCTTTCAAGGGAAACCTTGAAAGTTATAATATATATATATATATATATATATATATATATATATATATATATATATATATATATATAGTAATTTACAACTGTACTAAAGAATACAATAAGTAAATGTGTAGTATGAAAATGAAATGTCTTGAGAAAGAACTACCCACTTTACTAACTATTTTAAGACAGTAGGTCCCGAGACCACCTTCTTTTTAGTCGCCTTGGAGGGTTATCAGGGATATCTGAGGAAGATAAGTTATGGACAAGTGGGTTTGTATGGGCAGGGAGTTTAGAATGGAAAGAGGAGTATCTATCACGGGCTATGTCTGCAACAAATGGGATGTTTAGGTCATTATGGGGGAGTTGATTTGTTAATATATTAAATAAATAAACCCTGGTGCTTGTTAATTCCTTTAACATATAATATTGAAAAAAAAAACATATTTTTTTAAAGACTTATTTTCTGAAAATAAATAACTCACTTGTGATGGCGACGTGCATCACAAGTGAGTTACTATTCCCACGGGGTAGTTAAGCATGAACCACTAATGGGTCACACCGCCCCACGGAACGGGCAAATGCGACCCACGGTTTAGGTGATTTTATTCATTAGCTTCATCCCAGATTCTTTCAGTTGTATTTTGCTTGCTCAAAATGGAAGAGAAAAATTATTCATTTTCGCCATTTTATGATTTTTTTATTTCCGAAAAATAAAATCCGCTGTATAGACGGTTAGAAAAATTTGCAGCGTGTATGGCGATGATGCCATAGGATTTTCTTATGGGAGTAAAAATCCTTGGTTATGCTGTCCTTCGTAGGAGACGTAAAATGTAGATCCTGAAGATGCCAGGTGCTTTTCTCTAGACCCCTATCCTAATAAAACCTGGATTGGCAAAATTTATTACTCCCAATGTAGCATCGTCCGATTAGCCATAGCAGCATAAAAATAGCGAGCTCAGTGAAAATCGTTTCATCCGTTTTGCATGACTAGGTCATTTGGACTCATAGGACCCAAAACCTTGTTTTTTCCGTTGTAATCACGACTTCGAAAATTTTCACAATCACAATAACTTTCCCTTATTATATATATGCAAGTGAAATACCTTTAAATTGAGTTGAAAAATATACAAACTCATTTATAGAAATAAAATATATTGTCACAAGTCTTTAATCTGAATACATAACACTTTCGTAATTTATCATTATATATCTCTTGCCATAAACACGATATTAACACGGTAATTGAAAACGTTTATTCATTTATCTGAAAAATAATTTACATAACAGCGAAAATACAATTTTATAGTTGCACAAAGTAGTTTAGCCGCCCAATGACCATCGGACTGTGTAAAAACCACTTACGATGAAAATTCATGAGATAGCATTAACATTTCATTATTTACGTCTTTACAATAGATTAACAACTGAAGTCACTGGAGCATTATTGAAACCATTTTTTTTTTTTTTTTTTTTTCTCGTGATGAAATAGCTTCTTGGTAATTCTACTGGAAAGTGTTGCGTTTTTATTGAGGCAAGCATGATCCGAGCATAAAAACGATAAAGCGTTTAATTTCCCCCGTAATTAAAAACTAAGCAAGTAATAAAAATCAATAAATGGTTGCTCACTTGTTGGAAGAAAAAATCTAATGCGAGAGACACTCAACACAACACTTAGTTTTATAAAAATTATGGTTTACGAACTAAAGTTACCATATAAAAACACACAGACCTTTTTGCTGGACATGGTCATTTGGACTTAGGGGACCCTAAAACGTGTATTTAAATTTGAATAAACTGGAGAATCAAAATAAATCCTAATAAATCCCACCAAATTACCTTCACTCTACGCCGTAAACCTATGACTTCCTGTCCAGTTGTCTCCTTTAATCATACCCCACTCATCACTGTAGAACAAATACGATACCTTGGACTTCATCTTGACAAACGTCTTACATGGAATCCTCATACAAGACTTAAACGAAGCTCTATACTCTCTATACTTCAAAAAACTCATTTACACAACCATTATTAGACCTATCTGGACTTATGGCATAGAGCTATGGGGCTCCACTAAACCATCGAATTCCTCCCTCATCCAATCCTTGCAATCCAAAATCCTTCGACAAATCCTAGACGCTCCGTACTTTGTTACCAACAAACTCATCAATAGAGACCTGAATATCCCACTCGTTGCAGAAATTGCCCAAAAAAGATACTCCTCCTTTCATTCCAAATTACCTGCCCGTACAAACCCGCTTGTCCGTATCCTCTCATCGGCATCTATTCCCGATAATCCTCCGAGGCGTCTGAAAAGTCGGTGGCCTCGAGACCTGTTTACCAAATAAACTCTGAAGTGCTACCACCAGGTAGATTCTTCTCAAGACTTTTCCAAGCCAATGCTCTGTAAATAGCTCATTCACTTGTTGTACTGTGTAAAAAAAAAAAAAATTGAATAAACACACGGAGTAGATTATTTAAACAAACAAAACAATAATAATATTTACGGAATTTTCAAGTGTCCGAATCTATGAGACATGTGCCTAATAAAATTGTAGATATTATTTCGAAAAATAGATTTTTTTTTACAGGTTCGAAAAATAGACCAAAACTTTTTTCGAAAGATAAAATTTACAAATTAATGTTAGCGGTCGTCCTTCGCGGGCGAGGTTTCGCTTTTCATTAACTTTTTGGTCGTTTTTGGAACCTTTAAGCTTTTGAAAAATAACCGCTGACCACTTTATAAAAACATCACGTGTTCTGTAACGCATTTATACTACTTGGTGTGGCTTCTGAACACGTGAGAAAAAAAAATGCGGTCTTGTTATTGATGGTTTTGTGCCCTACGTTTTTCGGAACCTTGACATTAAACATTTTATAAATGTGCATTCCTTTTAAATATTTTTGAAATGGACATTTCTTATGTTTAGATACTGTCGTAGCCAAAGGAACAAGAACTATATTCGAAGAACAATATCTTCTGAAAGATCTCTGTGTTAGTAATATGGAATAATCTGTTGTTTATTCATTTAACGTTACTCTAAGCTAGTGTGATAATCGGACGATGCTACAGTGGGAGTCTTAAATATTGTCTATCGATACGAGTACTAATTAGAATAATTAATAACATTGCTAAAAAATGGCTAAATATACAAGCTGAACGAATTTGATATCCAACTAAAAGGGGAGAGAGAAAAAATATTTTTTAATGCATTTTTTTTGTTTTTGAAAATAAGACCAGTAATATACATGTATAAGATACCGTTGGAAAGCTAAAGATTTTATTGGGTTGATGCAAAATTAATGCAGGTTTTTAGTAGGTATTGTAAATACGCCATATCTTTACTTTAACCATATATATTTAATCAAAATAATTTCCATCTGAATCAATGCACTTTTGCCAACGTTCAACAAGCTTTCTTATTCCACCAGAAAAAAAATCCGAATCCCTGGACTCAATGAAATCACGAAAAGAATTTTCAATGTCGTCCTGGTTTTGAAAATTTTTCTCCCTCAAAAAGTTGTCCAGATGCCTGAAAAATTGGAAGTCTGTAGGAGAGAGGTCAGGTGAATAAGGCGGATGTTGAAGAACTTCGTAGCCCAACTCGTGCAGTCGTCGAAGCGTTGGTTGTGCAACGTGTGGTCTGGCGTTATCGTGGAGCAGGATCGGCCCCTTCCGATTCATCAATGCTGGGCAAAGACGTTGCAATTTTTGAGTTCCGAGTTCCGCCGCCATTTCTCGTGTGGTTTTGGTTGGGTCTTCTTCCCTTTTGACCTCAGCTGGTCGTTGTCCAGAGCAAGATGACGGCCCCGACCTTCCTTGTCTTCGATGTCGAAATCTCCTCTGCGAAACTTCTGGAACCAACGCTGCACCGTGCACTCATTAATAGCCCCCTGACCCCACACTTCATTAATATTACGAGCCGTTTGCGCAGCGCTGCGCCCTAATTTAAATTCGTAAAAATAAATTTGACGAAAATCGCACTTTGACATTTTCGATTCAAGACCTTTGAACACACTGAACAAAACGATTTTACTAAACAAATTCATGGTGAAAGAGAGGGTATTAGATAAGGTTTGTTTTGGTATAATAATGATCAATGTTAGGATTAGCTTTGTTTACACAATTGGAATTAAGATATTGCAATAGAGGAAACCTGCATTAATTTTGCATCAACCCAATAGAAAAAATATCGTCTCATACAAAACCTTGTAAAAGTTGATACAGAGTGATGAAATGCCGATAAAACTAACTGATTGTTTTAAACAATAATATAATAGATTTTTGAATAAAATTTAATTAATTCTTTATTGGTTCCACTCATTTTTATCTCTAACTGTATTTGAAAATTCTTTAATGGATTTTAACAACAGAGGTAAGTGAAAGTCGTGTGTTGATTTGATCCTCCAGACCTCCATTTTACGTTCCCTTCGAAGGTCGTCATATCAAAGTTTATTCCGAGATTTTAAAAGATATATAGTGATTATCTAGCCAATCTATACCATTATTAATTTTAATTATGTTAATAATCAATGGACTTTCAATAAAGTGTGAATTAAAATTCCAGTTTAATTTATTTTTTAACTAATCTAATCTTGATGGTTGTCCAGTCTCAATATGGATATTACTGAAACAGTTGAAATTATATATTTTATATTATTCCAAGGTAAACAGTCATTTTTTTTTTTTTTTTTTTTTTCCGTGGGGAAGGAAGGGGAGTTTTCCATTTTTCAAGAGTCTAAAAACTTTAGAAAAAAAATCTGATGTATTGATGGTGCCTCGTCGAAAATTCGATTGTTTAGAGAACCTCTTTGTTTGATGGTTAAATCGTCGCTTTAAAGTCAATCAATACTAATAGATCGGTTTTAATAAAAATCATATATTTAATTCGGGATATTTCATAGAGATATGGTGATCAGTAATATATTTGAAATGTTATAATTATTCATGGTTATAATAATTAATTGTGGATGTATTGATACCTGTGTAAATTTTGTTTAGTGAACATTTTTATTTTTTCTGTATAACACTTTCATTATTGTAATATGGTCATTGTATTTTAATTAAGTTTTTTTTACATATGCAGTTCTTCTGTTATTTTTTCAATACCGACGTTCTCTAGCTAAATAGGTTATATAATATTGTATGTAATGTCATTGAAATTATATTCTTTTGTATCTTTTTAGCCCTGATGATGACCCACAAAGGGGGTCGAAACGTTGGCAAACAATAAAATAGTTGAAACTATTTAGTTGTTTCATTTAATGACCGCCACCCGGACTAATTCCTTCAAGTTATAATAATTAAGTTTTCATTCTCAAGTTGGTTGTATGTTTATTCATATAATTTCTCTCAATGCTTTTGTGGCTAACCGTACGATGCTACAGTGAGAGTCTTTCGCCTATCCAGACTTAATTAGGATAGGGACCTCAATGTTGCGTCCCCTACGAAGGACAACATAAGCAAGGTTTTTTCCTCCCATTAAAAAGTTTTATGGCCATCTACCAAGTTTGAATCCAAAACCTTGAGCACTGAATGATGTTATGCTAGCCACTACACCACAGGTGACCCCATAAAATTAATTTATTCTTCGAAATTGGTCATTTCAATTCGTAACAGCTATCAATGGGTGGTTCTTTAACAAGCTACCTTCATTCCGTATATTCATAACATTTACTTGTTAAATTCAGTTAATGCAGTTATAAGGTATTAATAAATTTAAATAAAAATGTGGTTTAGCGTAAAACACGACTTAATTTAATTTTAAATTAATTTATGTTTCTTAATAATAAAGTAAAAGATAAAAAAAATTAAAAGTAACGAGTACATTATTATCCACAACAATCATTTAGTTTTGTTTCCTTATCACTACTCTTCATTCTCTTTTACAATTTAGTGTATAAGATAATATTATTTTCCAAAATCTTTAGCTTTCCAACGGTATATTATACGTCTATATTATTATTCTTATGGCCATAAAACCAAGAATGACATACAAAAATATTTTTGCTCTTTCCTTCTGTCGGTTAAAGGTGGGAAATGCGTGTTATTATTCAGTTGCTAAATTACTTAGCTCGCGGCTTCTCTCTAAAAACTTAAAGGTTAGAATTTATAAAACTATTATTCTTCCGACGGTTCTTTAGGGATGTGAAACGTGGTCGCTTACTTTGAAGGATGAACAACGGCTTAAGGTTTACGAAAATAAGGAACTGCGTAAAATATTTGGTCCGAAGAGAGATGAGGCCACTGGGGAATTTAGAAGGTTGCACAACGCGGAATTGCGGAGTTTGTACCCTGTGAATATAATTGAGTTGATAGCATCGCGGAGACTCAAATGGGCGCGTAAAGTTTTTGGGCTCGGTGAGGAACGGATTCCGAGAAAGTTGGTATTCGCTGAACCGACTGGTAGGCGTCCGAAAGGTAGGCCGAAGCGTCGATGGGAGGATTGCATTAAGGCTGATCTCGGGGGCTTGGGCTTGACCGGTGAACACTGGACGATTCTGTGCAGGCGAAGTTTGGTGGTATCGGCATCGAACCTTCGGGTTCGGTAAGCCTATTATTATTATTATTCCTTCTGTAGTTTGATAACGAATCCGTTCAACTCATATATTTATTCCTTTTTTATAACTGCTATATGGTTAATTTTTTCGAATCTACAAAATTAAAGATACATTTGAAGAAGAGATCGTCATTTAAGCTCTATCAGGCTATATCAAACAGAATGAAACTTACATGATATTAAAGCCTATTCAATTTTACATCAATATATAGCGAGTTTAATCAAAATCGTTAGAGCTGTTTTTGAGAAAATCGTGAAAAGGTGCAAAATTCATGGTATAAAGGGATTTTCTTGGTCGTCGATTTTTATTAAAAAGTCGCTGTAACATCTCAGATATACACGCTTCAAAAATATGAATTCAGTTGCACACAACTTATTGTTTTCGAGCTAAGTGCGGTAAACTCGAATTCGAAAATTTTTACGATCGAAATACTTTCTCTTACTATATATTTTTTATTTAAGTAAGTGAAAGTAAAAATACATTTATTTTATAAACATCAATTTTCTTTTCACAGACATATTTTATGTAAAATAAATATGGATTGTGTGATTTTTCACGCTCAAATAATCAGACATTGTTTGTCGAACCAAGCACATGACCGATTAGGTTAGTGATTTAACCTGCGTCACATGTTGATCTACATTTCGGGAAAAATCCATGATCTAGTTATTAGCTAACGTGTTAGTCGTCCAGAATTTTTCAGTACCTAATTTGTTTTTAAGAAGAGTAAATTGGATGAAGATCATGATCAGAGGCCGAATTCACGTTCAGTGAAAAAAACAACGTGAAATAAAAATGTCCTGATTGGCAATTCGTACTGCGAAAATCCAGTAATTCTAATTCCCGAAAAAGGAAATTTTATTCCAGTAATTGGCACAAATATTAAAACTACCTTTATTAAGATCCGAAAAAGCAAATGATGACGAAATGAATACATTTGGTACTTTAAATATAACTTCCTTGATACCATAATTTTTGTGTATTGATTATTTATCTTAGGGGTGGGCATAATCGAATGATTGCCATAATCGGATGATCGGACTTCGGGATTCTGAGAGACCATATGCCACAATTCTCGTGTCTATGATGGCTGAGCCTTGATGGTAATATGCAAAAAAAAAAAAAAAAGTTGCTTATCGTTAAACAATTCAGTTCGAATGATCATCCGTTTCTCCAAACCGATTAATCCTACAATCGATTAATTCGAATGATTGAAATAATCGAATGATCCGATAATCGTCATTCGATTATGCCCACCCCTAATTTATTGTCTTCATCGATTACTAAGTCCGATTATTTAACATCACTTTATGCTATTGTGGCTGATCGGACGATGCATTGGAAGTCTTGAATTTTTCCTATCCAGCTTTAATTATAATAGGGATCTTTAACGAGTACCTGTCATCGTACATGTTTGGGACCGCCAGTTTACGTCCACCGGTGGGTCACACTTGTCTGTTCCGTGGGGCGGCGTGACCCACTGGTGGGTCACGCTTAACTATTCCATGGGGCGACGTGCATCACACTTGAATCACTTGTTTTCAGAAAATAAGTTTATTTTGTTTTTTCTCAACATTATATGTTGTAGTAATTAACAAGCATAAGGGTATATTTATTAAATATTTTATAACTTTTAACATCCCCCCTCAAAGGACTCTTATCGTTTAATTTCACTTGATTACTCTTCTTTAAGAATTTTACATAGTTGTGCGTGATTTCTTTTCATATTTTTATTCTCATAATATAATATAAGAATATAGTAATAATAATAATAATAATAATAATATATATAATAATAACATAAGAACCTTTTTAATAATAAATAATAATAAAATAGGCTTACCGAACCCGAAGGTTCGATGCCGATACCTACCTTTCGGACGCTTACCAGTCGGTTCAGAGAATAAACTTTCTCGAAATCCGTTCCTCACCGAGCCCAACAACTTTACGCGTCCATTTGAGTCTCCGCGATGCTATCAACTCAATTATATTCACACACAAACTCCGCAATTCCGCGTTGTGCAACCTTCTAAACTCCCCAGTGGTCTCATCTCTCTTCGGACCAAATATTTTAAGCAGTACCTATATTATCGAAAACCTTAAGCCATTGTTCATCCTTCAAATTAAGCGGCCACGTTTCACATCCGTGAAAACCGTCGGAAGAATAATAGTTTTATAAATTTTAACCTTTAAGTTTGTAGACAGAAGCCGTGAGGTAAATAATTTAGCACTGAATAATAACACGCATTTCCCACCTTTAACCGGGACTTCATTTCTTCCTGGATTCCATTTTTTCTTGTTACCATTGAACCTAAATACTTGAATTTCTCTATGTGTTAAAAGATAACATAAGAATATTTTTTTAAGTACTTCTATAATTACTCCTTCAAGTCATATGTATATAAAATCTCGCATTTAGCACGTTGGAAGCCTGGAACTATTGTGATTAAACACGTTAGAGCTCGCAACAGTGTCGCTCCGCCCCACGAAGTGTACCGGCCAAGACAGTCCAAAATCACGCGGAAAAACTTAGATATTCGCCCCGGTGTGAACGTGTTAAAAAAAGGTGAGCCTGTGGCTGAATGGCTAGCGCGTTAGTCACCCTCGCTAAGTTCGAATCCCAGTCGCGGAGGGCCTTTTTCAAGCATTTAATAATGGATTCACTCACAGCCTCTCCCGGGTATGTGAGACCTGTCAGCCAACCGGTGGTCACTCACAAAATTAGGCGCAGGGAGTGATGACCCTACCCTATAAAATACATCGAGAAACGTGAGTTTAATCTCCCAGAAGATTACACCGCGAGGCCAAGAGCCTACACGGCCTGTCGCGCCACTGGAAGAAGAAGAAAAAATCTTAGGGCCTTCTACCGGGTTTGAACCCCGGACCTTTCGAAGGCCATGAGTTGCTTTAATCCTTTTCTTCTTAGATTTCCATTTATTAGTATAAAAGGCTAAAATTTGAGGCCATTCAATGAAAAGAGTTTTCTCTGCACTCCAGTACACGTGTTCAATATTCAGAGGTTAGGCAACCCTCAAACCCATAAAAACTAAATTACTTCTGGAAGTATTATTCGCGTTAACGGAGCATTAAAACGTCCGTCTTTATCTTTTAAATTGCTAAGAGAAGAAGGGACAGAGTTGTGAAATATGTTGAGGGAAATAATCTGTCACGCTTTTTGGGGGGAAGACGTGATATCGAACAATAGGAAACTGATCCTGGCTCTTAGATACAGTTATTCACATTGGAGCATTTCATTAAAATAAACAATTCTACATAATTAGCTCTTATTGTTAGTTTCCTAATAGTTTCTATAGAACAATCTGTTTTCATGAAGTAATATCTAAAAGTAGAAATATTAATATCTATTACTATCGTTTATGGTTTTGGTTTTTTATTTTCAATAAATATTGTATAGAGTTTTACAATCAGGACACCGAGACTATTTATTAAAAAAAAAAAACTAGAAAATAAACCAAAAATGAAATTTTACCTATATATACGTCCATAACTGAGTTATTTTTTTAAGATAGAGAAGAAGTGTATAGTGTTTCAGGATCAGAATAACGCGTTGAACAAAAAAAAAAAAAAAAAAAATTACCTATACATGCGCCCTAACTAAGTGATTTTTTGAAGATAGAGATGAAGTTTATAGTGTTTTAGGATCGGAACAACACGGTCAGCAAAAATAAAAAGTCTAAGAAAGTTTACCTATACTATGGTATATACGCCTATGACTCAAAACAATTATTTTAAAATTGTGGCCGATTAAAAATTATTTTATTCGATTACTCCAGTATTTTTTATGATAGAGAAAACATTTTTAGAGAGTTTATAATAAAAAAAAAAAATGCGATCAATTTTCTTATATATATATATATATATATATAATATATATATATATATATATATATATATATATATATTTTTTTTTTTTATTATATTATAAATTATATTATCTTTTCATCCTATGGTAACCCCAAAGAAGGAGAGTTTATTCATTTTTATATACATGTTCCATGCCTATTCTTAGGCACACTACACGTAATCTATGTTATATTTCACAAACATTAAATATATCGAAAAATAACAAAAATAAAATTAATTTAACATCAATCGAAAAATAACTAACAAAAGTAAATAGCTTAAAAATAATGTTAATTACACATTTCAATATTTTTCAAAATTAGAATAAAGCAGCTAAATATATAAATACAACAAAATGAATTTAGCACAACAGGAATTACAAAAACTGAACTGCCTTCCTACAATCAGTATTAAGTTGGTTGAAGTCTATTTTGTTAACGAAATTTATAAAATACTTTTTAAATTTTGTCATTAGTCTCTGTTCTGTTTCTGGCCAAGTCCCGTGCTCTAATATAACGTCCTGTATAAGTTTAGCTCGAATGTTGTCTAATTTTTTGCAGTCGAATAGTAGGTGTTGAAAATTGTGTATGTTACCATCGTATGGACATTTGTCGTCTTGTAGTATGTTAAAGCGTTTTAAGTATTGTTTTGTTTGTCCATGTTATGTAATGTATATATATATATATATATATATATTATATATAATATTATATATAATATTAATACACTGCGAAATATAAGAAGAGAAAAAATTGAAATTTTACCCATAAATACTCCCATAACTTAGTTATTTAAAATGATAGAGAAAAAAATAGTATAATGTTTTTGCACCAGGAAACCCCGACAAATAATTTCGCAGTGAACTTCTTACAACTTCGGCAGTCGAGAAATCAATAAATCAAACGAAGAATAACGATTATCTTCTAATTACTAGATTGTAAATAAAGCTCCAGGCATAAAAATTGCATTGCTTATTCCTATTTATTTTTAGTACGCTAGAATTCTCAGTAGGGCTAAAAGAAACAAGATAACAACCAATGTAATATATAGACTTAATAATGCGTTAGGTATATAATAATAATATGACAGTAATATAATATGGGAACATAAATAAAATTAAATGTAAAATGATGATAAGATGACAGTTATAAAGTATGGAAATAAAGTGACAGTTATAAAGTATGGAAATAAACAAAATTAAGATGATAGTTATAAAGTATGGAAGTAAACATAATTGAGATGATAATATTGTAATGAGAATATATAAAGAGAGACTAAGCAAATGAAAAAATGACAGAGGAAAAATATGTGAACAATTAAAATTTTAAATATTAACAATTTTAAAGTGATATATGACGGTAACATATTAAAAACATAGTTAAGAGTATAGGTAATATATAAAAAAGAACATAGTCATTACAAAAGAGAAACAGTATAAAAAATAATTTTAAATTTTAAAATAATGTAATATTAAACTAATAATTATATGTCAGGATATGTAACAAAATGTTAATTTTGTTTATTTCCATACTTTATAATTGTCATCTTATTATCATTTTACATTTAATTTTATTTACGTTCCCATATTTTATTACTGTCATATTATTATTATATACCTAACGCATTATTAAGTCTATAATTACATTGGTTGTTATCTTGTTTCTTTTAGCCCTGATGAAGGCCCACATTGTAGGCCGAAACGTCGGCACATAATTAAAATAGCAATTATTTTAAATGTGTGTTTCTAATTTATGACCGCACCCCCAACCATCTTCCTCATCTAATTTCTTAACGGTCAACAAAACTCCATCATTAATAATATTAATATTGCAATAATTATTTACAATTATTTTAATTGGTGAAAAGAGAGAGAAATGAAATATATACTTAATATATTTATTATTAATATATAATATATAATATATTTAATAAATATATGCTTTAATAACATTATACTGGAAGTCTCAGGCCACCCAGACTAAGCCACATGAGACTTTTTAGCCAGTGGGCGTCTTGTCGAATAAGCAAGTTTGTCCGAGTCGAAAACACGCGACATCTTAAGGTCGCATTGTATATCTCAGCGTTTATCTTTTTAAGAAAAAAAAAAAAATGGAAACGTAAACAGTACTTATTTTTTTCCTCCTATTTTATTCCCATGTTGTCCTTAGGAATCTGGTTCTCGTATTTATTTTATGTCTGTTTTATTTTTCTTCTTTAACAAACTAAGGAACAGGAAGGAGTTTCTTTTTGTCGTCGGTTGACATTCTTTTTATCGCACTTTAGAAAAAACAATTTTTTTGAAAAATTACTTCAGTGGAGATTTACTGAAAGATTTTAGAGTACGAAAGCAATATTTTCGACAATAGATTTTGTATGGGTGATTTTTGATTTTTTTTACTTCTTATATTTATGTGTGACAGAGGTAGTTTTTCCTGCTATATCTAAACAGATCGGGAATAAGACGCGATAAAGCAACCTTATTAAGCAATTCGGCATAATAAACAAATCGTCTCTAAAATTTTTAAAGGCCCATTATTGTTCAATAACATATAGGATAGTATATATAATAAATAATAATAAATTAAAATAATCTTGTGGAAATAAAAATTTTTTTTTTTAGACGATGCTACAGTGGGAGTCCTAAATTTTGCCTATCTAGGTTTTATTAGAATAGGGATTTTAACGATTACCTGACATCGCACAGGCTTGGGACCACCATTTAACGTCCCCTCCGAAGGACGGCATAACTAATAATTTTTTACTCCCATTAAAAAATCCTAGGACCACCTGCGGGTTCGAACCTGTAACCTTAGGCACAGGAGGCTGCTATGCTAGCTACCCAGTTACAAGTGATCCCATTAATTTATTTAACGTCACTTTACGCTATTGTAGGAAGTTGCGTGGTCTAGTGGATTGAGCGCTAGTCTACTGTGCTCCGGGTCCTGGGTTCGAATCCCGGCTTTGGCAGAGTATTATTTATACTGTCACTTTAGTGGTTTAATGACCTTGGGATATGGAGATCCTCCTGGGGCACACTCAGCCTCTTTAACTCGTGATCAAGGCCTAACCACCTCATTGCACGGCCGTTGGCCTAAAAAACAGTACGGATCTATATATATGTATGAGCACAAGACCCTTCATGGTGTGTAGAGGTACAGGATTTTTTTTTTTTTTTTTTTTTTTTTTTTTTTTACGCTGTTGTGGCTAATCGGACGATGCTACAGTGGGAGATCTAAATTAGTCTATTCAAGTTTAATTAGGATAGAGATCTTTAACGAGTACCTGTCAGATTACTATAATACAAAACGCACAGTTCCTTCCAAAACCTTCAAGCATCTGCTATTGCAACTAATATTTGGATCAAGTGACTTGTTATCCTGTCTGGTGCGATTTTTCAAAGAAAACCTTGGACTAAAATCACGAATGATTTTTTTAAGGCGTTTTCTATTGGGTTTGTTTACAAATAATCCGTTTCATAGTTGCTAAAGGTACAAAACAAGGATAGGGTTAAAGCGCGGTTCCACCTTCCCTAGGACCGGTTGGTGTCCTCTGAGGTCACCTTGTGGCGGAATTTAAGGAGGGAGGGGGGGCCCGCTTTCAAGGTCGCCTTTCTCCCTTCAGGAAACCGGCCTCACGTCACCTTACAGGAAGGTATCTGTGTTATCCATTCAAGGGTCCCATCTCTACAACTCGATATATCGAAAGCTATACATAAGATCGATATGTGTGAAAATTAGGACATTCCTGATAAAAACAAAGGTAAATTTATCTCATCCTCACACAAGACTGAAACGACAAGAGACTGCTCGAAGATATCGATTACTACAATACTTACTAGACAAACGTTCAAAACTTTCAGTATATTACAAAAGACACATTTACATCACTATTATCAGACCTATTTGGACGTATGAAATCGAACTTTGGGGCTCTACGAAACCATCTAATTCCTCCCGCTATTCTCCGCTCTTAAAATCCAAAATTCTTCGCAAAATCCTGAATGCTCCTTATTTTATTACAAATCAACTCATTCATAATGACCTTAACATCCCATTTGTTGCAGACATAGCCCGTTATAGATACTCCTCTTTTCATTCTAAACTCCTTGCCCATACAAATCCACTTGTCCGTAATTTATCTTCCTTAGGTATCCCTGATAACCCTCCAAGGCGACTAAAAAGAAGGTGGCCTCGGGACCTACTGTCTTTCTCAAGACATTTTCATGACTTTTTTTTTTCATTCCTCATATTTACTTATTGTGTTCTTTAATAAAGTTGTAAATTACTATAAATACATAAAAAAAAAAAAATTTATCTCTGACTAGGAAAAACAATATGTCATGGATATAGCTGTCTATTATCTACTGCTTTTGTCAGTCAGGGAGGAATTTAGTGTTAGTGACAGGCGGATCAATGATGATTGGAAGGTAAAGAAATAATCTTCAAAAAAACTTAAGGCGGTCGCAAGCTGAGCAAGGAACACACATCTTAACTAACATATACCAAAAGAAACAAACTGGAACCCGAGGTTACCTGTAGTGTAGTGGCTAGCATAACAGCTTTCTATGCCCAAGATTCTAGGTCCAAACCTGCAGGTGACCCTCGTAATTTTTAATGGGAATAAAAATTCCTTTGTCATACCATCCTTCGGAAGGGACATAAAAAGGCCCGTGCGATGTCAGGTACTCGTTAAAAGAATGGAAATAAGGAAAAAAATAGGCTCCAGAAGTTTACTTCAATTCGCAAAACAATGAATGACTAAAATTTAATGTTGAAACTGGCAGATGGTAAACGATTTTTTAAAGGGAGTTAAAAATCATATTGAGAATGAATAGTCGACTGTAGAAACTATTTTAGGTGGAATAATCAGGAGTCAGTCTTTTTCTAAATATTTTTAATTTTGCCAACATTTCAGCTCAAGCTTGTGAGCCATCATCAGGACTACAAACATCAGAACAAAAGAGATACATATTAATGTGATAATGAAATTTTTTTTAATGTAGTGACAATGATAACATTTAAAATAAAACAGAAAATATACCAACATAAATATTATAGATACAAATAATGATAATATGATAAACAATATGGTGATGATAAGCATAAAAACAAAAGTTTAGACTTTAACATAGAAGTAAAAAATTATATATAACCGTACCATTACTGAGCCATGTCCAAGCGAAAACATAGGTAGTATGGGGAGGGGTTCATGTTATAATTTTCTGTTAAAAATGTTGAGCCTTATTGTACATCTTTTATTTTTTTTTTCCATTCTATAATTTTGTAAAACATTTTAAAACAAAGATAAGCTGTAGTATTTATATTTAGAGGGGAAAACCGTCAAGAGGTTTTTACATGAACCCCTCCCCATACTACCTATGTTTATGGTTTTCCTCAGTTTATGCTTGGACATGGCTTCATAGAGGCTGGGTGTGCCCCAGGAGGATCTCCATATCCCAAGGTCATTAGACCACTAAAGTGACAGTATAAATAATACCCTGCCAAAGCCGGGATTCGAACCCAGGACCCGGTGCACAGTAGACTAGCGCTCAATCCACTAGACCACGCAACTTCCTACAATAGCGTAAAGTGACGTTAAATAAATTAACAGGATCACTTGTAGCTGGGTAGCTAGCATAACAGCCTCCTATGCCTAAGGTTACAGATTCAAACCCACAGGTGGTCCTAGATTTTTTAATGGGAGTAAAAAATTATTAGTTATGCCCTCCTTCCGAGGGGACGTTAAAAGGTGATCCCGAGCCTGTGCGATGTCCGGTACTCGTTAAAGATCCCTATCCTAATAAAATCTGGATAGGCAAAATTTAGGACTCCCACTGTAGCATCGTCCGATTAGCCATAGTAGCATAAAGGGACTTTATATAAATTAACAAACAAACAGATCCTATTATATTAAGATTTGTTATATTAAAAATAATACAATAAGGAAAAATTAGTAAGCTGTGTAAAAGCAACCCCATTAAGTTGGGCAGCATAACTTATTTGATAAAGTGTATCTCTCTACTTTTGTTTTAAATTATTCAAATTATAAATATAAAATATAGGTAACTAAATTGTATATTGTTTAGTTCTCTTTATAATCCTAAGTTTGTCAGAAATAATTTTTCTATTCTGGAGGCCATCCATATCTTAAAGTTACATGTTCCTAACTCGTTACGGCAGAACCTGCTACTAATTTGGCAGTTCATTGATTAGATATTTATGTTGTTTATGGTTCAAATGACAAGCACATATTATCTATTGTGTCAAGGTTGACAAGAACTTTTATTTTTACTCGATTGTTCAAACTTTCACAAAAAATAAGGCAAAATGATTGTGGGTCCTTGACTTAGCATAACATAAGTTAGAAAGGTCTTTACTTCTTTAATAAAGGAAAGAAAGATCATTGTATAACCTAATTCTATTATACTTCATTTATTACTTTCACTTACTATATATAGTAAGGAAAGTATTGCGATCGTGAAAATTTTCGAATTCCAGTTTTCAACGGAAATACACGTTTTAGGGTCCCCTGAGTCAAAATAACCAAGTCCCGCAAAAAGGTCTGTGTGTGTGTGTGTGCGTGTGTGTCTGTGTCTGTGTGTGTGTGTGTGTGTGTGTGTGGTAACTCCCGGGCGGAAACGGTAAGTCCTATGAAACTGAAATTTCATATTTAAGACAACTATAAGCCTGAGACGTGACAAAACTTTTTTCATCAAAATGAGCTTACCAGAAGAGGCACTTTATACCATGCATTTTGCACCTTTTTTCGATTTTCTCAAAAACGGTTCCGACGATTTTGATTAAACTCGCTATATCGATGTAAAATGTAATGGGTTTTAATATCATGTAGGTTTTATTTGGATAAAAATGGTCTGACAGGGCTTAAATGCCGATATTTTAAATTTTCTTCCCCTAAAGTACCTTTAATTTTTTAGATTCAATAATAATAACTAGATTATCTTGTTAGCGCTTATGAAAAACAGGTAAATATATAAATTGAATAAATTCGATACCCAACTAAAGGAGAAAACAGAAAAAATATTTATTAAATGCAATTTTTTGTTTTTGAACATAAGAGCAGTAATATACATGTATAATATATAATATATGATATAACCTAAAGATTTTAGAAAAAAATATTATCTTGTACACAAGATTTTAAAAGTTTATAGAGAGTGACGTAAATAAGATAAAACTAACTAATTATTTTAGATAATAATATAATAGATTTTTTGATAAAACACATGTTTCTATATAAATTCAATTTGATTAATTCCTTAATAGTTTCACGTATTTTTATCTCTAACTGTATTTGAAAATTCTTTCATTGATTTTAAAAATGGAGGTAAGTGAAAGTCGTGTGTTGCCCGCACCAGATTTTTTTTATTATTTTTATCAAGAAAATAATTATTATTATTATTACATTTGAATTATAAATAAGTAACTAAATTATAAATAATTTTAATGATGGAAAAATGATTGACTATATGTAAAATGTTTCGATAACTGCAACCCCAATCAACTCCTCGTCAACATAAATAATTGTATAGTGGTTTGAAATATTCTTTGTTATAAAAATATTTCAACTTCATTTCTCTTTTATTTTTATTTATACCTATCGGTTTGTAAAATATGTTCATAGTGTTTTTCAATATTTCAATTTAATCCACTCGGTGTTTATAAATGTTAACTTGCTAAATAATTTTTACATATTCTAAAAAATGATTAGTTAAGGTGCTTTTATGCATCAGGTTCAACTGTGATTCCTTATCTTTAAATGGTATTTTGCTTGCTCGAAATGGAAGAGGAAAAAACTTAATTTTAGTCATTTAATTTTTTATATCCGAAAAGGAAAATTCACTTCACAGAGAGTTAACAAAATTTCCAGATCATATGGCGATGATGCCTTCAAAGAAACCATCGTAACTGGAAATTTTGACTTGGAAGATGCAAAGCACTCGGATCATCCTTCCACTATTGATGATGACCAAATTTCAAAAATTACCTGAAAATGGCAACATGTAATAGAGCGAAATTGGTCAATTGAAATATTTACAATAAATAACACTACAAACTTATTTAACAACCCAATATATTAAATATTGCTTCTTTTTTTTTCTATTATATTAGTTATTAATTAGGGGAGCCCGTGGCTGAGTGGCTAGCACGCTAGTCTCGCATGCTAGAGGTTCTGAGTTCGAATCCCATTCCCGACTGGGCTTTTATCAGGATATAAATAAGCCCAATGGTGGCCACACAGGGAAAAAAAAAAAAAAAAAAAAAAAAAAAAAATATATATTAATTATTATTTTATTTTATAATCTAATATATAAAATTCTCGTGTCAAAATGTTAGTTACCATACTCCTCCAAAACGGCTCGACCGATTTCTATGAAAATTTATATGCATATTCAATAGGTCCAAGAATCGGCTAATATCTATTTTTCACACTCTAAGGTGTGTTTTCCACCCTTAACATTATTTTTTTATTTTTTGACAACAATTTTTTTAATTATTTTTTATAATGTTGCATTAGAAAATACATGCAACCCTGAATGTTCACCCTTCTATCACCAACCCCTATTTCTAATAGTCATCTTAGCAATTAAATAATTTTTCATTCCGCTCGATAACTGATCAATTATGACTTGGTAAGTTATCCCCGTCAGAGGTCTACAGGTGTCACACCCCAGCCAGCAAACAGCACACAGTAGGGATGGCACCGAAGCAGATCTCTTCTTTCTCTCAGCAATAAGCCTTCTCTCACTCCCTCCACAGTTTTCGGATTTTATTATTGTTTATCCATCAAGCGTAGTAGTAACATTTACAACTATCATTTTACTATCTCAGTGTAACTCATGTTTTTCACACGGACATTATACGTGACATGCTCTCGAGTGGGTAACCATCCAGTTTGTGTTAGCTAAAGATGGGTTAAAAAAATATTGTTCACGCGATAGCATTAAGAGATTGATATTGTTTGTTAGTTTTTATGTTGTAATTAATTAATGAAATGTATAATTTTAAGGAATAAATTATAAGAAATAAAAAAAATGAATGTTTGGTATTTTGTCATTTATATATTCCCTCATCGTTCACAGCGCTCCATGCCTCTTTCACTCATATACCACATCCTTACACACTTACAATAAGTTACTTATTTTTTCTAAACTATGAATTTCCTAAAAATAATTTATATAGCAAAACAACATTTGCCGGGTCAGCTAGTTATTACTATATATTGTAATATACCCAATTTTTTAATAAAGTATACAATTATTTATTTATTTATTATTTAAATATTATGTTAGGCGGGCTAACAATTAGATTCAAAATAGAATTAAACTAAAAATTAACAGCTCCAATTTGAATGTTTGTAAACATAACCTCCATTTTAGATGCAAGGGACACCCCAGGTAAAAGCCCAGGTAGAAGAAAGATACCTGGTCATAGTCAGTTTTCACTGGGACTTGGAGAGTGTGGAGCTGAATATGAAGAGGGATCTTGGTTAGCCTGCATATTGTTGTATTGTTATTTTTTGTAAGTTATAATTATGATTAAAAAGTTATATAGAAGATTGTGTGCCTTATTGTCAAGAACCCATACCATACCCTGAGAGTAAAATGAGTTTTAATGAAGTAAATATTGTGATAATTGATTTTTTTTTTCTTAAAAGAATATATATTTTTTCGTTTTGGCCAACTTGGGACCCCGCAACTACTGTTTTCTTTTGGCCCAATATTGCCCTATCCTTTCTGCATGCTCCTGTACCCGCTCTTCAGTCTACTTCTTGCCTTGAGCTTTGTCTGGAAACTCTAGGGTCTTTCAGTTTGTTTTTCGGAGGATCATGCTCCTGAACACAAGCCCACGCGACTCCCAACTCCTGCAGATCCTTTTCCACCTCCGTGAACCAAGCCCCCTTGATATTCTTTCCCAGAAAGTAAATGAAAATTCTATTAGTCGACTTTCCTTGGCTTATGCATGCCATGTGACCATAAAACTCGATGTTTCTCTTTCGCATGACGTCCGTTATTTTTTCCATATAATTATATAGTTCTTTGTTATTTATTTTTCTATATATACCATTTTCCTTTACTGGGCCTAAAACGTTCCTTAGAATCCTTCTTTCTCTTATTTCCAGACTTTCCATCATTATTACCATAATTATTGTATTAATTATATTTTATGTATACAAGGAATACCATGTAATACATTAAATACTAATTGAAACCATTTTCTGTTCACAGTTGGACATCAACACTCACATTTTGAAGACAACCTGAACCATCCAAATCACATCGGCCATGATCATCATCATCATCATGGACATGAACACAGATAATTTCCGATGGAACATTTTGGAACAAATCACACCCGCTAACGATATGTGTAATAAACATATTACTTAAATTTATCAACCATTATGTTTTCAAAACAAAGAGTGTGTCTATTGTATAGTTACTTAAAAGATGAAATTAAAATATATTCTTAATATTGTAAAAAGTTTTAAATATTATTATGTAAAATTATAATGAATTAAGCTCAAATGTTAAGAGAAAATGAGCGTTCTGTGAAGTTGAAGGAACATTGATTTACATTAATTATCTAATATCATACTAAGCACAAATATATCAATCTTGAACCAAAGATTAAAATCTGACTTATAATTCATAATTCAAGGACTTAACAACAAGAAAGAAAATTATATATTTAAAAAGTGGAATAAATTTATTACACAACAACCCACTAATATTTACAGAATTAATTAAAGTATATTATCTTCAAAAACAATTAAATAAGAACGTGTGACAGATCTAATGATTCCATTGATTCAGAAAACAGAATATATTTGCTTAAATTTAAAATTTTGTATTAATATTCATGCATGATTATGTAAAAATCATAAAAAGAAATTAAAAGAGCCATATCATATAACAAAAATTATTGGTTCAACAACTTTATTAATGGCGTTCTGAATCGAATAACGTCATAATAGTTAGTCATTAGTTCTGTAACGAAAATATCATGGTACAATGTTTAAAAAAAATTAAAGTATATTTACTTTAAGAAATTATTAATTTTGATATTTCTGTAAATAAATAATTGTACATACTGACTATTGAGCAGTGAGATGAAAAGAGGTTACACAAATGTATTTTTTAATAACATTTTTTTTTGTTTTGTTTCAATTTAAAAATAAATTTACCATTTTATGTTTAATAACTAATTAATTCTTTCTTATATATTTTTTTTATTTAATGCTTACTTAGGGGTTTTTAAGATAAAAGTTTTTTTTTTTTTTTCGAAATATAAGTAAAATATTAAAGAAAAAATTTATTATTTTTAGATTATCCTATTATGAAGAGTATATTAATGTAATTAGGTTATTTAGGAACAGTCTCTTCTTTTAAATATTATTCATTTATTCTTCATTATACATAATTAACGTTTCGGGGCTAATAACGCCTCATCTTCAGAATTTTTTAGTCAATCACTAATAACAATTCAAAATTAAATTAATTTGAACATTCAACAACAATGAACACACAATTAATCAATTCATAATCACTCTACAATAAATTAAAACTGTATTAATTCTCTACTTACATAAAAACATCTAATATTGTGTGGCAACAATGGTTAGCAGTAACTTTCCCTGGCAACACTGGTACCCCCAGTAACCTTCCAATGTTATTTTATATGTAATTATTAATTAAAATATATATGTGTGTTATTAGTTTCTGTACATTCTTATTTATGAAATATACATTCATTCAATAGTCTTCCAGATATAATAAGATACGCATTATATTGTCAAATTTTTAAATTAAATTAAAGGTCATTTTTTTTTCTCTACTTTTTACATTCTATCTTAAAATTCTGACCATGAGGCATTATTAGCCCCGAAACCTTAATTATGTAATATGAAGAATAAATGAATGATAATTAAATGAAGAGAATGTTCCAAAATAACCTAATTATAGATTTTTTTTTTTAAATTTATTAAAACGTTTTTCCTCATTTGGTGCCATGTTCTCTTTGTATTAAAGTAAGGTATTGTTTAATTTTTATTAAAGTACAATAGACATATTTATGTTATTATTAATTATTTGAGAAATTAAATTATGATTCGGAAAAATCTAAAACCCCTAAAAACCTCTCAAATGCTTATATTTATATCTTATCACTTAAATGAAAGTCTCAGATAGGGATGAAAGAATTTGTATTTTGGATAATTTACAAAAATGTACATTTGTTTCCTAGCTATTTATATTTGACTAAAAAATATCTGTTCATCAATGTGCACAACAAGCTGCATCTATCAAGAGCAAAAAAAAAAAAAAAAAATTGATTTATGAAATTATATAAACATTTTGTAAGAGATCAAGCAAAATTTATTAAGTCCTTGAGTTCACAAGCGCAATCAAACTAAAGTTTATTTTTTTCACATTACAAACCATATATTTTCTCTGTGTAAAAATCACTAAATCACTCATTTAGTGATATTTTTCAGTAATTTAAGGAAAAATTCTTTATCATACAAATCTTTATCATTCACTTCAAAAACTGGACTAGTAACTTTTGCTTGAACTTTAATAACTTATTACTTTAAATCTGTAAGTTGGTTCAAAATCATTAAAAGTTACATTCACTATTTCATACCACTTTTTTGTTTTATATTTATTTTGTAATAAATATAATAAAAGTAAAAATACTCAGGAGTAACAATTCACTCCTGTTTATCTGTGATTTTAAATGTTATGGATTTTGGAAAAAGATATGGTTTTATTTCCAATTTTTTTTATATTTGTATTCGATAAATACTGAATTGTATTCTCTTTTAAATGTGAAATTATGTAGTTATAAGCAGAATTGAAATATGAATTTATAAAAAGAAAACCATTGTATATATCATTGTATATAATAAATTATATTTTCTAATTTTTAAAGTATTATTATTTTTTAATAACCTTTTAATAATCCTTCATAAAAGTTTAAATTTTCTCAACTACAGAAATTGTCAGATAAAAATCTTCAAGACACAAAGGTTTGATTTTAAACAATTAATATTGGAAGAAATTATGAAAAAATTCAGTGCACGCAACACATGACTTTCACTTACCTCCTTTGTTTAAATCAATTTTAAAATGTTAAATACATTTAGAGATAAAAATAAATCGTTAAAGAACTAATTAAATTGAGTTTCAATAGAAACATGTGTTTTATTACATTATCTATTATATTTTTATCAATACAATCAGTTAGTTTTATTGGTTTTTCATCACTCTCCTTTAACTTATACAATTTTGTATATAAGATAATATTTTTTCTTAAATTTTTACCTTTCCATCAGTACATTATACATCCACATTAATGCTCTTATGTTCAATTAGTTGTATATTTAATTCATTAAATTTATTTATTTATCCGTTTTTTATCAATGTCAAAAATATGATATGGTTATTTTTATGAAATCTACAATATTAGAGGTACTTTATGAAGAAAATTTAAAACATCGGCATTTAAGCCTTGTCAGTCTATTTTGTTCAATGAAAGCCTATTAAATTTTACATCTATATAGCGAGTTTAGTCAAAATTGTTTGTGGCGTTTTTGAGAAAATAAAAAGGTGCAAAATGCATGGTATAAGGTGAATCTTTTGGTCAGCTGATTTTGATGAAAAAGTTGCTGTAACATCTTGGGAGTATAGTTGTATTAAATATGAAATTTCAGTTTCGTACGACTTTTCATTTTTGTGCTAGACTTAACACACACACACACACTTTTTGGACTCAGGGGACTCTAAAGGGACGTGTATTTCCAGAGATGACTCAAATTTGAAAATGATCTTAGTACTTTCTCCTATTACATATTTCATACATAGGTAAATGAGGGGGCGGGGTAGCTGAGTAGGCAAGCTCGCGTTACTTTGAACATGCGCTGCCCTAGCAACAGATGACAAAACCTTGTGAAACCAAATACTGACGAGTTCGAGTCTCGGTAATGGGGGGATTTCATCTCGGCATTCAACCCCTGACCCCTAGAAACCCCCATTATAGCCTTCAAAGGAGAGGTAGGGGTGAACCAAAAAAAAAAATATATTAATATAGGTAAGTGAAAATAATCTGTAAGTAAATTATAAATTAATCATCTATTTAGTCTACAATTTTATAATAAACAGGCCAATTGGAATCCTCAGTCACTAATAAAATACAATAAACTATAAGAGTAAATAAAAAAATGTGATAGAGAAGTTGGTTGGGGGAGCAGTCATCAAGAAAACATACCAATAATACAGACTGATTTTATTTGTGTGTGGACATTTCTGCCTATTTTGTGGGCCTTCATCATGGCTAAAAAAGTACAATAATAAGATAACAGTAATAAAATATGGGAACAAACAGTAATATAAAAATTAGAATTTTGATATAAAATTCTAATTTTTATGGCTTAGTAACAAACATTGAGCAAACTAGGTAGTGTGTAAAAGTAGGTAGGTAGGGTAAAAAAGACATGAGTAATTATTGAAGATATTAATCCGAAATTGTTTTTATATTTATTATAAAATACAAATTTACTTATTAACAATTTATTAACAAAATAATTTATTAAAAACATGATTGTAAGTAGCAGCCATCAATCACCAAACAACTCTATAATCAGAGAAATATTAAATGAACGGAAGAAAACAAAAATCAGAGCTAAAACTGTAATTTGGTTATGGATACCAGCCCATTGCAGAATTACAGGAAACGATAAACCTGCTGAAGCAGCTAATGCAGCCAGGATCAAAGAAGCAACGAGAATAATTAAAATACAGGAAATCACATTAGGTGATTGGGTACCCTAATCTAAGAAAAGGCTATCCATGAAAATTCGTAAAAAACAATAAGATATCAATAACATTTACTGCTGGGTTTCGGAAAACGAACTGAGTCTGAATCCAGCGAAATCAAAGACAATGCATATTGGCTCAAAACCTTTCCTCCATTCACTTCCTTACTCCCTTTTACTTTTTCTCAATAAAACTCCTACCCAATTCCAAAACTACATTAAAAAACTAAGAGTTAAGTTTGATCAAAACTTAATGTGCGGTAACCATATTTTACAAATTACTAGAAAATCCATCTCTGTCCTGAAACAGTTCTGATATTTCTGTGACATTTTTCCTAGAGGTGCCGGTCAACTCTTAAGGCTCCCTCAGACGAAAGTTCATTTTGTCCTTCCAGCCCATCGGCTCAATGACAGGAAGATAGTGGGGGAAAAACCGTCGGTTTTGAACGACGAATCGAAGCCGTCCGGTCAGTCTCTTTAAGCAATGCTTTTTTTTTTTTTTTTTTTTTTTTAACCGATCTGAATAATCCCGTGATTTGACTTTCCATATACAGGGATAGCTTCGGTATTCCTCGAACAACTCCAAAAGTTGTTCTTTCTCCTTCTGGCTACCCCTGTATTTTTTATTTTTATTTTTTAAATACAGCACGTTGATATTCAGATGTTGGAACTACATTGAAAACCAAATATTTTGGACTTTCTTTCGAAAGGGAAAGTGAAGGATATTACGTTAAGTTCCTAGAAATTATTGGAGACGGTCAATTTCAACTTCTAAATCGATCAATGATTTCTTATCCATAAACAAACAGGGTAATACAATTCATAAGATATTATATTAATGTTCACATTAATTATTATAATAATGACGATTCAAAAATCAATTATCATTACAATAATTATTAAACTATATAATTCTGAGGATCTCTGCAAAGTACTGGGATTTTAAATAAACAAGTAAAAATATTATGATTGATTGATATATTCATATTATATTCATTGATTTATCTATTCTTTTTATTTTCACATGATATAATCTAAATAAAAAATTGAAGTATATTTAACAGTTTTTAAATTGATTTTAACAGTCGAGGGAAGTGAAAGTCGTGATTTTTTTCATTATAAGTGCGACTAATATTTGTCTAAATTAATTCACTTATTTTTAATTGTCTAAGTTGAATGGCCATCTCATTTAAGTAAGTCAATAGTAAAAAAAAAAAGAATTTTTTCTGTCTCGGCCAAGTCGCAGAACCGTCTTTCCAACACGACAGTTTTGGCAATAAGAAGTCGTTCTTTTCATCGGTTTGGAACGACGTGTCGAACCGTCCTTTTTGAACGATCGTCTGAAGGAGCCTTTAGTATCCTCTCTCATACTCCCCACTTTGACTATGAATGCCTAGTATATGAGGGACTTGGTGGCTAAAATGAGATGAGACTAAAGAGAATAATGAATAGGTTTATTAGATTTATGTACGGCCTTCCCAAATGGTAACACGTTTCTCACTGGTTTTCTCTTCAAAGGTCTTCTATTCAAAGAATTTATCCCGAATTCTTAAGAAAATACCTCTTTGGTATCTTCCTATTCCAATCCTTGCGAACCAGAAAACCTTTCTATATCTTTGACCTCCTTACTCTGCGCTCTTCAGTACACTCCCTAAATGCAAGATCTATACCTACCCTCTCATAGAACTGTCTCCTTTGAAAAGTCCTTTATTATTCGTGCTATTACACATTGGAACTCTTTACCCATCTCCTTCAGTAAAGTGTCAGACCTTACCACTTTCAAAATACCATTTATTTATCCACCTTCTCAAATATCAATCTAAAGCACATATCTGATATATCATGACTTGATAATACGCAACTAAACTCATTTAAAGTTGTAAAATCTATTTTTATTTATTTGGGGTTTATACAATTTACTACTTGACAAACTAATCATGTAATAAATGAAGCCAAAAAAAATTGGACTTTCTCTGTTCAGTTTACATTGTGCTTAGGGGACGAAATGTCCCAGAATAAAATGCTATGTTTTTGACCGGCTGCTTTTTTTTAAAAACTAGCTTACTTGATATCTCTAATCAATTTATAAACGATATTTAACGACACTATTGGATTTCCTTTCCAAAGGTATCATGTTTACCAATCCAATAGGTGGCATGCAGGGTAAGATTAGAGTAAACAAGATTCAATTAATACATTATTATAATTATTAACTTACACATATCCATTATATTAAATCATTGCTTAGAACTCTGATTGAGAATACTGAGGGACATTTTCACTACCACCTTTGCCATACAATATTACAAAAAGAAATACCTTTAAAACACTTATTCGGCTGATGAAGGTGGAATCAGTTTTTGGCTCTTAGATCTCCAGCTGCTCTCTGTGACCCCCAGACGGACATCTCTTCTTCTAGATGGAACCCGACTAACATCTTATTGAGGATAGAATAAGACTTCTCCGGGCTGGAATGAGACTCAACTCATCTTGAGGATAGAACTTGACTTCTCGTGGCTGGACTAAGACTAACTCTTAAACGGTTCTTCTCTCTCATCCTCGTCACCTCAGGTGGGCCAATATAGGAAGTGCCTAGGTTGGCGGTATAGCCTTTGTGCTAATATTCTTATCTTTTCGCCACTCTTAATATTCTTGTTGGCCACCGCTGGAGTAAGCTACCAGGGGTCTCTGGCACCGCTGGGGGGCCCATACCGATGGGAAATCTAGGGAACTAGGTAAACACCTTTTGAACTTTTGCCGCCCTAAGCTTATAAAGGCATATCAATATATAATTAATTAATATAATTGTTATCCAATGATGAATTTACACCTGTCAGTATTCTCAATACATTACAAAAAATTACTTTTCATCCATAGAGAGGGGTGTGGTCTAGTGGATAGAGCACTAGTCTACTGTTCTCCGGGTCCTAGGTTTGAATCCTCGCTATTTATTCTGTTAATTGAGCAGTGGAAGGGGAGGCCTTGGTATGGAGACCCATCTGGGTTCTGGCGGCTGAGCTTGATCAAGGCCTAATCACCTCACTGCACAGACGTTGGCCTAGAAACAGTATATGTACTGAGCGCAAGACCCTTCATGGATTCTAGAGGAACAGGTTTTTTTTTTTATTTCATTCATAGAATGGGAGAACAGCTCGAATAGGGAACAGACAAAATCGGAAAAAGTAAAATCAGACTGCCAGAAATGGAAAACTAGCTCAAGTACTTAATGGAGAGAGGAAGTGATTACATTGAGCCTTAGAATTTGACACTGCCATTTTACACATGGCTACCTCGTAAGACACCTAGAAGTACCAATCTGAGTAAAATGTAAGAACACCTTACAAGCAAAACAACATTAGCTAATCAAGTGTACACTATTATGCAATCAAGGACAAATGTTGGACAAGAGAAAACAATGAAGGAAATACTTCAAGATGAACAATACATTGCCATCCTAATGGAATTCTTAAAGATTGTGGGGTACTGTAACTAAATATAATTATTTTGATCACACAAATGACCCTCAAGGGTTGAGGTAGATAAACAAACAAACAAATGCATCAATAGAAATATTATGAATTTTATGCAATCAATAAAAATTTTCCTAAATGACCTTGGTATCTTGTAGTTCCAATGCTTTTTCATATCTGAGGTCTCTCTCTCTTGAATTGAAGCATTCTGTTGATTTGAATATGATTCTGAATCTTCCAACAAACAACTATTGATACTTGGGAGTCAGCTATGGTATGGTGGCTAGAATATCAGCCTTCTTTGTCCTAAGGTCATGGGTTCAAACCTGGCAGGAGGCCGTAGGATTTTTTAATGGGAGTAAAAAATCCTTAGTTATGCTGTTCTTTGAAGGGAGAAAAAAAATGTGGTGTCGAGCTAGTGAAATGTCAGGTATGGGTTAAGAAGCCTTATCCTACTTAAGCTTTGATAGGCAAAATTTAGAACTTCCACTGTAACACTGTCCGATTAGCGAAAAGTGAGGTTAAATGAAAAAATGTGGTGCGAGCAACACACGACATTCACTTACCTCCTTAATTAAAATCAATTTAAAAATTTTTAAAAACATTTAGGGATGAAAATAAATTGTTAAGGAAATAATTAAATTAAGTTTCAATGGAAACATGTGTTTTATTAAAAAATCTATTATATTATTATCTAAAAAAATCTGGTGCACGCAACACACGACTTTCACTTACCACCCTTGTTAACATCAATTTAAGAATTTTTAAATACCATTAGAGATGAAATTAGTTTAAAGAATTAATTAAATTGATTATTAATTATATTAAAAAAAAAAAAAAAAAAAAAAAAACCTGTACCACTACAACCCATGAAGGGTCTTGGGCTCAGTACATATAGAGATTCGTACTGTTTCTAGGCCAACGGCAGTGCAATGAGGTGATTAGGCCTTAATCACGCTCAGCCGCCAGGTTTTTCCCCAATTAATTTGGATACCCACTTTATAGAGGCTAGGTCTGCCCCAGGAGGGTCCCCATACCCTAGGGTCGCCCCCCGACTGAATTAACAGAATAAATAATAATTCTGCCACAGCCGGGATTCGAACCCAGGACCCGGAGCACAGCAGACTAGTGCTCTATCCACTAGACCACGCCGCTCCCCAGTTTTATTAAATAATCTATTATGTTATTATCTAAAACAATCAGTTAATTTTATTCCCTTTTCATAACTCTCCATTACATTTTACAATTTTTGCATAAAATATTTTTTTCTAAAATTTTTAGCTTTCCAACGGTATATTATACATAAATAATACGGTACTTATATTTAAAAAAACAAAAATTACATTAAAAAATACTTTTGCACTTTTCTCTTTCAATTTATTATCAAATTCATTCAACTTATATATTTAGCAGTTTTTATTCAATGCTAACAACATGAAATGGTTAATTTTTTCAAATGTACAAAATTGAAGATACTTTAGGGGAAAAAAATTTAAACTATCGGCATTTAAGCCCTGTCAGGCTATTTCAATCAGAATGAAACCTACATGATATTAAAGCCCATTTAAGTTTACATCGATATAGGGAATTTGATCAAAATCGTAAGAGTCGTTTTTGAGAATATTGTAAAAAGGTGCTAAATGCATGGTATAAAGTAGATCTTCCGGTCAGCTTATTTTGATGAAAAAGATTCTGTAACATCTCAGGCGTATAATAGTCTTAAATATGAAATTTCAGTTTCATAGGGCTTTCCATTTTTGCCCGGGAGTTACCACACACACACACACACACACACAAACCTTTTTGTGGGACTTGGTCATTTGGACTCAGGGGATCCTAAAACATGTATTTCCGTTGAAAATTGAAATTCAAAAATTTTCGTGATCGCAATACTTTCTCTTACTATATATTTCGTATATAGGTAAGTGAAAGTAAAAACAACTATTGATATAAGTTATATTCCATTTTATAGTTAGAAACATCATACATGAAAATAAGATTATAGATGGTTAATAAATTAACAACAACAAATTGAAAAAAACAAGCGATAGAAATAGAAATTTAAAAAAAATAACATTAAATCAAGTTTTATTATAAGAACATTTTTTTACCCAAACATGTGCCCTTGCCCTCCAAATTAAATAAATGTTTAATCCAAAAAATTGGTGTCATAAAACTTCAGTATTCCATTTTATAATTTGAAACATCATACAAGATAAATAAGATTATAGGTGATTAATAGATCAATGAGATCAATTTAAGTAAAACAAAAATTTAAAAAAACATTAAATAAAGTTTTATTATAAGACAACATTTTGATCGAACATGTGCCGTTGTTCTACAAAATAAATAAATTTTTGAGCCAAAACATTGGTGTTTAATTAAAATTCAACATCAGGTTTAGGAGTTAGGTCTACTCCAAAGAACCATGAGCAGTTCATGTGTTTTTTCCTCTTTGTAGTAAAATTATTATTTTTTCCAAAAATTTGACAGAGAATTTAGTAATTGGATGAAGTCATTCAAAGTGAGCGGCGTGTTCTAGTGGATAGAGCGCTAGTCTTCTGTGCTCTGTGTCCTGGGTTCAAATCCCAGCTGTGGCAGAATATTATTTATTCTGTTAATTCAGTCGGGGGCGACCCAAGAGTATGGAGACCCTCCTGGGGCATACCCAGCCTATATGAAGTGGGTACCCAAATTAATTGGGGAAAAAACATGGCGGCTGAGCCCGATTAAGGCCTAATCACCTCATTGCACTGCCGTTGGCCTAAAACAGTACGAATCTCTATATGTACTGAGCCCAAGACCCTCCATGGGTTGTAGTGGTATAGGTTTTTTTTTTTTTTTTTTTTTTTTTTTTTTTTTTTTATGAAGTCTTTCATTCTTATCATTTAATATCTTTTTGAATGCCTACTTTTTTTCTTCTATGTTTCATTATTATACCCACAAAACTAAACAAAGGTCTCCAAATATTTTCGCCAATTTTTTTTTTAAGGTGTCACCCATTTCTCTTCAAAAACCAATCGAATTCCCAATTTTATTGTCAAATTTTTATTTTGACGTCTTATTTTAAAAAAATAATTCTTTCTAAGGTTGTGTATCACTTACATGAGGGTGAAGAATTGCTTATAACATAAAATTATAAAATAAATGAATGAATAATTTTTTTCTTTTTTTTATTCTGTTAGTCCCCCGAGAATAATATAATTGTACATTTATGATTTTAATTCTGGTCATAAAATACGTACGTACCTTTTCAACCTTAAAGCGACTGTATTCCCTCCGTCACCTATTCCTGCTTGAAACCCGAAAACTCCTCGTTACCTCTCTAATATTTCCCCACTTCGACTATTGCTGTATGGTATACAGTGGTGTGTCTAGGGATCTCGAGATAAAAATAAAATGCTTAATTAATTGCTTTGTTCGATTCATCTTCGGGGTCTCTAGATACACCTCTGTATTCCAATTTTATGGTGAGTTGAAGTGGCTTAACCCTTCCAATCGTCGCAAGTATTTCCTTGCGTCATTCCTTTACTAAGTATTTCAATCTCGCCGCCCATCATACATTTTTGACCTCCTAAAGTTCAAATCCTCTGTCCATCCCCAATGTACACGCTCCAGGCCTACGGATTTATACAGTACGGCCCACCGAACTGCACATTTCGACAGATCCTTTCTTATCCGATCCTCAATCCTATGGAATTCTATCCCTCCCTACCATCCGTCACTCCAATTCTCTTCCTACCTTCAAATCATGTATATTCGATCACTTAATGAATACCCAGGCTCAATAGATTTGTAAATAAGCTTTTTTTCTCATTGAAAAATGTCTATTTTATACCAGTAATTATTAACTTGTTTATATTCATTTAATTTACTCTAAGACTCAAAAGCCCTTTTTGTACATTCTGTATATTTTATTCTAAAGGGATATGTCCCAGAATAATAAAGAATTTATTTATTATTATTATTATTTTTTTAAATTATTATAATACTATGTTCACAATTTGAGAGTAATACATTCAATGAAAAAAACTTCTACACATACACCCACACATATATATACTGTACAGATACATACCCATATATAGAAATACTAAGGTAACTTCATATGACATTGCTACCTGAAAAGAAAAACAAAAAGAAAATTAAAGAGTACTAGAACAGTAAGAGATAAAATATATATATATATATTTTTTTTATATATATTTATTTATTGGAATTTACAACTGTATAACAAGTAATACAACAAGTAAATTTGAATGAAACATAAAAAGGTATGAAACACATGTAGAGAAGCTTCCCAATGGAAGAACTCTAAAAATATTCTAAACTAGAAGGTCCCGCGGCCATCTCCTTTTCAGACGCCTCGGAGGATTGTCAGGAATTGAAGAGGAAGAAAGGATTGAAACAAATGGATTAGGGTGGGAATGGAGTTTGTCATGGAAGGATTGATAACTCGTACGGGCCAAATCAGCAACATATGGGACATTAAGGTCTTTATGGATGAGTTTGTTGGTGACAAAGTAAGGAGCATTGAGGATTTTACGAAGGATTTTGGACTGAAGGGATTGGATACGAGAAGAATTCGATGGTTTAGTAGAGCCCCAGAGCTCAACTCCGTAAGTCCGTATCGGTCTTATGATAGTCATGTAGATGAGTCTTTTGTTGTTAAGTGGAAGATTAGAACGTTTGTCTAGTAAGAGATAAAATAAAAATTGAATAAAGAATAAAAAGGCTAAATAGTTCAACTCAAAGGCGCAATAGATTGATATTCTAGGATATGGATGAACAGTTGATGTTTGTAGGCAGTCAAGGATTAAGATATAAGAATGACAAAGGATCTCTTAAAGAAAGTAGTTAATGAGAAGGAATGGGCAGATTTAAGGGCTGAGGTCTTGTGTTGATAGAATGGACAGAGGAGAATGGGGTGAACATGTTGTAGATATAAAGGTTTTTTTTATTCTGGATGAATAATAAAGATAGCTTCCTAGGAAGTATTTCTGTCAAAATTTCTGGTAAAGCCACTTCAACTCAGCATAGCAAGTAGAGACATGAGAGCTCTTGGTTAAAAATTTATGACTTTGAATTATGGATTATTGAAAACAAGATGAACATTAAAAAACCATTAAACAAGAGGGTATTATTATGATTTCTGTTAAATTTTGAAAAATGATCTTGTATTTTAACTTTATTAATCTGATGTTTTGTAAAAACAACTTGTTTTTAAATTGAGTTTAGATAAATTAAGGTGAAGGTCAGAATTCAACAATTAAATATGAAGGCTGTCCCAGAACTCCACCAATTTATTTATTTCAGGTGCCAACAATTTTTGTCCTTATGGCAGAGTGTAATTTTTAAATAAAGATTCGAAGTAGTAAGACAGCCATTTTATTTTAATATACTTTTCAGTTATCTGGTTAGTGATTTTGCTTTATGGCATTCTCTTTCAATGATTTATAAGTTAAAATGAGTTATATAAAGTAATAGTTGGGAAAAAAAAAATTGATTATATTGTTTGGGCCTTTTGAAGACCATAGGATTTTTATTCACTCTTTGGAAAAAATCTGCTTTCTCTTCTTTCAGTATTCCTTCATTTTTTCACTGACGCACAATGGGGTAAATAATACTTAGTTATGCCATCTTTTAGAGGGGACAAAAAAAGTTGCTCAGAAGCCTGTGTGATGTCAGGTACTCGTTAAAGATCCCTGTTCTAATTAAACCTGGATAGGAAAAATTTGGACCTACCAATGTAGCATCTTCTGATTCTTATGTTAGCCACAGCAGCATAAAGTGACGTTAAATTAATAAAGAAAATAGAAAAGAAGTTAGAAAATAAGAAGAGAGAAATAAAGGAACTAGAAGAAAAAAAGATAATCAATGAGTTACTAAATCAACTTCAGTTAATTTCGAAATAGGTAAGACTAGAAATAAATATAGTTATCAAAAAATATAAAGGTAAAGATGACAAATAACAGATTCCAGACAAAATTAATAATATAAATAATAAATAGATAATAAAATATCATGTATAAATTGCCCTTCAGTATATTTTGGGGAAGCAAAGCAGTTTTTATAAGATATAGTATATCAACACAATAACACATATAAAAATAATAACACACAATAAAGAAAATAAAGTAAGAAGACTGCTTTGGTACAGCATGTAATTACTAAAGAGCAGGAGTTTGACTTTGATAATAAATTAATAATTCGTAAAGAAAGAAAGAATTTCGAAAGGAAAATTTTAGACGTTATCTACATGTTAGAAAATATTGATTATACTATAAACTTTAAAAATCTGGTGCGGGCAACACACGACTCTCACTTACCTCCATTTTTAAAATCAATGAAAGAATTTTCAAATCCAGTTAGAGATAAAAATATGTGAAACTATTAAAGAATTAATTAAATTGAATTTATATAGAAACATGTGTTTTATTAAAAAATCGATTATATTATTATTATTCCGGGAATTTACAAGAACAACTACCCAGGGATTATAGTGACTCTTAATAGTTAGCAACAGCAATACTTCTGAAGAGTGGATACAAGCCCCATGGTCCTCAGAAGGCCCAAAGGATATAATAAAAAAAAATTTCACGACTATTACTTTATATAATTTATTTTAACTTTTAAATCATTGAAAGATAATCCATTAAAAAAAAAAAAGAAATCACTTACCAGATAACCAAAAAGTATATTAAAATAAAAAGGATGTCTTATGACTCCAGCACTTTATTTAAAAATTACATTATGCCATAAAGACGAACATTTTTGGCCCCTGAAGATGGTATATTAGCCGAAAAGTAATGTGAGTTTTTAATAAATGTAAAATATATATATTTGACCATTTCACAAAAGAAGTTTATTAATATATTTTTTTTACTTTCACACCTTACAACGTTTCAGCCTCTAGGGCCATTTTCAAGTATCTGTAACAATTAAATTTTTATGGCATTTCCTAAACTAAAAATTGCGTAGAACGGTTTTAAATTATTATATTGTTACACAAGAACTATAGACAAAATAAATATATAAAGATTTTAACATCCCCACCCCAAGTTAGTCGTGCATAGAACACCTACAGGACGGCCGATGAAATGTTAAGTGAGTGAATAAAAAAATTTTTTTAAATAAATTTATGGAGCACTGAAACAGCCTTATTAAACTAAATAGAAAAGTATGTAGTTTTTATAAAATATCAGATTGATAAAGTTAAAATGCAAGATCATTTATTGTCGAAATTATTCAGAAATCATCATATCCTGTTGTTTAATGATTTTTTAATGTTCATCTTGTTTTCATAAATCCATAATTCAGCTTCATAAATTCATTACCAAGAGCTCTCATGTTTCTACTTGTTATGCTGAGTTGAAATGGTTTTACCTGAAATTCCGACAGCAATACTTCTTATGAACCTATCTTTATCAATCCCTCAGAACCAAAAAAACCCAATATATTTACATGTTCACCCCATTCTCCTCTGCCCACTTTATCAACACAAGATCCCAGCCCTTAAACCTACTTATCCCCTCTCATAAAACTACTTCTTTTAAGACATTCTTCGTCATTCGTGCACCCTTATTCTGGAATTCCTTACCAAAGTCCATTCGTACATCTCAATCCTTAACTGCCTTCAAACATCAACTATTCATCCGTCTCCTAGAATATCAATCTATGGTGCCTTTTTTAAGTTGAACTATTTAGCCTCTTTATTCTTTATTCAATTTTTATTTTTACACAATTTTCTTCAATTTTTATTTTTTAGGTGTAGGTTTTTCTTATTTAAAATTCTTTAAGGTAGCAATATTACTTTTGTACATATACATATATAAATTCATCATTATTTACTATCCATTATGTATATAATATTATAAACTTTGTATAACCAGAAGAGGGATCTCAAAATTGTACTTTTATATTATTCTTAGGGGACTTGCTTCTAAAATTATATTTTATTGATTCAACTTTCATTTTGCTTAAAATTTCAGCATATTGATTATTCAAGTTTTTTGTGTCTGTTTTAAATTATATTATTTGTTTAACATCACTTTATGCTGCTATGGCTAATTGGAAAATGTCACAGTGGGACTCCTAAATTTTTCCTATCCAGGTTTAATTAGGATAGAGATCTTTAATGAGTACCTGACATCGCACAGGCTCAGGACCACCTTTTAATGTCCTCCCTGAAGGACGGCATAACTGAGGATTTTTTACTCCTATTAAACAATCATATTAAACTCCTATCACAATCAACAACTTACCTATGGATCTGAAACATGGACCTCTTCCAAAAGCGATGAGTGAAATCTATTTATCTTCGAAAGAAAGATTTTATGACGGATTTATGGCACAAAAAGAGAAAATCAAACATGGAGAAGGCGAACAAACAACGAGCTGTACTCCTTATTGAAGGAACCAGACGTTGTTAAAATCATAAAGATTGGCAGGCTTCGATGGGCAGGCCATGTGGCCAGGATGGACGCGCAGGAAATTCCAAGGAAGCTCCTCGATGAAGAGCTGCATGAAACACGAGCAAGAGGCCGCCCAAACCATGATGGGCTGATGGTCTGAAGGAAGATTCGAGAAACCTGCTTGTTGTTCGGAGCTGGAGGACAGCGGCACTCAACAGAACCAACTGGCAATAGCTTGAGGAGGCCAGGACCCAGTAACGGGTTGTAGAGCCGATTGATGATGATGATGATGATGATGAGAAACTATCATAGGACCACCTGCCAGGTTTGAACCCGGGACCTCCTTTCAAGGTAACCACCCTCCTGTGATTCTCGTAGAACTCAGAACATGGAGAAAAAGTATATCAGGAACATACCCTGGCTGGTAGTGAAAAATGTTTATTAAATGAAAAGAAATACAAAATCCGAATACTTTTTACACTGACTGTATGTCACAACAGTTTTTATTTTGCTGAAGTCTTTCATGTTTAATTCACAATTTCCTAAATCACAGCATGCTTAGACCTTTAGTTTCTAATTACAAATAGCATACTTATTTAGTAACGATAGCTTAATTATGATACTTAACTGCTTAACTGTAAAAGAGCATCGACAATCATGTAAAATATAGATGATAAATATTTTTTGTTTTCTATTTAACAGAAAAAAAATATGCAAAATACTATTCATTTTAAACTCTGAGAAAGTCAACAAAATATGAGAATATAAAGTTGATTTTACAGTGAGAATATATTGAAATAAATATCATGGAATTTCAACAATAAAAACAAAGTATTGAAAAAATAACCTAAAACTTCTACATATAAAAAAAAGGGGGAAGGGAACAATTGTTTTGTTGAAAAATGAAGAAAGCAGTGTTTATTTATACAAAATAAATGAAGTGTGAACAATATAAAAATGAAGAAAAAAAAAAAGAAAAAAGAATAATTCTAATGAAACAATATGCTAATAAGAACAGATGATTTCCTAAACCATTATCTCATTTCATTCAAGTGCAACCAAGTTTAAGAAAAAGAAAAAATAAAAAATGTCAAAATTAGCAACAGCTTCATTACCAAACATGCTTCGCCCTCCCTCAGTAAGTATATATAATAATAATAATATTTATATACAATATTTACATGTACATATAGATACAAATAAGTTTTCTTACATGATTTCAGTTATCCTTTTATCATGATAATAGAGTTTCAATCATCGTTCGATTTACTTAATGGTAATGCAATGTTTTGCTTAAGCCAGTAGGAAAAATAACATGAGAAAAAAAACCTACACAATATTAATTTAAAAGTACATGCTTTGTTCTTTTGTGCGTGTATCGCTTTTATGAAGTTTTGTTGTAATTACCAATTTCGAATTTCAAAGGGTTTTCAGAAGTTGTGGTTTTATCAAAATATTTTTTGTTTTCTGTGTAGATGAACTGTTGTGATGTTGGAAGATTTAGTTCAAAGAGCATTTTTGAAATTTTAGTATATCGTGGGTAGTTGATGATTCACATACATGTATTTTGTATTGTTTCTAATTTTTTGTAATTGGTATTACAAGTCGAGCTCCAGACGGGCGAGGCATAACAAATGTGGGCACATATGACTGTTTTATATAGTAGTAGTTTGTTTTGAGTGCTTAAACTGGATTTGTTACTGAAATATAGGAACATTTTGTAAATGCATCGTTTGATTTTATCAGATTTTCTATTAATATGTTTACTGATTTAGACCAGGGAATGTGGATTAAGTTTAATAAAAGGTGATGGTTTATGTTCAGTCTGCGCTTAGTAAAGATTATAGCTTCGGATTTGTTGGCGTTTATTTTTAATTTCCAAATATTACAATATTTATTAATTTTTTTGAAGTTGAGCTGTAACCTGTTAACTATGGTGTCAATACGATATGATAATGTGTATAAGGCTGTATCATCAGCTTAAAGAGACCTTATTACTTGTGGGTGGCTTGGAAAATTGGATATATATACATTGAATAAAGTTGGCGAAAGGCAGGACCTTGAGGAAGGTCGGCCGCTACAGGAAGTATACTAGATGTTGTATTATTTACATGAACATAAAATCGTCTATTGTCAAAATATGAATGCATAATATGAATTAGGTAAGGAGGGAAGTTGTATTTAATTAATTTGTAAATAAGTCCCGTATGCCAAACGGTGTCAAAAGCGTTTTCTAAATCTATTGATAGCATGCCGGTATGTTTCTTTCTTTCATAGGTAGAGAGGTGTTTCCTGAAACCGAATGGGTCCTCTATTATAATTTTGTTTTGTCTAATGTGCCGATTTATTCTTGTTAATAACAGTCTTTCTAAAAATTTTGATAAAATGTTTAACAGGCTAATCTGTCAGGTCTGTAATTCGAAATTTCCCTCGGGTCTTTATTAGGTTTGGATATTGCTATGGTTTTATGGGTTTTCCAGATAGTAGGAAAATATCTGAGTCTCAAGATGGAATTATAGATTTTCGTCAAATAGAATATTGATTTTCTGCTAATATTTTTTATTACCAAGGAGGGAATACCATCATCACCTGAGGCTTTCTTTGTGACGAGTTCTTTGATGACTTTGCCAGTTTCTTTTGGTGAAATAGAGGAAAAGTTACTTGTGTCAGATACTGTAAAATATTCACGGGCTGATTTTGAAACAGTAAAACAGTAAGTATAATGTTTTAATTTAATGTGTGATTTAAAATATAATTGTCTTGTTAGATATCAAAGTTGAATTAATTTAGGAATATTTTCAAACAAAATGTTTCTATAATTTTATCATATCATGTTTTTTCATCTAAGTTACAAGATCAAACAGTTCATATAGGAGTCATGAACCTCCACTAAAACTAAATATAGTTGACCGTGTAATAGATTTGTAGGATTCGGGTGGCAGTAACTTTAATTACTTTTATCTCTTATGACATATGTATTTATTTTTGAGTGAATTCTTTTGATATTAAGTTTTTAAAAAACAATCCACATTTTCACTCAACAACTTTTTATTTTTACAATCTCCGACGTTTTAGCCCTAGGCCATTCTCAAGAATCCTAACATCAGTTTTATAAATTAAAAGATAATTAACATTTTTTTTTTCACATTGTTATAAAATATTTCTAAACCCTATTAATCTGTAATATTCCTCTTACATATATATGTAAATAAATAAATATACATAAATGCACCCATGTAGTATCATTTAAAATATCCTAGGCTGAACTAGCCTTGTCAGATTGTTATTGAATACTAGATTAAGGTAATATATCCCTTTCACTTTTAGCAACAATTCATATTAAATTATTATCTTTCTTAAGAATGTCTCGTATAAATTTACATAATATATTAATTAACAATTGAGACGTTGATTTCCAAAAGATACTGAAGGAGATTTTTTACGAAATTGATATTTTTACATATTTATATTCTCCTCATTTAGTTTTATCTGAATCTTAAATTTGATTGTATCTAATGAGCACTCAAGTCATTTAATAACGTGATTTAGAAATGCTATTAATTTCTTAAGGTACTAATTAAACATTTAGTTTCGTTCTAAATCATACGAAAACATTTCATTTCATAACTTTAATATGGTTTTATTAATATAGTGAAAAAAAAAAATTCTATATTTTAATGCGAAAAGAATCAAATTAGCTGGTTTAATAATATAGTAACGAGAGATTTTGACCTTCCTCTAAAATTTCCTAAAATGGATTTAGTACCTTTTGGAAATCAACGTCTGAATTTTTATACATTGTTCCACAAATTATTAAAATTTACATCTCCACATCCCCTAATTTATTTATTGTACAATTATTTTCACAGCCAAATTATTTTAAGAATTAAAATCACCACTTATATTAATATTATTGAATAAAAATAATATCACATGATTTCAAACTCTATAAAAAAAATCTGGTGCGCACCCGACTCTCACTTACCTCCGTTGATAAAATCAATTTAAGAATTTTTAAATACAATGAAAGACACAAATAAATTTTAAACAAATTATTTTTTAAAATTTCAATAGAAACATGTGTTTTATTAAATGATCTATTATATTTTTATCAACAACAATAAATTTTATCAGTTAGTTTTATCGGCTTTTCATCATTCTCCATTAACCTTTAAAATTCCGTTATTAGATAATATTTTTTCTAAAATCTTTAACTATCCGACGGTATATTATACATCTATATTACTATTCTTCTGTTAAAAAACGCAAAAATTGCATAAAAAAATATTTTAGTACTTTTCTCCTTTAATTGTTTATCAAATTAGCTCAAATTCCATATTTATTCATTATTTATCAATGCTAATAAGATGATGTTCCAATTTTTTTTTAAATCTAGAAAATCAAGGTACTTTAGAGAAAGAAAATTTAAAATATCGGCATTTAAGCCCTGTCAGACTATTTAAATCAGAATTAAATCTACATGATATTAAAGACCATTAAATTTTACACCTATATAGCGAGCTTAACCAAAATCGTTAGAGCCTTTTTTGAGTAAATCGTAAAAAGGTGTAAAATGCATGGTATAAAGTGCCTCTTCTGGTTAGCTGATTTTGATGAAAAAGATTTTGTAACATCTTGGGTGTATAGTTGTCTTAAATATGAAATTTCAGTTTCATAGCACTTTTATTTTTTGCCCGGGAGTTACCACACACACACACCTTTTTGCAGGACTTGGTCATTTGGACTCAGGGGACCCTAAAATGTCTATTTCCGTTGAATACTGGAATTCAAAAATTTTCATGATCCCAATACTTTCCCTTATATTATTATTATTATTGTTATTAATAAGTAAGTGAAAGTAAAAAAAAAGAAAAGAAATATACAGTGAATAATAAGTTTAAAAAAAACAATAATAAGATAATGATAAAAAAAAAAAAATAAAAAAAATGATAAATCAATATAAAGCTTCGAAAACTAATGACTGTAAAAATATTTATAAAAAAATATAAATGATAATTAAAGAATATGATAAATACTCAATTATCATGTTCACATACATGACCACAATTAAAAAATAAAATAAAATTCATATTTAATTAAAAAAATAAATAAATAAAAAATTAAAACATCACCTTTATAATATTTCTTTTCCCACATATTTTAATTTAAATGTATAGTACAATCCACATAATACACAAAGATAAAAAATCTGAGCACCAATGTGCCGTACAACAAAATCTGAGCACCAATGTGCCGTACAACAAAATCTGAGCACCAATGTGCCGTACAACAAAATCTGAGCACCAATGTGCCGTACAACAAAAAAATTCCAACAGATTAATTGATCTAATTCATAGGCGATCTCAAACTTTTGACAGGCAGTGTAGATGAAGAAACTAGCTGACCAACTCTATAATTTGCCACCCCAGCAAAGAAACAATACATTTTTTGTATCCTCCTAACAATCCTATTATTGGGGGTCACCTGTAGTGTAGCTGCCAGCATAACAGCCTTCTGTGCCCAAGGTCCTGGGTTCAAACCAAATTTCTGAACAGTAGGTCCTAGCGACAAATGTTATATAGAGTTTTTTTCAAAATGATATTTACTGGTGGAGGGGGTTATCTGTAGCATAGTGGCTAGCATAGCAGCCTTTTATGCCAAAGGTCATTGGTTCCTTAAATTCCTTACCCAGTAGTTAAGGTAGCTTTATCCTCGTTACAGATGCCAGTATTTCCTAGCTTCCTGACTCTACCAGGTTATCAGACTCATCGTCCCAGCTATATCCCAATTCCAATCCCTTCAATTTAAATCATCAATTCAGTCCTGTTCTACCAGATCCCGTCTTTCTCACCTCAACCCTCACCTTCACCATACTACTGCCATTGACAAGTCCTTTCCAGCCGAAGCAACCTCTCTTTGGAATTCTATCCCTCCTGAGATCCGTCATGCAAGAACTGCTTCCTCCTTCAAATAGCTCCTCTTTAACCACCTTCTCCTTACCCAGTCAAGCAGACAATAAACTCAAACTGCAGATGCTAGAAATTGCAATTTTGTTGTGTTTATACTATTTAAATTATCACTGATGAAATAGCTATTTCAATTATGTTTTTTTTTTTTTTTTGTTCTACGAGTCTGATTTGTAAATATGTACATATATTACAACCTTAATTATTTTTTTTAATTATTTTAGCAATTTGCTGTTCAAAGCCATGACCACATTTTTCCGGTCATCGATTCTGTATTTTTATTTTATCCTTGAGGGACTTTAGTCCCAGGACAATAAAGTAGTTTTTATAATGAGTTTTTGTAGTCCATTGAGAAATTAGATGAGGAAGATGGTTGGGGGTGCGGTCATAAAATAAATAAATAAAGCATCCCTAGCTCATTTTTTAAACAACCATCTGATCATCTCTTCATAATTTTATTTTTATTTACTTATTATCATTATTTTATTTATATATTTATTTATTTTGTGTACCGCACTTTTATTTATTTATTTGTTTACCTACTGATTACTGTTTTATTTATCATTTCCTTCGACAGCTCCTTATCGTCATTCGTTATTACCTAATCGTCATTAATCATCATCATTCATTTGTTTGTTTGTTTATTTATTTAACGTCACTTTATGCTACTATGGCTAATTGGACGATGCTACAGTGGGAGTCCTAAATTTTGCCCATCCAGGTTTTATTAGGATAGGGATCTTTAACGAGTACCTGACATCGCACAGGCTGGGGACCACCTTTTAACGTCCCCTCCGAAGGACGGCGTAACTAAGGTTTTTTACTCCCATTAAAAAATCCTAGGACCACCTGCGGATTTGAACCCGTGACCTTTTGCATGGGAGGCTGTTACGCTAGCCACCCAGCTACAAGTGATCCCATCATCATGCGTTATTACCTAATATCTTTTAATCTTTTACCTCGTCATTATTACTTACATCTTCCCCTTTATAGTCATACTTATATATTTTTCGCTTCCTATTTTTCTCTTTTTTAACACTAATTCTGCATTTTTTAATCTCAGTCCGCTGTTTTATATTATTAATATGTATTTTAAAAAACTCATTAGCCGATCCTTAAGTTTTTTTTTTTTTTTTCAACAAACAATCGAATCAGTAAACATTACATAGCTTCTTGGGAAAGCTCTAACGAACATTCTAGTTCCCATATTTTCCGTTCCAAGCAATGAGCGTTTTTTAAACAGAAAAACATCACTTCTTTAGACACCGTCTCAGAGTCAAGTATGTATCTTTTTTCTTATTGATTAGGATCTCTTTTCATCGCCTATTTCTTTCACCCTCTTTCCATTACATATCCTGACATAGAATTGTTAGTTTAATATTACATTATTTTAAAATTTAAAATTATTTTTTTATTCATACAGTTTCTCTTTTTTTAATGACTATGTTCTTTTTATATATTACCTATACTCTTAACTATGTTTTTAATATATTACCGTCATATATCACTTCAAAATTGTTAATATTTAAAATTTTAATTGTTCACATATTTTTCCTTTGTCATTTTTGCATTTGCTTAGTCTCTCTTTATATATTCTGATTGCAATATTATCATCTTAATTCTGTTTACTTCCATACTGTACAACTATCATCTTATTAATTATTTTTATAACTGTCATCCATACTTTATAACTATCATCTCAATTTTGTTTATTTCCATACTTTATAACTGTCATCTTATTATCATTTTACATTTAATTTTATTTATGTTCCCATATTATATTACTGTCATATTATTATTATATACCTAACGCATTATTAAGTCTATAATTACATTGGTTGTTATCTTGTTTCTTTTAGCCCTGATGAAGGCCCACAATGTAGGCCGAAACGTCGGCACATAATTAAAATAGCACTTTTTTTAAATGTGTGTTTCTATTTTATGACCGCACCTCCAACCATCTTCCTCATCTAAAGTAGTTTTTCATTTAATTTCATCCTTCGGGGAGGACATAAAAAGTTGGTCCCGAACCTGTACTATGTTAGGTACTCGCTAAAGATTCCTATTCTAATTAAACCAGGATAGGCAAAGTTAGGGACTCCCACTGTAGAAGAAATAAATTGTAAAGAATAAACGAACAATCCAATTATTGTTTTTATGCCTCCATTCAATATTAATGTGTCTCTGTTTCATCAGGTGAACCCTCAACATGTATGCAGAGAATTGGGGACAAAAATCCTTGGCTCTGAGAATATAGTGGAAAGAATAATGGCCTCTATAAAGAATTTTTTCAGTCCCGTCCTGTCCAATATTTATATCCTGTTTCCCAACAAGGCCCCTGAGTTTGAGGAGAACATGTTCTACAAGCTGCAAAACAACCTGAGGACTGCTGCAAAGAATACGACCTAAAAGAGTGCCAGAAGCAGACTAGATCCGTCCCTAATAAAGATGACGGCCCAGTAGGAGTCATCCCTTCCTGCGACAGTGATTCAGCTGGAGTCCACTCAGGAATGGACATCGCTTACAGGAAGTGGGACTGTTACTGGCCCTTGTATAAGGAGAGGTACCAAAGCGTCAAGAGGATTGAGAATTACCCTGCGGGGACCGACCCGAACAGCAACGACAAGTTGTAGCCAGGTTTTGGACTGTGAAATACTTTAAATAAAAAAATTATTCACCTTATTCATTTTCATGTAATGAAGTACAATAATACAAAAAACAATAAACTGAACAGATCTAAAATAATATTATAAAATCATATCTATAATAACCATAAGATTACATGGTTAATATTTTGGAATGTACAAAGGTCCTTAAGAGAAAGAAAATTTAAAATATCGGCATTTAAGCCCTGTAAGGCTATTTAAATTACAATGAAACCTACATGGTATTAAAGCCACTTTAATTATACATCAATATAGAGAGATTAATTAAATCGTTTTAGCCGTTTGTGAGTAAATCGTAAAAAGGTGCAAAATTCTTGATATTGGGTTGTTTCACATGAAATGCCCGTTTTCAAGGTAAAGGATTTTTATTAAAAATACGATATGAAAACAAGATAATTTTATTGGAAGTATTTACCTTCTTTTTCTACACATTTTTCCCAACGTGACACCAACCTTTTTAAGAAGTTTTCCTTTGACGAAGTTGCCTAAATTCCTGAACAGGTGGTAATCTGTTGGAGACAAGTCGGGAGAATATGGTGGGTGCGGAAGAACTTCGTAGCCCATTTCTTTCAATTTTTGCAGGTATGTTTTGAAACATGGGATCTAGCTGCCGCTCAGTGAGATCATGAGGTGCTCATGTATCGAGTTTTTTTACTTTCCCAAACACTTTAAAAGTCTGGAAACGATAGATGCACTTGCATTTAGTTGTGCTGAGAGTCCTTTAACTGTTTGGTAGGTGTTTCCTTCTACTGTATGTTTAAGGACATCGTTGTCGATTACGGACGGAGGTATTCCTCGGGACAAGTTTTCCAAGTCGGTATCCCCAGCTGAAAACTTAGCAAACCAACGGCGAATGGTCCGTTCATTAACACTTCCTTCCCCAAACGCCTTGCAAATATTTCTAGCGGCCTCAGCTGCTGATTGGCTGAGTTTAAACTCGTATAAAAATATTACTCGAAAAACGCGTGTTTCCATGTTCATATTTGAAGGTATACTAAAAAGTGGGTAATTGATTGGGAAGTTAATGTTTATAATACAAAGGTAGAGGATTAGTAACTGTTTACTTTAAATATGTAAATATTCGGAAGAAAACAACAGAGATCTGCAAAATCCTTTATGTATTTCATAAACTATAAAAACGGACATTTCATGTGAAACAACCCTATATAAAGTACTACTTCCGGTCAAATGGTTTTAGAGAAAAAGTTGATGGTACATCTCAGGCGCATATTTGCCTCAAATATGAAATTTCTTTTGTACTCTTAGTTTTCTTGCTGGAGTTATCACAAAAATACGGACACAAAGACTTTTTGCTGGTCTTGGTTGTTTGATCGAATCAAACATTTTTGTTTTTGTCTACTTTTCATATCATCAGCTTAATGAAATAAATAAATTTAAACTTATCTCAGTTCTTGATTAGTAGTTTAACTGATGCCAAAATAAAATATGTAATTTTATCAAATTTTTAGGGTTTTCCTTTCAGGAATAATTAACATTGCGAGGTTAAAGGAAGAGGAAAAGTTTTCACACAAAAAATAGCAGTGACACAAGTCAACAGTAGTCACATTTTCTTTAACTATCGATGATGGTTAACTCCTCAATGAAACGTCAAATGTGAATGAGCCGGTACGCTACAGAGAGTGCGGCTTTGATTAAACAAGGCGAGGAAGAAGGAAAAAATAAAAGAGAGAGGAAAGGAAAGAGACGGAGTGAGATGTTTGTGTAGCGGTGTGGGGCTGTCCAAGGCAGGCTTCAAAGGACCGCGCTGTAGCGTCATATAGTGACAATTCACTTCAAAATGGCAGATTCCTTGATATTTTACTTTCAGTTATCTATACACTTACTCAAAAAAGTTTTCATACACCCATAAATAAATACTTAGTTTTGAAAGCTGGGGTTGATTTCCTCCACACTTTGACCTTCCCTCTAGCCCAAAAATATATATTTTTTTAAAAAATTATTTTATTGATATTTACAACTGTGCACAGTACAACAAGTAAATGGGCTATTTACAGAACATTGGCTTGGAAAAGTCTTGAGAAGAATCTACCCAGTGGTAGCACTTCAGAGTTTATTTGGTAAGCAGGTCTCGAGGCCACCGTCTTTTCAGACGCCTCGGAGGATTATCGGGAATATATGCCGATGAGAGGATACGGACAAGCGGGTTTGTATGGGTGGGTAATTTGGAATGAAAGGAGGAGTATCTTTTTTGGACAATTTCTGCAACGAGTGGGATATTCAGGTCTCTATGGATGAGTTTGTTAGTAACAAAGTACGGAGCGTCTAGGATTTGTCGAAGGATTTTGGATTGCAAGGATTGGATGCGGGAGAAATTCGAGTGGAGCCCCATAGCTCTATGCCATAAGTCCAGATAGGTCTAATAATGGTTGTGTAAATGAGTTTTTTGAAGTATAGAGGGAGTTTTGGTCGTTTGTCAAGTAAGTGTTTTAATAGTCGATATCTACGAGCAGTTTCTTGTCGTTTATGTCTTGTATGAGGATTCCATGTAAGACGTTTGTCAAGATGAAGTCCAAGGTATCGTATTTGTTCTACAGTGATGAGTGGGGTATGATTAAAAGAGACAACTGGACAGGAAGTCATAGGTTTACGGCGTAGAGTGAAGGTGATTTGGTGGGATTTATTAGGATTAATTTTGATTCTCCAATTGTGACACCATTCAATGGCGGATACATGGCTCTGTAGGAATTTGGAAGCAACAATAGGATCATTATTCACGGATAGCACGCAAGTGTCATCAGCGTAAGTAGATAGGACTTTAGATAGGACTAAATTTTGCCTATCCAGGTTTAATTAGAATAGGGATCCTGTCATAGCACAGGTTCGGGACATGTATTTTACGTCCCTTCCGGAGGGCGGAATAACCAAGGATTTCTACTCCCTTTAAAAAATCCTGCCGGTTTTGGACCCGTAATCTTGGTCAGAAAAGGCTATTATGCTAGCCGCTACACCACAGGTGACCCCTGTATTTTCCTGTATAATAGTGCTATTTTTAACTTAACATATAGTAGAAGATCCGAACTTGAAACGATCTTCACCGAGCTGATAATAGGCTGAAAAATAATTTATAACAAAAGTATATTAGAAAATATGTTAAGAATGGGTTGCCAAAAAAATCCTGGATAGACTATTTTTTTAAAAATGATTTTTAATTAAATGTTGCAACATCATGGTAATAAGAAAACTTTTACCCTGACTTAAAGTATCAAAGGTATAGAATGTGCAGCCGTTGGGTTGCCTCATCTTTTTCTAGATAAATTATTGGTTATCAGGTAAAAGCGGATATGTAGATATCTGCACCGGCTTGATAATTGAATAAAAAATAAATATCAATATAAGCGTTGTTTTATTGCAAACACATTGATATAGGGTTGCCTGCAAAAAACTTGGTCCTAATCTGGGTTGCCGAATTTTAAAGATTAAATTTTAACGCGAGTGGAAATGCGTGACAGAGAGATCCGAGTTGAGTATAGCGTGTAATAATAAAGGACCCAACATTGCAGCCGCGCGTAATCGGACATTGAATATAAGAAAGTTTGATATCCATACATAGGGCTGCACATTCTACACCTTTGATACTTTAAATCAGGGTAAAAGTTTTCTTATTAAATAATTAAAAATAGTCTGTCCAGGATTTTTTTAGGCAACCCATTCTTAACATATTTTCTAATATACTAAATTTGTTTCAAAATATGTTTTAATCTATTATCAACTCGGTGAAGATCGTTTCAAGTTCGGATCTTTGACTAACACAGCTAAAATTAAAATGTCTCTATTTTGTTATTACCGCCATCGGTTTCTATCCTTTGACGTCAAAAGTTTATATTTATGACATCTCTTGAATATTTACAAGGAAAGAAAAGTTCTTTTTAAATAAAGGCGTAAATGCAGATAAGATATAGAATATTTCGCATTTATATTCTAAGGCTGTGTTTATAAAAGCGTGCAAAACTATGTCAAAAATAACAGTGCGGAGAGAGAAAAAATGCCCCACTTATATGCACAGAAGAAAAAAATACATTTAGGAAAACAATAATTGCTAAATAAAAAAATCTGGTGCGGGCAACACAGGACTTTCACTTACCTCCTTTTTAAAAATCGATCAAAGAATTTTCAAATACAGTCAGAGATAAAAATTAGTGAAACTATTAAAGAATTAATTAAATTGAATTTATATAGAAACATGTGCTTTATTACAAAATCTATTATATTATTATCTAAAATAATCAGTTGGTTTTATCGGCTTTTCGTCACTCTTTATTAACCTTTACAAGATTGTGTATTAGATAATATTTTTTTAATAAAATCTTTGGCTTTCCAACGGTATATAACACATGTATATTACTGTTCTCATGTTCAAAAACAAAAAATTGCAATAAACAAATATTTCAGTTTTTCCCTTTAGTTGGGTATCGAATCCATTCAATTTATATATTTACATGTTTTTCATCAGTGGTAACAAGATAATATGGTTATTTTTATAGAATCAACAAAATTAAAGGTACTTTAGAGGAAGGAAATTTAAAATATCGTCATTTAAGCCCTGTCAGACCATTTTAATCAGAATGAAACCTATATGATATTAAAGCCTATTAAATTTTACATCGATATAGCCAGTTTAATCAAAATCGTCGGAACCGTTTTTGAGAAAATCATATTAATGTGCAATATGCATGGTATAAAGTGGCTCTTCTGGCTAGCCGATTTTGATTATACGTTTTTGTAACATCTCGGGCGTATAGTTGTCTTAGATATGAAATTTTAGTTTCATAGGACTTTTCGTTTCCGCCCGGGAGTCACAACACACGGACACACACACACACACAGACCTTGCGTGACTTAGTTATTTGGACTCAGGGGACCCCATCATTTTTTTTTTTAATAAAATAACAGACCATATAATATGTTCATCAATTTACAACTAAGAATTAAGCTTTCCATTACCTTCGACAACTTTGCTAAATGACATGTTAATTTAAATTCTTCAACTTTCCAATGGTGTAGAATAAATTTACGTCATTTAATTTAAGCATATTTGCTATTATTATTTCCGGAAAAAAATTCATCTTGAAAAATACTTATTGTTTAATTGATTATATATTTTTTATGTGAATATATTCTTATTATAACTAACGAGAGACGGAATTCCAAACAAAATTAATTGCACTGCAGAAGGAAAATAATTGAAAATTAGCCTTTTAAACTCTTACAGGCTATTTCAAGAAGGAGAAATCTACAGGATATTAAAGCCTATTTGATTTTCTATTTAATTTTACGTTTGTATAAGGTGTTTAGGCAAAATCATTAGAGCCGTTTCGGAGAAAATAGGTAACATGATTATTTTAAGTGGCTTAAGGTTACTCGATTTTTGTTTCTTTTTTATAAAAGCATTTAAACGAGAGAAAAAAAAATCCTAGTATAGTAACTTCAGTGCCGTACCAATAAATAACCGGAAATATAATTTTTTCAAACCTTGAATAATGATTTTAAAAAAAATTAATACATCATTAAATATTATTTTTATAAAATAAAAATTATATTTTTATAGCAAAATGATAAATTCCTATTTTTTTCAGTATAGAAAACTCATTAAATAAAATCAATATAATGTTTACAAAACTTTAAAAAAAAAAAAGAATTCATGGTGGCTATATTCTATGGAGATTTAATTTTTAAATGTTTCTATTACTTAAAAAACCTATAATTCCGAAATTTTTACGAGATAAAAAGGTATTGATATATATTTTTTAATATTATTACATTATATCCCATAAGGGAAAATTGTAATAATGATAAAAAACTTTATTTAGACAATGTTTACAAAAACTAATACAAGAAAAATGCAATGAAAAAAATAAAAACGTAATGAAATAAATTAAAAAGCAAATAAACACACGCATACCTATGTAAATAATAACTATTTATTATGTTTAATCACTCGTGGGATGATCATATGTTCGGGAGAGCCTCCTGGTTCTCAACCATCCTCTATAAAGTGAGTACTCAAAAATACTTTTTTTAAGTACTGATTTTTTTTTATAACCCGATTCTATTAACAAAGTATAGAAGATAACGTAATTACTAAAATATTTAAATCAAGCGAATTTTATGAACATGTTGAAATCAACAGAAGATTTAATCAAAATATTAAAATAAGTATATAGTAGGCTTTTAGTAGATGCCAGTTAGAAAATTCAGTACCCCATCATGGCTTTGACGAATTCTTAATTTCACTATTATTGAAATATTTGAAATTATCTGGTACTAAATTTAAATGGTTTAAGGCACTATTTTGCATTCCCTAATCAATGAAACATTTAGATCAAACCCTTTTATCAATGATATGGGAGAAAAACTATTTAAAATAAATATATTTAAGAATATATATATATATATATATATATATATATATATATATATATATATATATATATATATATATATATATATATATATATATAATAAGGTTTAAAGTGAAAGGTAATAAGTCACTGTTCTGGCTTTGGCGCCTTCTAATTCACTAATAGCAATGTTGCCAGATAGATCACTTATATTAACACAATAAATTTAACTTAGTTTTAAATCAATATATTTTGTTATCTAAATATAAAACTATTTTATGAGTAAATCTATAATTTTTATATTTATAATTATAAATGTATGTAGGCTTTGTTGGTTCTTAATTTCGCTATTAGCAATGTTGCCAGATTGACCACTTATATTAACACAATTAGTTTAACTTAGTTTTAAAATTAATATATTAAAATAACGATGTATATATTTCTAAATATATGAAATAATATATAGTTATAATAGGCTTTGAGATGAGATTTAATGTGTAAAGTGTTCATCTCTGTCTTAGATTTTTTTTTTGTAATTTCCCTATATTTCGAAATATTGTAATATTTCATTTTTATACATATCCGAATATTTCTGTAGCTAGATTTCAGATCTAGAAGATACAGAATGGAATGGGAATATATCAGCCTAAATAAATTTAATTATAAATTAATGTGAGAAGCTGAAATCAAACAGCTTTCTTACATCAAAGGAGAAGTCCTGATGGAGACCTGTTAATTAATAAATAATTTTACATTATTATCTATTCTTTTATAACCACCACCTGAATCATCTCATACTCATATTCATCACACTGTCATCTATTCAATATTCGATAACCCTTATAAATTTATTGAAATGTTAAAGAAAAATATATTGAATATGGTACAGCCACAATATGTATGCTAATATTATATTGCCATACGTTATTATTTTTTTAAATTTACTATTTATTTGTTGTATCACAAAAATGCAGATTAGATTAGACACAATAGAAAATTGGTATAAGATTGGAACAGTAAATTATTTATATATTATATAAATTGATAATATTTCAAATATTCAACATATTTTTAACAGTCATTTATCGAATAATATAATAAATTATTTTCTTTTCGTTTATATATTTTTAGGAAGCTTCATTTAATATTTCATATTCAAATAAATAATCAACAACTTCATTTTTTTTTTCTTCAATATCTATCACATTGTTTTTCAACGTTTCGGCCTTTTGTCACCATTCTTAAGATTGATTGTTTATTTAAATATGAAATATTAAATGAAACTTCCTAAAAAAATATAAAAAGAAAATAAACTAAATTTAAATATGAAAATTAGCATCAACCATTTGACCAGCAATGCATCACATCTTAAGAAAAAAATGGATGAACTTTAAGAAAGGCATAAAATATTTTGAGAATGGGAACAAAACCCCGAAACGTAGAAAAACAATGAAGAAAAATAAATTGAATAAAAAATGAGTTATTGATTGCCTATTTAAATATGAAATATTAAATGAAGCTTGTCACAGCTGACAAAAACTAGGGTTGGAACAAACCCTCGCTCTGATGAAATCAGCTGATCTTTTAATTAAAAAGTATTTAAATTAAGGGAGGTTACAAAAACATTGATGGTGTTATTGGTTATGTATCTTAGTCATGTTCAGTTTATGATACATGTTTATTATATTAGTTTTGTATTGATTTATTAATGAATATTGAACCTGTAGGGTTAAGTTTATCTTTGACGTTTAGTATTTTTTTTTTTTTTTTTACAGTAAACGTTCTAAATGTGATTTATTATAAAATTGTATTGTAACCTTTTAGGTTCAATTACCTGATGTGAAAATAAAGAAGTTTCAAGTCAAAAATGGTTACTACTCACTCCCCCTCCGCTGGGCTAGCACTTATTTAAATAAATAATTATATAACGTAAATAGAGACGTTACAAGCTTCATAAAAAATTATAAAAGAAACGAAACTAAATTTAAATATGGAAATTAGCATCAACCTTGCTTGATTGCTTATCTAATAATGAAATAATAAATTATGTTGAAGTACATTCCTAAAAAAAATAAATAAAAATGTCATGCATAATTTTTAATTCTTACCTTTATGTTGAAAAATTCAATATGGCCTCCTATCTGTAAGTCCAAGCTACCTGTCTTATTCTTTAAAACAGGCATATTTCGAAACGAAAATAAATAATAAAACGACAGAGCCATTAAGAAGTATAATAAATGATTATTTTCAAATTTATAAATACATTGTACACAGTTCAACATAAAGTTAACCACTCGACACGAAGACGAACCGAAGAAGAGTGAATTAAACTGAATATAAAGAGACAGTTGCTATAGTTAGGGAAGCTGATTTGACTTAAAATAGTAAAGTGGCCTCTGATTGGCTGAGGTACTTGAAATAATATTGAGGAGATTGAAATAATATTCAGTCTTGTATATCTCAATTACAGTGACATCTAATTTCCTTCCACAGGTATCTATTAAACATATTATTAATTAATGCAATTTATGTATGTACGGTTGAAAGAGTATTTTTAATTTATTGTTTTATAAAATTAAAATTTTGTTCAATAATTATATTAGCGATAACAACCTAACCATTCTTGACACAGTTATATCCTCTATATGTAATACCAGTAAAAGCACAAACAAACAGAAACTTATTGCGAAATACAATAACCTTTACCTGAGACTCTATAATAATTTGTAATTAAATAATTAAAAAATATTATTTATGTTTTGATACACACACACTCACGCACGTTTAATATATAAGATAGATTTTTTAAATATATTATTTAAAGAACTTGATATGATAGTGATACCCGAATAGTTTCAAGTAGCAACACAATTATAAACTAAGCACTATAAGGTAACGTTTTTTTATATGTCCTTATTTTAAAATAAAAGTAAACTCAAAAAATGTAAAATTAATAAACAATAATTAACACTGTAACAATTTATTTATATAATAACGGACAGAGAGTAGACCTAACCGCACAAAGACCAGTTCTCAACTAAATGATGTTAAGGTAGAAAGAAGGAAGACAGATGGCCAGACTGCAAAACGTAAACATTCTATAATTTAATTAGGAAGTTGTTGGATTTGTTGATATTGAGTGACCAGGCATGGATACATCCTAATTAGATCTATCTTCACTTTTATTAGGTTCTTTCAGTTTTTCATTATATTAAGTTCTCTAAACAATATTTTTTAAAAATAAAAATATATGCCTATATATATATATATATATATATATATATATATATATATATATATATATATATATATATATATATATATATATTCTTTAAGTTCTCCATTATATTTAGTTCTTTAAACAATATTATTTTTAATCAATATATTATATATATATATATATATATATATATATAACCTGTGCCACTACAACCCATGAAGAGTCTTGGACTTAGTACATATAGAGATTCGTACTGTTATAAGCCCAACGGCCGTGCCATGAGGTGATTCGGCCGAGATCACGTTCAGCCGCCAGGTTTTTTCCCCATTTTTGGGTACCCACTTTATAGAGGCTGGGTCTGCCCCAGGAGGGTCTACACACCCCAGGATAGCTCCCCGGCCGAAGGAACAGAATAAATAATATTCCGTCACAACCGGGATTCGAACCCAGGACCCGGAGAACAGTAGACTTGCGCTTTATCTACTAGACCACGCCGCTCTCTATATTCTCTAGGCTTTAACAATTTGAATTCTGATTATATAACGCAGCATCCTATCTTATAAGTTATTTTTTTCTAAAAACCTCGTATGCATACGTACTTTCCCTCTCTGAAATCAAGTTTTAAATAAATACCAACTTTAAAATATAGTAATAGTTCCATAAGTAAATAAATAACAATCGCTTAACCTACTCCAGCAGGAAACTGCTCTTAGATACCTACTTTTATGTATTTTTTTCGGACAATAACACCAAATATTAATTTTTTTTTAAAATCCTATATCATTAAATATTATTTATAAAAAAAACTAGATGATGATATTATATCAAATAAATAAGTGTAACATGCACGTCATGAAAACTTGTTTTTTGTTTTTTTTTAATGTGGAAACTCCATTTTAAGAAATTAAACATTATTTATAATAAAAGTTAAAAAAAATTAATTGATGTAGTTTTATAAAAAAAAAAATCTGGTGCGGGCAACACACGACTTTCACTTACCACAATTTTTAAAATCAATGAAAGGATTTTTAAATACAGTTAGAGATAAAAATACGTGAAATTATTAAGGAATTAATCAAATTAAATTTCTATAGAAACATGTGTTTTATTAAAAAATCTATTATATTATTATCTAAAATAATCAGTTAGTTTTATGTTCATTTCATCACTCTCTATTAACTTTTAAAAGCTTGTGTATGAGATGATAATTTTTCTAAAATCTTTAGCTTTCCAACGGTATATCATACATGTATATTACTGCTCTTATGTTCAAAAACGAAAAATTGCATTAAAAAAATATTTTTTCTGTTTTCTCCTTTAGTTGGGTATCGAATTTATTCAATTTATATATTTACCAGTTTTTCATCAGCGTTAACAAGATAATCTAGTTATTATTATTGAATCTACAAAATTAAAGGTACTTTAGAGGAAGAGAATTTAAAATATCGGCATTTAAGCCCTGTCAGACCATCTAAATATCTAAATAAAACCTACATGATATTAAAGCCCATTAAATTTTACATCGATATAGCGAATTTAATCAAAATCGTCGGAACCGTTTTTGAGAAAATCGAAAAAAGGTGCAAAATGCATGGTATAAAGTGCCTCTTCTGGTAGGCTCATTTTGATGAAAAAAGTTTTGTCACGTCTCGGGCGTATAGTTGTCTTAAATATGAAATTTGAGTTTCATAGGACTTACCGTTTCCGCCCGGGAGTTACCACACACACACAGACACACACACACACACACAGACCTTTTTGCGGGACTTGGTTATTTGGACTCAGGGGACCCTAAAACGTATATTTCCGTTGAAAACTGGAATTCGAAAATTTTCACGATCGCAATACTTCCCCTTACTATATATAGTAAGTGAAAGTAAAAAACATATGTTTCTATAGATATTCAATTTCATTAATTATTCAATGGTTTCATTTATTTTCATCTCTAACTGTATTTGAAAATTCTTTAATCGATTTTAAAAACGGAGGTAAGTGAAAGTCGTGTGTTGCCCGCACCAGATTTTTTGTACTACAGTCAATAATTTTTATAAGACGATTTTTCTTTATCTAATCTTGAAAAATAATTGTTTATTATTATGTAAATATTAGTAAGACATTATTATATTATTAATTTTATTAGGGAATCAATAGATAAAATTAACACTTTGTAGTCCATATATTTTTGTACACATTCAAGCTTAAAAAGTCTTTAAAAAAAAACTGCCTAAACGCGAAAAATATTCCCACCTATAGAGGACTCCTAGATACGGAGACTGAGGTGGAGATATAATATAAAAAAAGAAAAAAGAAAAAAAAAATGTGGAACGGCGAAGAGAAACTGGTGGGGGTTAGGAAAAAACTGACGGGGGCTGTGACCAGTGGTTCCAGCGGGAGTCTGTAGGTAGCAGCACTACCGATCTCAAGTCGCCATTCTGCATCAACTCCTTCTTCAGTGTCTATACCACTCCGTCTCCGAGTGTATATGTATATATATATCCAAACCTATGCCTTTGTGATCGCGTGTGTTCTGTGCTGTTCGTGTGTGCCTTAATGCTCCATATCTGTGTTTACAAGCCCGCTCTCAAAGGATAAAGGTATATCATCTTATCTATATCATGTAGGCATGCATCCACAGCTTCCTAGACCTTAAGATGTAGTTGAGTAGTCGCTACTTTCAGGATGTTGCTATGATATTATCGTTTTTACTATTAATGTAATATAGATAAATGATATTAAGTTCTATTTCTTATATATTTATGGTTTTTATTTCATACTATACTATATTAGATGGTCAGAAACTAACGGGCATCACTGGGTTTATATTTGTATATATTCAAATATGACTATTTCAAATGTTTCTTAGTAAAAAAATATAATATATATTGATAATTTAATTATAATAATACAATTTTTGAAAACTTTTTCTAAAAACCATACTAATGAGATTTCTACCTGTTGAATACTTGCTACTTAAGAATTTACGGAGTCGATGAATTAAATTAAGTTTTTATATGACGCGTTTGCTTCTTGAGAGTATTTCAAATGTATCTTAATAAAAATAAGTAAATAAATAAAATTACATAATCTAATTATTTTAATACAGTTTTCGTAACCGTTCTTTTAAAAGATATATCAATTAGGTTTCTATATGTATTTGAATAGTAGATTAGTTCAAATGTATCTTAATAAAAAAATAAAGTAAAAATATAATGTAATTATATTAATACTTTTTTTTTTTTTTAAATCAAAATATGATTAGGTTTCTGTCTGTTGTTCAGTAGTTGCTACTTTTGAAGTGTTATGCAGTTTATATATTTAATTAATTTTATACAATTAAATGTCTGTTATTTTAAATGTTTTTTAGTAAAAGTTATTAAACTAATTATATAAACTAAGTTTTCGAAAAACCATTCTAATGAGGTTTCTGCCTATTGTTGAGTAGTCATGGGTTCTTCTGGAATCTATCTATTAAGTTAAGTTTATGTATAGAACATTTTTTCTAAAGAGTAGTTCAAATGTAAACTTAATAAACAATAAAATATAAATTATTAATATAATTATATAAATAAAGTTTTGTTGAATAGTTGCTATTAATGAAGTATAAATATTAATTTAATACTTTATGTCATGAAACATTTTTTCTGGAGAGTAGTTCAAATGTTTCTTAATAAAAATTAATGAAATGTAACAATACAATTATATAAATAAAGTTTTTGGAATCGTTCTCATAAAAAACATAGTAATTAGGTTTCTACCTGTTATTAGAGTAGTCACTACTTATATATAATTATTTTACGTATGAAACATTTTTTCTGTAGGGTAGTTAAATATGTTTTAAATAATAAAAATAAAAAGTAAATATCTAATTATATTAATATATTTTTCGAAACCGTTCTCTTAAAAACAATACTATATAGGTTTTTACCTGTAGTTAAGTAGTCGTTACTTATGTATTCTATATATTTAATTAAGTTTATGTATGAGACATTTTTTCTGGAGAGTAGTTCAAATGTATCTGAATACAAATAAATAATAATATAATTACATAAATAAACTTGTTGGAATCTTTCTCATAAAAACTATATTAATTAGGTTTTTACTTGCTATTGATTAGTCACTTCTTATGGAATGTTATGGAGTCTATATATTAAAGTAATTTAATGAATCAATATTTTTTTCTGTAGAGTTCTTCAATTGTTATAAATAATAAAAGTAAATATCTAATTATATTAATATAGTTTTCGAAACCGTTCTCTTAAAAACAATACTATCTAGGTTTTTACCTGTAGTTAAGTAGTCGTTACTTATGTATTCTATATATTTAATTAAGTTTATGTATGAGACATTTTTTCTGGAGAGTAGTTCAAATGTATCTGAATACAAATAAATAATAATATAATTACATAAATAAACTTGTTGGAATCTTTCTCATAAAAACTATATTAATTAGGTTTTTACTTGCTATTGATTAGTCGCTTCTTATGGAATGTTATGGAGTCTATATATTAAAGTAATTTAATGAATCAATATTTTTTTCTGTAGAGTTCTTCAATTGTTATAAATAATAAAAGTAAATATCTAATTATATTAATATAGTTTTCGAAACCGCTCTTATACAAACAATACGAATTAGGTTTTACCTGTAGTTGATTAGTACCTACTTATGTAGTCTATGCATTAAATTAAGTCTATGTATGAGAATTTTTTTGTGGGGAGTTGTTCAAATGTATCTTAATAAAAATAAATAAAATGTAATAATAAAATTACATAAATAAAGTTTTTGGGAATCGTTCTCATAAAAACTTCACTAATCAGATTTCTACCTGTTGTTGAGTAGTCGCTACTTACGGAATGTTATGCAGTCTATATGTCAAATTAATTTTATGAATCAAACATTTTTTCTGTGGAGTAGCTAAATATGTTTTAAATAATAAAAATAAAAATTAAATATTTAATTATATTAATATAGTTTTTGAAACCGCTCTTATAAAAACAATACGAATTAGGTTTCTATTGTATTGTTGAGTAGTCACTACGTGGTCCTTAGGAGTCTGTAATATTTAATTAAATTTATGTATGAGGCATTTTTTTTTAAATAATCTAATTTTATGATTAGTTTTCGAAACCATTGTTGTAAAATACATACTAATACGGTTTTTAACTGTTGTTCAGTAGTCACTACTTATGTAGTCTATATATTAAATAAGGTTTATGTGTGTACCATTTTTTCTGGTGAGTCGTGCAGATGTATCTTAATAAAAATAATAAAAATATAATAATCTAATAATATAAATAAAGTTTTCAAAACCGTTCTCATAAAAACTTTACTAATGAAGTTTTTACCTGTAGTTGAGTGTCACGTTATGTATGAGTAACAAGGTTTATGTATGTAACATTTTTTCTGGAGAGTTGTTCAAATGAATCCTAGTAAAAATGATATTATTAATCTAATTATATGATTAGTTTACGAAACTATTCTTATAAAAACCATTGTAATATAATGTAACTACCTGTTTTATATAAAAATTTTACCTATGTTGTTTCTACGTGCTTTTTTCCTAGTAGTTTAAATATTTCCGAGTAAAAACAAAAAGTATAATAATCGCAATATATTAATTAAGTTTTCGAAGCATTCTTTTAAAAATCATAGCAATGAGGTCTCTACTTGAGTAGTCGTTATGGGGTCTATATATGCATATATCAAGTTTATATATGAGACTTTTTTTTTCGCTGAGTAATTAAAATTCTTCTTAATAGTAAAAAGAAATAAAAAAATAATCATATAATTATTTTAATAAAACTGTCAAAACCGTTCTTATAAAAATAATAATAATTAGATTTCTACCTGTTGTTGTGTAGTCGCTACTTATGTTATGTAGTCTATACATTAAATTAAGTTTATATATGAGTATTTTTTTCCGGAAGGTAGTTGTAATTTTTCCTAATAAAAAAGAATAAATAAAAATCGGATTTTATTAATGCAATTTCGAAATAGTGTTCTCATAAAAATTATACTAATTGGGTATTGAAGAGACTAGTTGTCTATTTTCTGTTTAAAATAAAACGTTCTCTTGAAAGTTATACTGATGAAGTATTTGCTTTTTGTTGATTTTCTATGCTATAAATAATTTTAATGAAATAATTAAATTAAATTACTTTAAATCAACATTAGTTAGAAGTAAAACTAAAATGCTTCTTATTAAAATTAAAAAAAATATTAATATTGATTAATTAATAGCTCTCATAAAAAATATAATAATGAGGTTTCTCTCTCCCTAGTTAAGTAGACTCTCATTCCAAAATATAATTATAATTTTTCATTTGCTTTAAATGTTCATATTTCTACGATTCTCAAATAAACTGTCCATGTTAAGAAAATGAAAAAAAAAAATTAAAAAATTGTTAAAGAAAAATCCTTATACCTTATTAAGGAAAAATTATTACTAACAATGTTATGTAAATAAATGAATTGTTTTATGATACATAACTTTAATAAGGAAATAAATAAATAATAATCGTTTATTTTTATTTTAATTCATGTAAAACGTCAATAATAACTAATTCATACAAAATTAAATTTGGGTGAAGACAATTAACTTAGATTCATAGTTTAGTTTGTTTGAAAAAAAAAAAATGGATTTAATTATCTAATAGTTAGCTGTTTTTTTAATTGGAATGAAGGCATTACAATTTAATTAGGATTTAGTTACTTTTATTGATAATAAAACAAATCGATTATCTCTAAAATTTTAATGACTAAAAATTATTTTTAAATCATAATTCACATTTAAAATCAGTAAAGACATTAAAATAATATATTGGCAAAAATTGTTTTACAAATACTAAAATTCTTTTGGTTTTTGATGTATTTCTATTATTCCTACAATTTCTCTTCTACAAGTTTTCCAGATCCCGAGTTCAAACCTCGCCCGAAGCAGAATTATTTATTCTGTCATTACAGTCGTAGAGCGATCCTGGGGTATGGAGACCCTCCTGGGGCATATCCAGCCTTTATAAATTGGGTACCCGAAATTAAGGGAAACCCTGTCAGCTGAGTGTGATCTCGGCCTAAACACCTTGCTCGGCCGTTGTCCGGGAAACATTACGAATCTCTCTACTTAAGTACTGAGCCCAAGACACTAAAAGACATAAGAAATACTCCAAATTTTTTAGTAATTTTTGGTGGATGTATCGTAAAACATTTACCATATTTTTTACCTATCTTAATTTAAAGATCTTAATATATTTTAAATATCTGTTCATACCTTCAATTCTTAACCTTGTAATTCTTCATATCTTTATCTGATTAGTATATTAAAAGGATTTTAACAATTTCATATCATTCTTTATTTTTTATTAGAATTTATTAATAGTACTGATCTCATAACACGTTAAGGTATATACTGTAATGCATTTACTATTATTTTAGGAGAAATAAACCGTTCTTTTATGTAGTTTCAATGTTAAACAGACATAAAACCCTAGATAAGCTATCATAATTATTGTCTAAAGTTTGATTTATAAAAAAAAATACTTATAATTTGGTTTATGACATAATTATAGTTAAATTAAATTAATTTTCAAATGTAGACAAAATACTAAACAATTCTAAAATTAGATCAAACATTCAATAGTCTCAAACTATGATAGTAGAATTATTTATTTATTTAACTTTAAATGGCTCGAAAATAATCAGTTTTTTTTAGAATCGTTAGGAATATGATTAAAAAAATAAAGATTCAGCGACAGAATAAAAAAAATCTATATCTTATTCCTTTTTTAATATTTTATGAAAAAAATATTTTGTAACCCATAAAACAACCGTAAAAAATAAAATAGAAATTTCAAATTGTATGTAGGAGATAAGCACCAATATAAAACTAAATTATTAATGTAGTTTTGAATAGGGTTACCTTACTGTTAAAATTCCAAAAAAGGAATTATATTTACATAAATACCTTTCTTTTGTATTACTATTGTATATTCAAGACAATAATAGAATCTGTAACACTCAAGGGCATTAAGCATAAAATAAATTAAAGAAAATAAACTAAAACATAAATTAAAGAAAGTAAACAAACTAAAATTCCAAACAGGAATTATATATACATACATACTTTTTTTTTTTTGTATTGCTATTACGTATTCAAGAAAAAAATACAATCTGTCACACTCAAAGGCATTGAGCATAAAATAAATTAAAGAAAACAAACTAAAACATAAGCACTATTAAAATTAATAATTTCTCATATACAGATTAACAGTCACCTTTTTATATGTATTTATTGTTTATTCATTTAACGTCACTGTATGCTACTATGGCTAATCGGACGATGCTACAGTGGGAGTTCTAAATTTTGTCTATCCAGGTTTATTTAGAATAAGGATCTTTAACGAAGATCTGACATCAGAGAGACTCGAGACCACTATTTTACGTCCCCTGTTAAGGGGCGGCTTAACCAAGATTTATGTACTTCCTTTAAAAAAATTCTAAAGACATTTGATCGATATAAAATATAAATAAATAAATATAAATATAAATAGAGTTTATCTATTACTTGTCTGTACCTCTACAACCCATGGGTTCAGGAATTATGGAAATTCGTACTGTTTCCCGGCTAATTGCTGTACAAGGAGGTGATCTGGTCTCCAAGTTTTGGGTACCCACTTTATAGAGGTTGGGTATGACGCAGGAAGATCTCTATACCCTAGGGCCACTCCAAGGCTAGAGTAACAGAATAAATAACTCTGCCTCAGCCGGGATTCGAACCCAGGACCCGGAGAACAGAAGACTAGTGCTCTATCCACTAGACTACGCCGCTCCATATTTAAAACTTAAAAAATATAATAATGCAGTTAAAGATAAAAGAAAAAAATACTTCAGACCTTTATAAAGGTGGTAAAGTAGAAAGAAAAATAATTTTTATAAAAAAAGAAAAAGGAAATAAAAGACAAAGGATAAGAACAATGATAGAATAGGAATTATTCATTATGAAGGACTGGGCAATAAAGTTTCACAATGAAAGCTGCAGATGCGGCTCAATGTCTACCAAAACATTTTTTTGCTTTTCTGGCAATAATTTTCGTCCTTTTTCTCTGTATTGTTTCTATTTCAGTATGAAAATTTTAAAGTCATCTACAAGCATGCGGTTTTCCCTAGGGGTGGGCATAATCGAATGATTGGACTTTGATGATTTCAATAATAGAATGATTCATATGTATTCTGAAAGACATTTATGTGATGAGTAAAAAAAAAAAAAAAAAAAAAAAAATGTCATTTCATTATGCCAACCCCTGATAGTTTCGTATTTCTGAATATATATCGTTAAAAGATTGAATTTGAATGATCATTCGTTTCTCCCAGACCGATTAATTCCATAATCGATTGATTCAAATGATTGAAATAATCGAATGATCTCATAAACGTCATTCGATTATGCCCACCCCTAATTTCTTCTCTTTAGGCATAGAGAATCGTATTTTTAATAATTTAAATAGTTATTAATAAGTCTGCGAAAACCAATCTCTGACAAGAATCTGATGTTGTCATTGCATATGGGTTTTTATAAAAATACTAGTATAACACGCGGCTACGCTAGCATATATTTTATTTCGTGTTAATATATATACTTATGGAAAGAGTAAATATAATGCATACGAGCATATATTTATTTGTATATCCTTTATCGGTCAATCAATTGCTCTGTCTTACATTTTTATTTAGCTCATATATAGTGTTGTTATTTAATGGCATTATGAACATTATTATACCAGTAGAAGTAGAAATTCTTATATTTTTTAGATATGTTTTTTATTTATTCATTAACATAAATGTATTCTATTGATAAAGATCTTTAACCTGACATCGCACAGGCTTAAAACACCCATTTTACGCCACCTTCGAAGGAAGGCATAGCAACAGAATTGTTTCTTCATTTAAAAATCCTAGAGCTAATCCTTGCAACTGCTACTTAGGGAGTAGAAGTGCGTTTTAGCCACTACACAACAGGTGACCCCTTATCAACAACTTGGATAATAAGCCCATATATTTCCTATAAATCTAGTATCTTTTCTAATACTGTTCATATTAAGATGATCTTGTCTTTGTGTAAATAGAAATTTATATATCTTTCAAAGATACCATCACTTGATATATTCCATAATATTCCAGAAGATGTCTAGTTTATTCTAAAAACATTTATTTTGAGCAATTTTGGGAAATAAATAAAGTAATACATTTAAACCTCAATAATAAATTTAAGCTTCATAGGCTTTTCTGCGATGCTGCGATGATCACAAAAAGAGTGAATAGGAAAAAAATATATATAAAGGATATTTCATTGTCGAGTGTCATGACTCAAAGTATGAAATAAATATCTCAAAAGAAGAAAATAATTTCCATACGTAGGTATGTATTTTAAAGTTTTTTTAAGGAGATAATATGGTCATAAGATCGGCGTGGCCAAGTGGATAGAGCGCTAGTCTACTGTTCTCCGGGCCTTGGGTTCGAATCCCGGCTATATCAGAATATTATTTATCCAATTATTTCGGCTGTGAGATAATCCTAGGGTATGGAGACCCTTCTGAGGCAGCCTCTTTAAAGTGGGTACCCAAATTGGGAGATTTTGCACAGCCGTTGGCCAAGATATGTATCTCAATATGTACTCAGCCCAAGATCCTTCATGTATTGTTGAGATACAGGTTTGATGGTCGAAAGATTTTAAATCATTGTAAACTCCCCCAAAATATTACGGATTGTTTAAACAAGGGAGATATAATTAAGACCTATAACAGTAGTTCGAAACGTTAGGAAAAATATAAATATTTAAGACTATTACATTGACTTCTTTCTTGACCGACCCCCACACTATCTTCTCAAATATTGATTTTATTCAGGGTTTTTTTTTTATTGATGTTTGATTACTCAAATGGGCTAATAAAGTTGTCGGGCTCGGTGAGGAACGGATTCCGAGAAAATTGATATACGCTGAACCAACTGGTAGACCAAAGCGTCGATGGGAGGATTGCGTTAATGCTGATCTTGAGGGCATGGGCTTGAACGGTGATCATCGGACGAACCTGTGTAAGAGGAATTTGGTGGTATCGGCATCGAACCTTCGGGTTCGGTAAGCCTATTATTATTATTTTTTTTTTGATGAAACATGCGAAGCTGGTTGGTAAATTCGTAAATGAAATGCAAACACGTGAGTAATAATTTAAAAAAAAATCATCTTTTTTGTGCGAATCTTGATGTGGCATTGAGAAACATTGTTTGTCACTACTTGATTTCAGTTACTCTTGCCATGACGAGTGTGACTGATTCTTTAATATTATGCAACGACATGCTTGTTTGTTTCAATTTGCTACTATTATTTTAGAATTTTGACCAATCACTACGCCGAGAAGTATATAGGTTTTTTTTTTATCCAAAAACAAAACAAAAAAAAAACAACGAAACTTTTATATGGAGCAGTATGGCATAATGATTTAGGTGCTGAGGTACAAACCTCCAGCACCTAGTTTCGAACTCGGTTGTTTAGGATTTTTATAGACTGTACCTTAATATTATAGAAGGCATAATAACTGACGAGTTTTAAAACGAATTGTTACATATTCATTTTATGAAGAATATATACACAATTTTTTATTAAACTCGCTATTTCTATTTAAAATTAATTCTGATCGAATAAGTCTGACAGGACTTAAATTACTATGTTTTAAATTTTCTTCCTCTACAGTGCTTTTAATTTCGCAAATATAAAGTTAACCTTATCATCTTGTTAGCATTGATAAAATAGGATAAATACAAGTTGGAAGAATTTCATTGTTTTTTTGGATTCGTTATCTACAAAATGAGAAGAGAGCAAAATATATATGCAATATTGTGTTTTTGAACTCAGAAACAGTAAATATAGATGTATAATATACCACCATTGGAAATCTCAAGATTTTAGAAAAATATTATCTCATACACAAAATTGTAAAAGTTAATGTAGAGTGATAAAAAGGCTATAAAACTAACAGATTGTTGTTGATAATAATATAATAAATTATTCAATAATACGCATGTTTTTATCAGAACTCAAAAATTATTAAATTCTTTAACATTTTTTTCATCTCTAACTGTGTTTAAAAATTCTTAAATTGATTTTACCAACGGAGGTAAGTAAAAATCGTGTGTCTCGCTCACCAGAATTTTTTGGACTATAATACAAAAAATACTTGCTTTTTTAATCCAAGTTTTTACTTCTATAACTTAAATGGAAATGTTATATATACAATAAAATTTGAAAAGAAATACATTTAAGTAACTTTTATCAACACAACATATCAATTATAATATTGAACGATTAGCCGCAGTAACATAAAGTGACGTTCAATAAATAAACAAACAATCAATTCTAATGTAATAGGTATGGCATTATTTATTTTTAAGGCAAATAGTTTTGGGGATGTTCGCATAAACTTTTACTGAGAATAATGAAACTTTGAATATATTACTATACGCGTGCGTAGAACATGAAAAAATAAACAGGTCTTGGTTAGTTAAACCTTTGTTCAGGAGATAATAACGTTTTAATATTTTCATTTTTATGAATCACAAGTCTACTGTTCTCTGGGTTCCTGGTTCGAATCCCGGCTGCGGCAGAATAATTATTTAATGCACCTAGAAATAGTGCGGATCTCTATAAATTCTTATTCCAAGACCCTTCATAGGTTGATGAGCTATAGAGTTTCTTTTAAGGTTCTTGGGCTCAGTTCATATAGAGATTTATACTGTTTCCAGTCCAAAGTCATCAGCCTTTTCCCCTTCCAGAATTTCAGGTACCCAATTTTTAAAAACTGTGAGCTCCAGCATTGTCTTCGTCCCGCACGCGGTTGGGAAAAAAGATTAAAAATTATCCTGCCACAGACCCCGAAGAACTAAGTTTAAGTTTAATGTTTAACTAAGTTCAAAAGACTTAAATAAATAGGTTTTATTCTGATTAAATGAAAAAAAAAATCCTGAGTCCAAAATTATTTTGTATTACATTTCATAAATAATAAGCTTTTCTTTAGAAATATTATATTTTACAAACGATCTAACAAATATTATTTGTTAACTTGACCCCTGACGTTCGATCTTAAAGTCATGGCGTGACATGTCAAAGAAATGTTAAAAGGTCATATAAAACTTTTAATCGTGGGTTGAGATTTGCAATGTTCAGACCCGATAATTATATGTTTGTTTTAAGTCTGACTGGTGTTCATTTGGATTTTACAAGCAATTCAATATAGGAATTTAGAGGTGTGACTCGTGCTTACGTTCGGGAATATTTTTTTTGTGTTAAGTTACATACGTTTAACATGACAGTAACTATAATATAATAATATTAATATTTTTATGTAAGACAAATGAAGTGTTATTATTTATTATCAGATGTAAATAGCATACCAGGACTACCCATTGTAATTCAATATTTTTTATAGTTTATGTAAATACAGTCGTTGTATATCATCACAACTTGTCAACAACATAAATGTGAATTTTCAGGTTTCATTGATAGGTTATTCTATGATTTAATATTCGAAAAAATGAGCTAGACTCTTACTACAAACCCTCACACGCCTGTTTATAGGACTTGGTTATTTGGACTCAAAAGACTCTGAAACGTGTATTTATATAGACAATAATTTTTAACCTGAAACGTTTGTTTTTTTGTTTTTTTTTTTGCTATAATTTTATTAATTGAACTTATTTTATCAATGAACTAAGAGACTTTTTTTAAAAGAATATTTTGGACTTTTTTTTTAAAACACATTTCTGTAAACAAATACAATAAATATATAACATTACACAAATAAAAATAATACCACAAATAAATATAGTTATCCAAGAAGGTGTAGGCGCTCGTTATGAATAATGTCCATGCCTCGAATCCCAGGATATCTGAAGCAAGGATTATAATGAAATTTGAAAGATATATAGAGGTGTCCTTAGCATTAGGCAGATGGAAATTTATTTAATATTCATGTCACTTCGTTAAAAAAGAGTCACTAAGTTACCTCTTATCGTTTTTGATTTATTTGTTTATTTTTTGAAAAAAAAAAAAATATATATCTAGTTGATTGGTTGGAATTTTCAGTGTCAGCTCAATTGTGATTATATAATACAATATATAATATCTCTCATTTTAGAGAAAGGTCATCCGAATAATTATTTACATTTAAAAATTATAACTTTATCATGGATGCAAAAATAATTTAATAATCTATATTAACATGAAACACAGAAGCGAAAATAACGTAAGAGAGATGTACAAAGGTATAAACAAATCGCGTAAAAGATTTGAACCTCTATTGAATGGGGTTAAAGATGCGAATAACAACATAATTGCGGATCCGACTGAGATATTAAATAAATTTAAACAACACTTTGACGGCATTCTAAATACGGAAAATAATAATCAATCTCCTCCCTCTGAATACCAGAGCGCTGAACCATGGGTAGACGAACCGAGTAAAGAGGAAGTTGAAATGGCGATAGGAAAATTAAAACGGTATAAAGCTGCAGGAAATGATAATATCACGAGTGAATTAATCAAAGCGTGTGGAGAAGCGGGCGTTTCCAAATTACATGTTTTAGTTAAAAAGATCTGGGAAAATGAAAAAATGCCCGAAGAATGGAAAGAATCAATACTTATTCCGATTCACAAAAAAGGACCGAGGACGGATTGTAACAACTATCGTGGGATCTCTCTTCTCCCAGTATGCTATAAAATATTCTCGTCAATACTAACTAGCCAAATCACGGAATACGCTGAGGAAATTATCGGAGACTACCAATGTGGTTTTAGGCGGAATCGCTCGACTATTGATCAAATATTTTCCTTACGTCAAATATTAGAGAAGAAGCTGGAATACAACGGTGTAGTCCATCAACTTTATATAGACTTTAAAAAGGCTTATGATTCAATAGACCGTCAGAAGCTTTATAATATCATGATTGAACAGGGGATACCTAAAAAGTTAGTAAACCTAGTAGAGATGTGTTTGTCGGAAACATTTCATAAAGTTAGAATCGGTCATAATTACTCCGAGAGATTTGAGGTGCGATCGGGTTTGAAACAGGGTGACTCCCTTTCACCTGTTTTGTTTAATATAGCCTTAGAATATGTTATAGAAAAGGTGATGTGTACCGAGAAAGGCTTAAATATGGGTGACAAGATTCCGGTTTTGGGGTATGCGGATGATTTGGTACTACTAGGTGAAGACACGGAAACTATACAACTAAATACAAGTGTGTTAATAAAAACCGGTAAAGAGATAGGTCTCGAATTAAATACCTATAAGACGAAATATATGATTAGTTGCAGAAATGGTAGCGATCTTGACGATATTAATATTTCAGGTCATACTTTTGAACACGTAGAGAAATTCAAGTATTTAGGGTCAATGATAACAAGAAAAAATGAAATCCAGGAAGAAATAAAGTCCCGGTTAAAGGTGGGAAATGCGTGTTATTATTCAGTTGCTAAATTACTTAGCTCGCGGCTTCTGTCTAAAAACTTAAAGGTTAGAATTTATAAAACTATTATTCTTCCAACGGTTCTTTACGGATGCGAAACGTGGGCGCTTACTTTGAAGGATGAACAACGGCTTAAGGTTTTCGAGAATAATGTACTGCGTAAAATATTTGGTCCGAAGAGAGATGAGACCACTGGGGAGTTTAGAAGGTTGCACAACGCGGAATTGCGGAGTTTGTACCCTGTGAATATAATTGAGTTGATAGCATCGCGGAGACTCAAATGGGCGCGTAAAGTTGTTGGGCTTAGTGAGGAACGGATTCCGAGAAAGTTGGTATTCGCTGAACCGACTGGTAGGCGTCCGAAGGGTAGGCCGAAGCGTCGATGGGAGGATTGCATTAAGGCTGATCTCGGGGGCTTGGGCTTGACCGGTGAACATTGGACGAGTCTGTGCAGGCGAAGTTTGGTGGTATCGGCATCGAACCTTCGGGTTCGGTAAGCCTATTATTATTATTATTATTATATTAACATGAATATGATACAGATTTTCTTTCCACCTTCAAAAAAGTAACTTTTTAATACGCTCTAGATCTGTTGGTCTTGCACGGTTCAAGAATCTGACGACAGTTTTAACATCAAAAATTGAGTAGAGAATATTTTTTATTATATAACATTTAGGTATGACCTACCGTTCCGGAAGTATATTGGTTTGAATAAAAAAACTCACTTTTTGTCTAAATATTTTTAAGAAAAAAGAATCGTCCTCTCACATATGTTGTTGGAAAAAAAAATGCTTTCCAAAACCTATACAAAAATTATTTTTTCGAATATTAGTACATAGAATGACTTATGAAACCTAAAAATTCACATTTATGTTGTTAACGAGTTGTGATGAAATACGACGATTGTATTTACATAAAACATAAAAAGTATTGAATTACAATGGGTAGGCGTGGTATGCTATTTACATCTGATAATAAATAATAACACTTCATTTGTCGTACATAAAAATATTAATATGTATTATAGTTACTCTCATGATAAACGTATATTACATAACACAAAATAAAATATTCCAGAACGTAAGCACGAGTTACACCTCTAAATTCCTATATTGAATTGCTTGTAAAATCCAAATCAACACCAGTCAGACTTAAAACAAACAAATAATTATCGGGTCTGAACGTTGTAAATCTCAACTCACGATTAAAAGTTTAATAGAATAAAGTACATGAAAATATTGTAGTTATATTTATTATAATTACTCTCATGATAAACTAATGATAAAATAATTAGTCATTAAAATATTTAAGTTTTATGATTGGTAATAACCCCTAAAAATATAAATAATCTCGTCAAAACAGTTCTTTTAATAAGGTTTCTTGAAACTGTACTCTGATTAAGATTCCTTTTTAGGAGTGAAGAACACTAATAGATACACGGCGAACCTGGAATACTGAATACCCGGATTTATAAAATTGAAATATTTTTCTTTTTTATAATGATTCACGCTTTTTGGTTAATAAACACTAGTAAATTATTTCTCTATCATCAACAATAACTGAATTATTTAATTAAATCACTTTTAATCGACTGTCATTTTAAAAATAACCAGCTGATATCAACGTCTAGAAGTTAAGATCATCCGTTGCATGTCCTAGTATTTTTGTGATGAATTAAAAAAAAAAAATGGTCGTTTCGGAGAAATGCCGCCGATGGCGGATAAACGGATTTTTTTGTTTATTTATTTACTTAACGTCACTTTATGTGCCTAATCGGACGATGCTACAGTTGGAGTCCTAAATTTTGCTAAATTGAAAATTTTCGAATTCCAGTTTTCAACGGAAATACATATTTTAGGGTCCCCTGAGTCCAAATAACCAAGTCCCGCAAAAAGGTCTGTGTCCATGTGTGATAACTCCCGGACGGAAACGGTAAGTCCTATGAAACTGAAATTTCATATTTAAGACAAATCTACGCTCGAGACGTTACAAAACCTTTTTCGTCAAAATGAGCTTACCAGAAGAGGCACTTTATACTATGCATTTTGTACCTTAGTTCGATTACCAATCGGATTAAAATGGTCTGACAGGGCTTAAATGCCTGTTTCAAATTTTCTTTCTCTAAAGTACGTTTAATTTTGTTGATTCTATAAAAATAACTATATTATCTTATTACCACTGATGAAAAACAGGTAAATATATAAATTAAACGAATTCGATACCCAACTAAAGGAGAAAACAGAAAAAAATATTTTTTTAATGCAATTTTTTGTTTTTGAACGTAAGAGCAGTAATATACATGTATGATATACCGTTGGAAAGCTAAAGATTTTAGAAAAAAATATTGTCTTGTACACAAGATTTTAAAAGTTAATAGAGAGTGACGTAAATAAGATAAAACTAAGTGATTATTTTAGATAATAATATAATAGATTTTTTGATAAAATACATGTTTCTATATACATTCAATTCAATTAATTCTTTTATAGTTTCACGTATTTTTATCTCTAACTGTATTTGAAAATTCTTTCATTGATTTTAAAAATGGAGGTAAGTGAAAGTCGTGTGTTGCCCGCACCAGATTATTTTTTTTTTTTTTTTTGGTCGATGAGAAAGATTCATTATTGAGAATAATAAACCAACATGTATTGTCCAAATAGGATTTGGTTTTAAAATAAAATGTCATTTAGAAAATATTAAATGCTTCACCCAAACTAGTAAACATGTAGAACTAACCAATTACTATGTTTACAAACAACTTGATGGCAGGAAAACAACATCGGACAAGATTTATAAGTAGATACAATGATACGATTCCCTCTTAAACGTAAACCAGGCCGCTTGGTGCCATATGGCTGTCGCGTTGTATACATCATTGCGTTGTATATCCTTGTGTTGTATAACTTTGCAGGACGGTAGCCTGTAGGAAGCAACAGGGGGCCCAGTTTTTTTCCCCCTTAAACCACTTCCCATGCACCCGTAGATAGCAAAGCAAGGATAGCGTGAAAAAGTTTCAGATAGTGGTAACGTCGAGGTTATCTCATTCTGTGTTGCTCTGTTTATTTTGACAGGGAAATGTAATAGGACTAAACACCCCATAATATTTTGGTTTATTATTTTCAATAATCGATCAAGAAAAGAATTATTATTATTATAGGCTTACCGAACCCGAAGGTTCGATGCCGATACCACCATATTCCGTCTACACAGACTCGTCCAATGTTCTCCGTTCTAGCCCCAGCCCCCAAGATCAGCCTTAACGCAATCCTCCCATCGACGCTTCGGCCTACCTTTCGGACACCTACCAGTCGGATGAGCAAATACCAACTTTCTCGGAATCCGTTCCTCACCGAGCCCAACAATTTTACTCGCCCATTTCAGTCTCCGAGATGCTACCAAATCAATTATATTCACAGGATACAAGTCCCACAATTCCGCGTTGTGCAATCTTCTAAACTCCCCAATGGCCTCATCTCTCTTCGGACCAAATATTTTACGCAGTACCTTATTTTCGAAAATCTTAAGCCGTTGTTCATCCTTCAAAGTAAGCGGCCACGTTTCGCATCCGTAAAGAACCGTCGGAAGAATAATAGTTTTATAAATTCTAACCTTTAAGTTTTTAGATAGAAGCCGCGAACTAAGTAACTTAGCCACTGAATAATAACACGTATTTCCCACCTTTAACCGGGACTTTATTTCTTCCTGGATTTCATTTTTTCTTGTTATCATTAAAACTTAATACTTGAATTTCTCTACGTGTTCAAAAGTATGTCCTAATATATCAGTATCACCAAGATCGCCACTGTGTCTGCTACTAATCATATATTTCGTCTTATCGGTATTAAATTCGAGTCCTATTTCTTTACCGGTTTTTATTAACGCACTTGTATTTAGTTGTATGGTTTCCGTGTCTTCACCTAGCGGTACCAAATCGGCATAAACGATGATTCCGTAATTCCAAGAAAATAATTACGAACTAAAAATATGAGATATGTTTAAGTGAAGTAGAACCCGAAAAAAAAATTAAAAAATCAGTCTGTACTCGGAATTTTTGTATTTTAAAGAAATTTACAACTGTATTATACTATAAAATACATTAAGTAAATGTGTTAATTGATCAAGTGGGCTTGATACAGGCATGTGAAGAAACTTTTTCAGCCGCCTCGGGGGGTTATCAGGAATAAATGGTAATGCGAGTTGGCGAACAAGTGGGTTGGAGAGGACGGGTAATTTGGAATTAAAGAAGATATATCTACTTCGAGCTTGATATGCGACTAATAAGATATTTAGGTCTTTATGAATTATTTTATTGGTGACAAAGTTAGGGGCATCTAGGACCTTTCGGAGGATTTGGGATTGCTAGGATTAGATGCCGGAAGAATTGGATGGTTTGGTGGATCCCCATAAATCAATCCCACATGCCCAAATAGGCCTAATGATGGTAATAATAGTAATAATACTATTACTAATTTTTTCTAAAATAACATAATTCTCTGATGAAAATGGCGTTTAGTGCCAAACCTACGAATCAATCGTTCATATTTTATATTCACTCGCTTTTTATCTATCTTAATCAGCAGAAATTCTTAATTATTTCTAATCATCAAAATTAAAGTTGCATTAGAGGAAAAAATTAAAAAAATTGGTGGTTAAAGCACTGTCAGACTATTTCAAATAAGATAAAAATACATAAATTTGAAGATAATTTAATTTTACATCAATAAAAAAGTTTTTATAAAAATCCATTTAACCGTTATTGAGAAAATCGTAAAAAGTTACAAAATGCTTGGTATAAAGTGGCTCTTCTAGTTATCTGATTTTAATGAATGAGTTGCTGTAACGTCTCGAGCGTTTACACGCACAGACTTTTCCGCCGGACTTGATAATTTGGACCCTAAAATGCGTAATTTCGTTGAATACTGGAATTCGAAAATTTTCACGATAGCAATATTTTCCCTTACTATATATTGCTTATATATGTAATTTAAAGTATGACGGTAAAAATATAATGGTTACGTTTCGTGGAATAAAAATGATTATTAAAAAAATGGCAGGAAAGTCCTGACAGGCTATTTCAATCAAAATGGAAATGAATGAATGAATGAATGAATAAATGCTTTATTTACATAATATACAAAACAGTAATAACATATATATACATTTTTTTGAGATCAAAGCCCATAAGACAATGGCGTTAAGCCCTCTGTCGAGTTGCCCCTTTTTCTTTTCTTTTTTTCAGTTTTGATAATAATTTATATTTTTAGTAATGTTATGATTTATTTTTATTGATTGTAAAAATTTAATAATTAAAATGCTGTACCAAAAAATTTCTGTATTTTAATGATTTATTTAAATATGCTGCAAATTTAACCCAATCTGGCCCATTTAGTCTATCTATTACCTTCTGTAGTTAACTTATATTTTCCCAAGTATTTCATCCTGAACTCCTTTAAGACAGGACATATTGCCAAAAAGTGGTAGGTATCCTCTGGCACATTTAGGTTGCACATAGCACAGGTAGGTATCCTATCCCTCCTCCATGGCTGACAATTAAGACCCATCAGTTCTCCTCTTGCTTTAAATATCAGAGATTTATTATAAAGACTAAGGTTGTTGTGGTGGATGTAGGAAATAGCTATTTCAGGATCAAGTTTTGCATATAACATATGAAATTGGCTATTACTGGCTGCGGATATCATTTCTGTTCGGATTTTTGTTTCCATTTTATTAATGAGGTAGTCCGGATTCATTTTTTTAATGGTTTCTTTATTAATTTCTATTTGTAGCTGGTCACCTATTTTCATTATTTGCATATACCATGATATCTTTTTTTCTATTACAACTTGTGTTAAGAAATTCGTTAATCTACTTGCAGGGTGGCTTTCTAATACTTTACGGATATATTTTAGATGTAATTTTAAGGTATAACTGTAGAGGGGAGAGGTGGCAGTTTATAAATATAATATGTAATCAGGCGTGTTCTGTGGGAGATAAAAGAGCCTTTTTATGCAGTATTTTTGTACCCTTTCTACTTCCGGTAATTCAGATATCTCCATACCTGTGTGTTCAAAATGGAAATCTAAATCATATTAAAGCCCATACAATTTTATATCGATGTAGAAAGTTTGATCAAAATCGTTACAGTATTTTTTTGAGACAATTGTAAAAAGGTACAAAATGCATGGTATAAAGTTGCTCTCTGGTTTGTTGATGTTGATGAAAAAAAGTTGCTGTAACATCTCGGCGTATAGTTGTCTTAAATATGAAATATTAGTTTCGTACGACTGGGCAGACATTACACACAAGCACACTGACCTTTTTCGGGATTCAGTATAACGTGTATTTCCGTTGAACACTCGAATTCTAAAATTATGTATTATTACTATATATCTCTTATGTATGTAATTGGAATTAAAAATCTGGTGCGGGCAACACACGAGTTCACTTACCCCATTTTTAAAATCAATGAAAGAATTTTAAAAAACAGTTGGAGATAAAAATACTTGAAACTATTAAAGAATCAATTAAATTGATTTTCTATAGAAACATGTGTTTCATTAAAAAATCTATTATATTATTATCTAAAATAATCATTTAGTTTTATGTTCATTTCATCACTCTCTATTAACTTTTAAAATCTTGTGTATAAGATAATATTTTTCTAAAATCTTTAGCTTTCCAACGTTATATCATACATGTATATTACTGCTCTTATGTTCAAAACAAAAATTGCATTAAAAAAATATTGTTTCTGTTTTCTCCTTCTTTAGGTTTCGAATTATTCAATTTATATATTTACCTGTTTTTCATCAGTGTTAACAAGATAATATAGTTATTTTTGTTGAAATCTACAAAATTAAAGGTACTTTAGGGGAAGAAAATTTAAAATATCGGCATTTAAGCCCTGTCAGTCAATTTTAATCAGAATAAAACCTACATGATATTAAACCCATTAAGTTTTACATCGATATAGCGATTTTAATCAAAATCGTCGGAAACGTTTTAGAGAAAATCGAAAAAAGGTGCAAAATACATGGTATAAAGTGCCTCTCTGGTAAGCTCATTTTGATGAAAAAAGTTTTGTCACGTCTCGGGCGTATAGTTGTTTTAAATATGAAATTTCAGTTTCATAGGACTTACCGTTTCCGCCCGGGAGTTACCACATACACAAACACACACAGACCTTTTTGCAGGACTTGGTTATTTGGACTAAAATGGGACCCTAAAACGTGTATTATTTCCGTTGAAAACTGGAATTCGAAAATTTTCACGATCGCAATACTTCCCCTTACTATATTGTAAGTGAAAGTAAAAATATTAGATTCGATTGACGAAATATAAGTGAATTTTCTTCCCTTCGATGAAGAGACGCTGAGAGACAGCTCTACAGCCGAGAGACTATTAGGCTCTGAGTGGAAGGAGGCAAGTGAGCGACTGTTCCCATTCCTGGCGGCCATTGTGCTCTGGGGTGGGAGCCATGGCAACTAGGGATTGGGTATCTTCATGTCGGTGTGAGCTGTGTCCAGGCAGCAGTCGCTGAGGTTAATCTTCGGATGGTTTATAAAAGAAAATCTACTGCTCTGAGGACCAGGAAGTGTGTTGGGTTCATTCATATAGGGATACGTACTATTTCTAGGCCAACGGAGTGTGCAATGAGTTGATTAGATTCTAGGATATCAGGCTTTTGATCTGAAGTTTTTGTTTTTTTTTTAACTGTTTTTTTTTCTCGTATCAAAATTTGGGATAGAATTTTCTTTCTCAGAAATTCAATAAAGAATGTTTCTAGTTACATAATGTATGTCGCTAGTACTTACTTTTTTAGAAGCTGCGCGTTATATGATTGAAGAAAATGCCAGATTTTTCCTACACTTTATTTAAAGCCTGTGAGAGGATAGAGAGCGGCGTGGTTTAGTGGATAGAGCACTAGGTTGGAATCCCGGCTATGACAGAATATTATTTATTTTGTTAATTTAGCCGGGGGACGATCCTGGGATATGGAGACCCTTCTGGGGCAGAACCCAGCCTCTTTAAAGTGGGTATCCAAATTGGGGAAAAAACAATTGACTGATCACCTCATTGTACCAAGACCCTTTATGTGTTAAAAGGTACAGTTTTTTTTTTTTTTATTCCAACCGTTAAGGTTTTTTTTTTTTTTTAAAGCTTTAGCTCCGTTGATGCTGCTCAGATCAAAGGTAAAGGACAATTTCCTGATGAGAAATCTGATGGGGAATATTTTCTGTTTGTTTATTCAGTTTAACTTCATTTATGCTACTATGGCAATCGGACGATGCTACAGTGGGAGTCCTAAAGCTATATTTTAATAGCAAAGTTATCTCATGAGGCTGGAATTTTAACGCCCCCGAAAGGGGAACATAGTTTACTATTTCAAAAAGGTTATGTTACCACTACGCTATGGTACTCTATATTTTCTGTTTGTAATTGTGTAGGACATCGTTTTTGGTTTGAATACGAATATTTTTATACATACATTTTAATTATTTCTTTTTATTTTTTTTTTTTTTTAACTCTATTCAAGTGTCTAAAAAGTTCGCCTTCCTGATTAAGAAAGGATTCATAAACAATTGACATTTTTGTAACCATGTAATTCGTCTTCAAAAATGGAAAGGAGAAACCTCAAATTTTGTTTACTCGATTATCGTTTTTAAAAGGATATAACCTCGGGAAATATTCAATGATAATGAACAAAATAATAAAATTCGATTTACACTGCTAGTCGGTCCTTTTATAGGGAAAAGAGTAAGAACAACGCAGAGTGCTCGCCTTCCTTTTTATTTAGACCCAAGGCTCATAATCTAGTTTGAAAACCGTTTCTATTTGGGCATATTTGACTTGGTGTTCTGCTGCAACTATACGCATTGCGTTACTCTAATTTTCTTTATCATGTAATTCTTTCGTGGTCTACCTTGACTATATTGTTCGTTCAAAAACATTCTTTGTGAAATTTTGAACACTTTGTCTATTTCTGTAAAATGTTCCTTTTCCAACTTTTGGAAATTAGCAGTGCTGAAAGATATCATACATACTACATTCGTACAATATTTACACAGCATAAAATTACAATAAAATATATACACAATATTGAATTAAAACAATACAGTCAAGAATTCGCTTATACCTATATACACATACACACACTCATACATACATCACATTGAGTGGAGAATCTAGCCAGTGCTAGAACTCCAATATATTTACAAAAGGTCGCGGGGCCACTGCCGTTTCAACCTTCTAGGTGGGTTGTATGGATGAGTGGAGCTGGATAGGGATTGAGCTAGAGGATTAGGATGATGAATGAGGTTCTGGTGGAATTTAGAAAATTTGGATGGAATTAGGTCTGAAATAAATGGAACATTAAGGTCGTGGTGCAAGGTATAGTTGGAGACATAATAAGGAGCATTTACTATTGTACGGAGGACTTTGGATTGAAAGGATTGAATGCGTTTGATGTTAGTACGTTTAGCTGTCCCCCACAGTTCAAGTCCGTAGGTCCAGATGGGCTTCAGGATTGTCTTGTAGATTAATAATTTGTTGTCAACTGTAAGTTCAGATTTTCTGTTGAGTAGTCGGTATAACTGTCCGAATCGTCGGTTGAGTTCTTGTCTTTTAAGTCTTGTATGTGGGTTCCAAGTCAATCTTTTGTCTAACAGTAAGCCAAGATACCGGACTGTATCTGAGAGAGGAATTGGTAATGAGTTGAAATAAACTGGCGGACAGGATTTTCGTCTAAGAGTAAAGGTTATGTGTTTACATTTGGCTTCGTTTACCTTTACACGCCAGTTATTACACCAGTGTTCGATAAGGAAAAGGTGTCTCTGAAGGTTTAAGGATGCTGTTTCAGGATTGGAACTGGATGATAGGATGGCGGTATCGTCAGCAAAAGTTGCCAGAAAGGTATCAGGATGTGTAGGAATATCAGCAGTGTAAAGGATGTAGAGGACGGGTCCCAAGACGCTGCCTTGAGGAACACCGGCCTCAACGGGATAAAGGTTAGAAAATTCTACACCACAGCGAACTCGGAAGGAACGGTTAGAGAGATAGGATCTGAGAATTAGGTATAGAGACTGGGGTAAATGGGTTTTTCAACTTGAAGAGTAATCCAGTGTGCCATACCCGGTCAAAAGCTTGCGCAATGTCCAGAAACGCACCAGAACAATACTCTTTGCATTCAAGAGCTGAGGAAATATGGTCTACAACTCGGAGCCCCTGTTGAACTGTGGAATGCTGAGGACGGAATCCAAACTGATGGGAAGGAAGATTTTGAGATTCTAATATGGGTAGGATACGTTTAAGAAGAAGCCTTTCGAAGATTTTTGAGAGGATGGGGAGTAGACTAATAGGCCTGTAGGATGAAGTGTTGTTGGAAGGTTTGCCTGGTTTTAGAAAAAGAATGATAGTGCAATGTTTCCATAACAGAGGAAAATAGGTGGTGCGTAGGATGCAGTTGTAAATATAAGTAAGGAATATAATAGCTTTCTGCGGAAGTTGTCGGAGGATCTGGGGAGTAAGGAGATCGTGTCCAGGAGATTTACGGAGGGTCAGTTTTTGGAAAAGATATTTGACCTCAGAGGGGTTAATAGCTTTAGGAGGTAGGGAAAGTGGAATTGGTGACATAAGAAAGTCTTGCACTGTTTCGGTGTGATTGATGTGGGATTCCGGGTGAGGAGTGAATACTTTGGAGAGGTGCGTGGCGAATTCCTCGGCTTTATCTTCATCAGACGCAGCCCAGGAGTCATCACCACGTCGGAGAGGATGGGAAACTTGATGGTATTTTAGGATCTTTTTCGTGATATTCCACAGGGAATTATCACGAGCTGATAGAGAGGAGAGGTAGGAATTAAAGGACTGGGAACGGAAGGTCGCCAACTCCCTCTTCAATTGTCTACAATAGAAGTTATAGGAGCGGCGATCTGTTGGGTGTCGGGTGCGCTGCCATAATGATCTTGCTCGGCGTTTGGTGTGGATGAGGTCTATTATATGTTGTGGAAAATGATTTTGGTCAGGATTTATATTGGAGTGTTTAGGAGAGGAAGCAGTCCAGACAGCTTGTTGGATGGCGGTGGTAAAGGAATAGACGGAATTATCTAGGTCATCAGGGGTTTTGAGGGTTACTCTGAGATCAATTTTATCGGTCAGGATTTGGCGGAAAAGGTTCCAGTTGACAGGGCCTCGGATGAATGATGGTGGAATGGGTTTTGGAATTGGAGTGAGAGATACTTTTAGGATCAGTGGACTATGGTCTGAGGATAGTTCATCAAGGCGAGTTACAGAAAAGTTGAGGGAGCCTAATCCGCTGTGGATAAAGAAGTCGAGGATGTCAGGATTGCGGTTAGGATCGGTTGGCCAGTAGGTAGGGGAGTCAGGAGGCAGGATATTATAATTTCTGGAGTTGAGTGCAGACAGCAAATTTCGTCCCCGAGAATTTGTGGTTCTGGAACCCCACTGCTGATGCTTGGCGTTTAAGTCTGCACCCAGAATGAAACGATTTCCTAAGGAATCCAGGAAGGATACAAATTCAGAATTGGAAATGGAATGTTTAGGAGGGCAATATGCAGATGTGAGGGTTACCGGAAAGGAAAAAGTCTTGATTACTATGGCTGTGGCTTGTAGGAAATCATAGGTGGGAAGTGGGAGTAAATGGTGAGAGAGGGATTGGTGGACAATGATAGCAGAACCGACATGGGCTTTGCCGTCTGGGTGGTCAGTACGGTATGTCATGTATTGCGGTATTTTGAAGTTCTGTTTAGTCGTTAGTCTTGTTTCAGTTATAAGTGCAACATCGATTGTTTTGTCTTGTAACAACGCTGTCAGTTCGTCAGTATGATTTCTAACCCCATTCGCATTCCAAAGGAGAATGGATAAGGAGTTAGGTGAAGTCATTTAAGGATTTTTTCAAGGCAGGGATTAGATTTGATACTAGATTTGTAAGGAGTGATATAAGCGGCATAACAAGAGATTTGATTTCGGAGATGAACGATGTCATTAGACTGGTAAGATCCGTGGCGTTTGATGGTGGAGGGATATGAGAAATTTGATGTTGACGAGTTTTTTGAAGGTCAGGTAAACTTTGAGGGATAGATTGTTGTACAATAGATTGAGAATGTTGAGGAAAACGTTGTTCCGGCAGGGCCTCGACTTCATGACTCTGGTTCCCACCTCCAAGCAAGTGGGCAAATGACAAGTTAGAATTTACAAGTTTAGATGGTTCTCTTCTGCTTCTGATTGGTGTAGCTGTTTCATTCGGATCCTGAGGTTTTTGGTATCTGGTTCTGAGTTTCTTGTAGATTTCACATCCCTTGTAGTTAGCCGGGTGGTCCTTGAGGCACAGAGCACATACAGCGGGTGTAGATCTTGATCTTGTGCATTCTTCTGATTTATGCTGTTCACCGCATTTCACACAGCGTGGTATGTGATGGCAATAACTTTTGGTATGACCATATGCCTGACAGTTATGACACTGAACTATTTCTTTCTTTGTGTAAGGTTTTTCAACTTTTACACGGGTATAGTACAGTCTACTGAGGTCATAGATTTTTTCAACTCCTGCTGATGGTTCCAAGTCCACGAAGAATAGAGGCAGTGGACTTTTATCTTTTAGTACGTTGGTGACTTGCCTCACTGTGGGAGTCCTAAATTTCGCTATCCGTTTGTTTGGATAGACTTAAACGGTAGTATGACATGTCAAGGCTTCTGATACACCCTTTTAACGCCTCTCCGAGGCGCAGCATAACTAGTATGAAAGTGATCTTTTGGCTGTTAGTTAGCACTACTTGGTGACCATTTTCTGTTAGTTTACATTAGTCGCAGGAATATTTTGGTTATATTGGTTTAATACAAAAAATAACTATTATAGGATACAATATTGAACTTTAATAAATGTCAGATGACATAGTGTTAAAAAATTTTATAATTATTTTTTAACATTTATCTTCGATAATCGTTCCCTGGGTTCAAAAATTCAAGTTCTCTTTGCTGTTAAAGCGAAAGGGATTCATGAACAAGGGATTCAATCATATTCTTGTGTGATATCTGGCTGTGTTCTTCTAATTGAGAAGCTGAACAGGAGTTAACGAGGGTAAGATTCATTTATTGTTTCAACAGTCCTTTGATTAGAGACGGTTTAACTAATCTAGACTAGCAGATTAACATCCCTTGATGAAAATATTCATTGATAAGAAATAAGAATAATAAAAATTTAAATCGTGGATCGAGATTTTTAATCAAGAGAAAAGGTAAGACCCAACTTCCCGAGAGCGGAATCACGATTGACCTCCTTTTCCTTTTTTGTTAGTACCAACTACATTATAGATTTAGAAATACGTTTTCTAATTTTGATGCCGCTATTCTGATCTTGGTATTCTCCAGACTAAATTCTCAAGACAGAATTCCTTCTGTAAATCATGCAAATTCTAAGGTACTTGTCTGTTCGTTCAAATTCTTTATTCTTCGTGCGCCATCGTTGAATTTGTTCCTATCAATTTTTAAACAATTGGAATATAAAATAACCTGAAAATTTGTGCTTGACGTGTGTTAATTCAGATCAGATTTTAAATTTTTCAGTTCTTTTGATAGTTTTTCGTTAACACATCTATGCTTTATAAATTCGTATCTTCTTCTAAAAATGATCAGAGTTCACCCCGTGTTTAAGAAAAGATTTTCATTTTGATAATGTTTACCAAACAAGATATTTTGTGTAATATATTAACATATGATAATAAATCAGATAATAATAATTCTTGATTTTAATATATATAAACAAGTAGATTGGTTGACAAAAAAACTACTGGATATTTCCTTAAATGATATGTTCCTTTTCCAAATCATGGTATTAATGTTAAAGTTCATCCAACTGACAGATAGACTAACGCTTAAGTGACCTGATTGTAAATAAATTGTTCAAGATAACCCACATATAGTATAGACTTGATTGGCAGGCTATAAAAACCGATCAAAATCTGCCAAACGTTGTTCTCAGCGAATTACTTTGGGTGTTTCACATGAAATGTCCGTTTTTATAGTTTTGAAATACATAAAGGATTTTGCAGGTCTCTGTTGTTTTTCTTTCGAATGTTTACATATTTAAAGTAAACAGTTACTAACCCTCGAGTGTTAATGAAGGGACCAAGTAAAAAAGCTCGATACATGGGATTAACTCAGTGATCTCACTGAGCGGCATGTTTCAAAACATACCGTGCAAAAATTGAAAGAACTGGGCTACGAAGTTCTTCCGCACCCACCATATTCTCCCGTCTTGTCACCAACAGATTACCACCTGTTCAAGGAATTTAGACAACTTCGTCAAAGGAAAACTTTTTGAAAATGATGATCAAGTGAAAAGTGCGTTTTTAGATTTTGTTTCACTTCAAAGCTCAGAGTTTTTCAGTTCGGGGATAAAAAAGTTGGTGTCACGTTGGGAAAAATGTGTAGAAAAAGAAGGTAAATACTTCGAATAAAATTATCTTGTTTTCATATCGTATTTTTAATAAAAATCCTTTACCTTGAAAATGGACATTTCATGTGACACAACCAAATCAAATTTAGAAATATAATATTAGTACCTTTTTACTTTTGGTTACAGCGTCGAATCGAGTCTGTACTATGTCTGAGTGATTCTTGTAAAAAAGTCTTAATGAATAGTTTTTATTTTGGTAATTTAATTATAATAATTTTTAACCGCCTGGACTAATGATAATTCTGCGGATCCCCAGGGTTCAACGGAACACTGGTTGGGAACTACTGTTATAAACAGTTTTATCCATATTCTATTGGGTTGTGTCACATGAAATGTCCGTTTTCAAGGTAAAAGATTTTTATTAAAAATACGATATGAAAACGAAGATAATTTTATTATGAAGTATTTACCTTATTTTTCTACACATTTTTCCCAACGGGACACCAACTTTTTTATCCCCGAACTGACAAAATTCTGAGATTTGAAGTGAAACAAAATCTGAAAACGCACTTTTCCCTTGATCATAATTTTCAAAAAGTTTTCCTTTGACGAAGTTGTCTAATTTCCTGAACAGGTGGTAATCTGATGGAGACAAGTCGGGAGAATATGGTGGGTGCGGAAGAACTTCGTAGCCCAGTTCTTTCAATTTTTGCTTCAATGTTTTGAAATATGCCGCTCAGTGAGATCATGAGGTACCCATGTATCGAGCTTTTTTACTTTCCCAATACACTTTAAATGTCTGGAAATGGTAGATGCATTTGCATTTAGTTGTGCTGAGAGTCCTTAAACTGTTTGGTAGGGGTTTCCTTCTATTGTATGTTTGAGGACATGGTTGTCTATTACGGACGGGTCTTCCTCGGGCAAGTTTTCCAGTCGGTATCCCCAGCTGAAAACTTAGCAAACCAACGGCGAATGGTCCGTTATTAACACTCCCTTCTCCAAACGCCTTGTAAATATTTCTAGCGACCTCAGCTGCTGAATGGCCGAGTTTAAACTCGTACAAAAAATTACTCGAAAATCGCGTGTTTCCATGTTCATATTTGGAGGTATACTAAAAAGTGGGTAATTGATTGGGAAGCTAATGTATATAATACAAAGGTATAGGATTAGTAACTGTTTACTTTAAATATGTAAACATTCGAAGAAAACAACAGAGACCTGCAAAGTGCTTTATGTATTTCAGAACCTATAAAAACGGGCATTTCATGTGAAACAACCCAATAGCTATTTATTATTTTATTTTTTGCCCATTCAGAGATATGGTATCTAAAATTTTTTTTTTTTTCGAAACTGAGATTTATGAAATAACAGCGTTTTTTACTCTACTGAAAAAAACTGCTGCTCTAGCTCTAACTAATTGAAGTGGCCATAGTGAAGATATTTAGAGGCGCGGTACGTTTGATCTTTGAAGCGCTATCAAGAGTGTGTTTTGCGCAACTCTCCCAGTCTCGGTCAACATGCTCTTACCGTACCACCTGCTCTTATATTCTTTTCAGCCTCGCAATAATATTTTTAAAAAGGTTCTTTTCGGCACTCCTTTGGCGCCGTTGTTAAGGAGTTTCTCGAGAGAACAAAAGAATGCTTTGGATCAATTTTATACGACTCGACAAATTTTAGTAAGGAATTTGTCAACGGAAATACACATTTTAGGGTCTCCTGAGTCCAATTAATCAAGTCCCGCCCAAAGATATGTGAGTGTGTGTGGTAAGTCTAACACGAAAACGAAAAGTCTTAGAAAACTGAAATTTCATATTTGAGGCAAATATAAGCCCGATATGTTACAGCAAATTTTTCACCAAAATCAGCTGACGGAAAATGCTACTTGATACCAAGAATATTGCACCTTTTTAGGATTCACTCAAGAACGGTTTTGATTAAACTCACTATATTAATGTAAAATTGTATGCCGCTGCTGGAAGGAATTAGTCCAGGTGGCGGTCATTTAATGAAACAACTAAATAGTTTCAACTATTTATTGTTTGCCAACGTTTCGACCCCCTTTGTGGGTCATCATCAGGGCGCATGGTGGGAGAATGGAAACTTTTTTTTTCGAAACTGAGATTTATGAAATAACAGCGTTTTTGGAAAAATGGAAAACTCAGTTTCCATTCTCCCACCATGCGCCCTGAGATGACCCACAAAGGGGGTCGAAACGTTGGAAAACAATAAATATTTGAAACTATTTAGTTGTTTCATTTAATGACCGCCACCCGGACTAATTCCTTCCAGTAATTATCAACGGTCAACTAATTACATCCACAATGGTAAAATTGTATGTTTGTTTATTTATTTAACATCACTTAATGCTACTATGGCTAATCGGACGATGCTACAGTGGGAGTCCTAAATTTTGCCTATCCAGGTTTCATCAGGATAGGGATATTTAACGAGTACCTGACATCGTACAGGCTCGGAATCACCTTTTAACGTCCCCTCCGAAGGACGGCATAACTAAGGATTTTTACTTCCATTAAAAAATGCTAGGACCACCTGCGAGTTTGAACTCGTGTGAATAGGGTTACCTTACTGTTAAAATTCAAAAAAAGGAATTATATATACATAAATACCTTTCTTTTATATTACTATTGTATATTCAAGACAATAATACAATCTGCAACACTCAAGGGAATTAAGCATAAAATAAATTAAAGAAAATAAACTAAAACATAAATTAAAGAAAGAAAACAAACTAAAATTACAAAAAATTAATTATATATACATACATCCTTTTTTTTTTGTATTGCTATTACAGGCTCGGGACCACCTTTTAACGTCCCCTCCGAAGGACGGCATAACTAAGGATTTTTTACTTTCATTGAAAAATCCTAGGACCACCTGCGGGTTTGAACCCGTGTCCTTTGGCATAGGAGGCTGTTATGCTAACCACGCAGGTACAAGTGATCCCGTATGGACTTAAATATCGCGTAGGTTTCATTCTGATTGAAATAGTCTCACAGGGCTTAAATCCTGTTATTAAAACATTTCCTCATCTAAAGTACATTTAATTACGTAGATTCGAAAAAAATAACCATTTTTTTAACCAATCCATGAAATCCATTCCTTCTCAATCGGCTTTATTTTTTAATGATGGAGTTTTGTTGACCGTAGAGAAATTAGATGAGGAAGATGGTTGGGGGTGCGGTCATAAATTAAAAACACACATTTAAAATAAGTGTTATTTTAATTATGTGCCAACGTTTCGGCCTACAATGTGGGCCTTCATCAGGGCTAAAAGAAACAAGATAACAACCAATGTAATTATAGACTTAATAATGCGTTAGGTATATAATAATAATATGACAGTAATAAATTATGGGAACATAAATAATATTAAATGTAAAATGATAATAAGATGACAATTATAAAGTATGGAAATAAGGTGACAGTTATAAAGTATGGAAATAAACAAAATTAAGATGATAGTTATAAAGTATGGAAGTAAACATAATTGAGATGATAATATTGTAATGAGAATATATAAAGAGAGACTAAGTAAATGAAAGAAATGATAAAGGAAATATATGTGAACAATTAAAATTTTAAATATTAACAATTTTGAGTTGATATATGACGGTAATATATTAAAAACATAGTTAAGAGTATAGGTAATATATAAAAAAAGAATATAGTCATTACAAAAGAGAAACAGTATGAATAAAAAATAATTTAAATTTTAAAATAATGTAATATTAAACTAATAATTATATGTCAGGATATGTAACGGAGAAAGATATGACTATGGAAAGGGGGAGAAAGAAATGGGCGATGAAAAAAGACCCTTATCAATAAGAAAAAAATACATACGTGACTCGACATGAATGGCTTTATTTTTTAATAGCCATCATATGATGATTAGTGGTATATACGATTTGATAATTTTGTTTTCTGTATATGTTGAATGTCAAAGCAAGTGTGTATGCAAAATGTTGCTGATGTACCAGTTTGCATCCTTAGTGTTGGTTAGGAATATTCAGAAGTGAAAAATGCAGGAGGAAAAGTGCTGTTTACTCTGACCATTGCAAAATCGACATTCCATGATAGTATTTGCCTCGAATCTCGGAAAGTCCTTGGTAGTGCGGCATTAAATCTTTAATGCCGGGACTAGAAATCTCATTTCTTTCAAAGGTCAAATGCCTACTGGGAACGCCAGGAGTTTGCTTGATAAAGAAATTCCGAAGAATAAATATCGGAACGAGATGACTTCGGTTTTGATTTGAAATTTACTGGATTTCAAGATATGGAAGCGAAATATATATACCTCTATTTTCAGTGAAAAATCTTGAATTATTTTTCTTACTAACTGGATTACAAGATTCCGGTTTTGGGGTATGCCGATGATTTGGTACTACTAGGTGAAGACACGGAAACTATACAACTAAATACAAGTGTGTTAATAAAAACCGGTAAACAAATAGGTCTCGAACTAAATACCGATAAGACGAAATATATGATTAGTTGCAGAAATGGTGGCGATCTTGATGATATTAATATTTCAGGTCATACTTTTGAACACGTTGAGAAATTCAAGTATTTAGGTTCAATGATAACAAGAAAAAATGAAATCCAGGAAGAAATAAAGTCCCGGTTAAAGGTGGGAAATGCGTGTTATTATTCAGTTGCTAAATTACTTAGCTCTCGGCTTCTGTCTAAAAACTTAAAGGTTAGAATTTATAAAACTATTATTCTTCCAACGGTTCTTTACGGATGCGAAACGTGGCCGCTTACTTTGAAGGATGAACAACGGCTTAAGGTTTTCGAGAATAAGGTACTGCGTAAAATATTTGGTCCGAAGAGGGATGAGGCCACTGGGGAGTTTGGAAGGTTGCACAACGCAGAATTGCGGAGTTTGTACCCTGTGAATATAATTGAGTTGATAGCATCGCGGAGACTCAAATGGGCGCGTAAAGTTGTTGGGCTTAGTGAGGAACGGATTCCGAGAAAGTTGGTATTCGCTGAACCGACTGGTAGGCGTCCGAAAGGTAGGCCGAATCGTCGATGGGAGGATTGCATTAAGGCTGATCTTGGGGGCTTGGGCTTGACCGGTGAACATTGGACGAGTCTGTGCAGGCGAAGTTTGGTGGTATTGGCATCGAACCTTCGGGTTCGGTAAGCCTATTATTATTATTATTATTATTATTATTATTATTACTAACTGGATTATCTGGAGTCTATAAACTGATCCATAAAGACCTTAATGTTCCGTATGTTATTGATTCGGCCCGAACCAGATATCATTCCTTCCATGACAAACTTCTTTTCCAGTGTGTCTAGCAACAGGGAAAATCGGGAAAAGTCAGGGATTTTAAAAACATATGAATAAAGTCAGGAAATTCGTACTTTGGTCTGGAAAAATGGTCCCTAAATAACATCGCTTCTTCTTCACTCAGACAAAAGTTCCAATATACCTACTTGTTGTGATGTAAATATCATAAAGCGAGTTTTAAACCATCGTGTCGGGAGGTAAACGATAATATATCGATAGATATATTGATTGTAAATAAATTTGCAGTCAGATTTGTAAATATTGATTATTAGTAACAGCAGTATCCAAGTTTATAATAATTCATTGGTAAGTCAACTTAGACAACTACAATTTCAGCTGGTGTCCAGTAGATATAGTTGAATCTTATCGTAAAGTAATTTGTCATTATATATATTTTTAATGTGGTATACCATTTTAATTATAATTATTCTTCGATTTTCACCGAGATTTGGCCAGGTAAAATACTTCTTACAATATGGAAAAGTCAGGGAACCTCTTTGAGTTGATTTGCTAGACACCCTGATCTCAACTCTAATCCTCTAGTTTCAACTATTTCTTTCACTGCAATTCCTGATAATCCTCCGAGGTGTCTGAAAAGAAGAAGGCTTCGAGACCTTCTAGTTTAGAATATTTTTAGTGTGCTGCCGATGGGTAGCTTCTCTATAAGTCTTGTTCATGACTATTTTTTTAGCCTATTTACTAGATGTGTTGTACCATACAGTTGTAAAAAAAAAAAAAAAAAAAAAATTAACCGTTTAACAAAATTTGTAGAAACAAGACAAAGGAATAAAATGAGATGAAATAAACTTCTTCTTATGCTTCTCCCTGTAGTGCCGTATTAGCGTAGGGGAGCGTCCAGCCACCGGCTCCAATCCTCTCTATTCTCAGCTAGGTTCCTTGCCTGGCGGAGATCTTTCCCTCTTGCTCTGCAAAGCTTGTCGACGTACTCCAGGTAGGACATCCTTGGTCGCCCCCGAGGCCTTCTCCCATCTGGCACGTAATCCATGGTTTTTAGAGGATCTCTGTGATCCTCCATTCTAATAACGTGGCCGAACCACTTCAGCTGGCGGGTTTGCAGAATTCCCTTTAACGGCGCAACCTCCAGTTCCTGGCGTATCCGCTCATTCCTGACACGATCTCTTCTTGTCTTTCCGACTATTCTTCGCAGGAACTTCATTTCAGCAGCTGTGACTCTGCTCTCCTGCCGGTCCGTCAATATCCAGCTTTCAGCTCCATATAGTAGTATAGGCAAATATACTGACTTGAAGATATGGAGCTTAACACCTCTACCCACCTCTCGCTTCCCTACTACAGTATTGCAGATCTGATAGTAAACTGCATTTGCCTTCATGATTCTATTTGATATTTCAGAGTCTACTTTCCCAGATTTTTCTATTACTGTGCCGAGGTAGGTGAAATCCGTAACCACTTCCATTCCCTCTCCGTTACAGTATATATGGACATCATCCGCTTGCCTTCCCACTTGTAGAATCTTGGTTTTGCTGGTATTTATTTTCATTCCTTTTCGGCCAAGCTCTTCATGCCATTCAGTTGATGAAATAAACCAAAGTTTTTAATAAAATGATAGTGCTGAAGGTTTGTTCATAGTTGCTCTATGCCTCGCGGACATGACGTCGTACGCCAAATGTTCGTTGTTTGTTTGTTTATTTTAACGTCACTTTATGCTACTATGGCTAATCGGACGATGCTACAGTGGGAGTCCTAAATTTTGCCTATCCAGGTTTTATTAGGATAGGGATCTTTAACGAGTACCTGACATCGCACAGCCTCGGGACCACCTTTTAACGTCCCCTCCGAAGGACGGCGTAACTAAGGATTTTTTACTCCCATTAAAAAATCCTAAGACCACCTGCGGGTTTGAACCCGTGACCTTTAACATGGGAGGCTGTTACGCTAGCCACCCAGCTACAAGTGATCCCACCAAATGTTCGTAATTGAGAAAAAAAAAAAATAATCAACTGAGAGTTTCGCTCTTTGAAATCATCTTTAATTAGTCGGGCTTGAAAATCGCTTCTTTTGAAATCCGTATTATTACTTTTCGCTTATGATTTGTGCTTGATCATCAGAGACCTCACAATTATCAGCTTTCCTGGAACATAATTTAAAAAAAAAAAAAAAATCCACTTACGAGTTTGAAAAATCGTCAAGAGGTGGCTGGTAGCCAGTGATTAGGAAAGGTAGGACTTTTAGAGTGATAGAGACCAAAATGGAAAAAATAAAGGAGGCGAGTGAAGCGGCTATTACGAAGCCATCCCTAAATGACTCCACATAGCTCATCCGATAATCACGAGGCCTGAGGATAATGAGAAAAGGCATTTTAAAACCTGACTCTCATTCGCTCTTTTGCCATCTCATATCCAGTTCCGAGTATGATTATTGTGGAAACTGTCGGGGATTCTTTCGTCTTCTCCTGGGAACCTGTTGGTATAAACTGCCGTCTCACTACCGTCTCAAATCTGTGAAAAATTGTCGCTCTCACAAAAAGTATTTTTGGTAACTAGGTGTTTCAAGCTTGCCCCTATTTAAAATTAAGGCCGCGCTACACAGTGAGAGAAGAAGTTGGCGAATATTCGTGAGAGCGAGGTATTGGGAGAGTTCACGAAAGTAGAAAGAGGAGGAAGGCATATTTAAAAAACGTTGCAAATTATGACTTGGTTTATTATTTCCGAATAACTGTATTGGGGTATAACAGCTGCTAATATTTTCAATTTTTTTTTATATCTTAAATAATAACCGAATTTGTTGGAATTACATCTATTATATATTTGTGACTTGAATGTGTAGATATACTTTTTTTTTACTGTTCATTGCTCTGTACTGATTCTAAAACTATTTTTTTTATAATATTTATTTTCATTCTTTTGTTTGGTGGAATAAAAATTTATTTGTTTGATTTTTATTACAAATTTAAAATAGTGTACATTAATATTATTATTTTTATGTGTTGGAAATAAATGTTTATTATGATTTAAATCGATTTTTTTTTTTTTTATTCCAGGAACAATTTTTATTGAGTAATATTACAATCAGTCCTAATGAGGACATTTTTAATAGTGATCAAATACTACATTCACACAATATATAAAAAAAAACAAATTTATAAAATAATAATACAATATATACATATGTATATCATATAGATACATACAAAAAATAATCAATAAGAATATGTGAATCGAAATTAACTGTGTAATTAGTACCTTTTGAAAATAGTTACATTTCTATAATTTCTTTCTCCGCGATGCAATCAGCTCAATTATATTCACAGGATACAAGTTCCGCAATTCCGCGTTGTGCGACCTTCTAAACTCCCCAGTGGCCTCATCTTTCTTCGGACCAAATATTTTACGCAATACCTTATTTTCGAAAACTTTTGAACACGTGGAGTATTCAGGTTCAATGATACTTAGTTCGCGGCTTCTATCTAAAAACTTAAAGATTAGAATTTATAAAACTATTAGTCTTCCAACGGTTCTTTACGGATGTGAAACGTGGCCGCTTACTTTGAAGGATGAACAACGGCTTAAGGTTTCGAAAATAAGGTATTGCGTAAAATATTTGGTCCGAAGAAAGATGAGGCCACTGGGGAGTTTAGAAGGTTGTACAACGCGGAATTGCGGAACTTGTATCCTGTGAATATAATTGAGTTAATAGCATCGCGGAGACTCAAATGGGCGAGTAAAGTTGTTGGGCTCGGTGAGGATCGCATTCCGAGAAATTGGTATTCGCTGATCCGACTGGTAGGCGTCCGAAAGGTAGGCCGAAGCGGAGATGGAAGGATTGCGTTAAGGCTGATCTCGGGAGCTTGGGCTTGAATGGTGAACATTGGACGAGTCTGTGTAGGCGGAATTTGGTGGTATCGGCATCGAACCTTCGGGTTCGCTAAGCCTATTATTATTATTACTATAATCGCATTTTTAAAGGACTTGAATGTTAATTAGACTTGATAGAGGATTTACTTAAAAGAAAAGCATTAGAATATCAATGAGCCAAAATATTAATTTCGTGAGAAATGTCCTTTAATACCTTTTGGAAATCAACCTTTCAATTATTTATTTTCTCCACATTATAGCTTTGTGGATTATTTTATAATTTTAAATTTTCTTCAACACTATATATATATAACTAATTCTATTGGTCTTTCGGCCTGACATATTATATCAAAGTACCTATTTATTGTACAACATATTTCTAGAGGACTTGTTTTAAGAAAAATAAAGTTGTTTCATTTTAAGCCTAGCTTGTATTTGTCAATTCCCAGACCAATTTCGATGTTGTGTTGTGCTTGCCTGTTTGTTTATTCATTTAACGTAATTTTATGAATGCTGTGGCTAATCTAGTCTATGCTACAGTGGGAGTATTTAATTTCGCTTATCCTCGTTTTATCACATCTTACAGAATCCTAGGTCCATCTGCCGGGTTTTAACTTGCTAGCCACTACACCATAGTTGACCGCTCGAATTGGTCTTGTGCCTGCTATCGAGATTGGTGACCTTGGATATCTTTTTGTTTTCTTTCGAGACACTCCTTCCTGACAAGACGCAAACAGAACCTTTCCACCCGCCTCGTCCAACGAGCGGGTATATATCCTTCTGCTAACAGGTTTGGGTCTTTGATTATTAAACTTTTTTTTCAATTACCCCACTCCCCTCGGGATAGGGACGACGCTATTATTAGAAGCCGAAGAGTGGGAGTAAGGAGGCGATGAGTTGATTTAAATAGGAAGGCTCGGGGCGGTGGTGGAATGTCGGCCGGCCTTCGAGGGGAGAACTCCGGCACGGCCACTTTCTCGGATCGGAATTAACGGTCCGGGTGATGCCCTGTAGATGCACGATTATCAGCTCGCTCTGCCGGCGATCCTCTGCAGTACGGTGTACCTCTTGTACCTTCTATCTAGGAGTATGATTAGATCTTCGCTTATGTTATGACTTGCGCGAAGGATTGCAAGTCAGTAAACATGAATTCACGGTGAGAGGGAAACTGAAAAAGATCAAACATAACAATAAAAAAAAAAAAAAAAAAAAAAAAAAAAAAAAAATTGGCTTCAGCATTTTTATGTGACTGGGAAAAACAATTGTATAATCGATGGTTCAAAAATTTAATGAAAAATATTTTCGATATAGGCCATCTCTATATCACTTAGTAGGGGGTCCCCTCCAGCATAGTGGCAAGCATAACATCCTTCTAAGCCCTAGGTCACGGGTTCAAACCAGCAGGTGGACCTAGGATCTTTTAATGGGAGTAAAGTCCTTCTCAGGGGACGTTAAAAGGTGGTCCCTAGCCTGTAGCTGGCATCGTACTCGTTAAAGATCCCTATCCTAATAAAACCTGGATATGCAAAATTTAGGACTCCCACTGTAGCATCGTCCGATTAGCCACAGCAGCATAAAGTGACATTAAATAAATAAACTAAACAAACATTGTTTGTTTTTTTTTAATAAAGTCACTATCAAAATAATTAAACCAGGGAAATTATTAAAACAATAATTAGTACTACCATTTTTTTATTCTTTGTTATAAACGTGGTCTGAGCACTGTGAGCCTAGTCGTGAACTCCACTCGTTAGACCACTGTGTATCTACCCATTAGTAGGTCATTCTCAAACCCATTCCTAGATTTTAATAGTCAATCTTTCATCTTATTGCCGATCGTTTGTTCCCATCAGCGCTGGTGAACCTCTGACATCTAGGACTGTAAAACTATAAAAAACACGGATAGGCAAAATTTAGGACTCCCACTGTAGCATCGTCCGATTAGACATAGTACATAAAGTGACATTATATAAATAAACTAACAAACACCGCTTGTTGTTTTTTTTGGTTGAATAAAAAGGTTCACTATCAAAAATAATAAACCAGAAATTATTAAAACAATAATTAAGTAACTAACTTTTTTTTTCTTTGGTTATAAACCCGTGGTCTGATAAAGCACTGTGAGCCTAGGTCGTGAAGCCCACTCCAGTTAGACCACTGCATCGTATCTCCCATTAGTATCATTCTCTTATTCCCATCTCCTAGATTGCTAATAGTTCCCTATTCTTTCCATCTTATTGCCGATCGTTTTTCCCATCCTGCGCTGGGAAACCTCTGACTCTAGGACTGTAAACATAAAAAACACGGTGGCCTACTACTTGTGGTCAGACCACATTCCCATCATTACCAAGCTACCTTCTATATTTTTTTATTATAAAGGCTTTGCTAAAGAAGAAGAATTATCTGCTAAATGCATCGCTGGTTCGGGTAAAAAAGGTCGGTAAAAAGGCGAATGGGATGCAATCAAAACATACAACTTTTTTATAAATAATAATAATAAGCTAGGCGAACTAGAAGGTTCAATGCCGATACCACCAAATGTTGCATATTCTTATTCGTCCAAATTAACCACCCCAAGATCAGACTTAACTCAATCCTCCCACTGACGCCTCGGCCTACCTCTATGACGCTTATCATACGGTTCAGAGCATACTATTTTTGGTTTATCGTTTTCAATAATGAAACTTTGTAATCGACCAAAAAAAAAAAAAAAAGAAATACTCTCTCAAAATTTTAAGTATTACGTTTCAAGATAAGTAGAACCAGAAAAAAAAATCCGTCTATCCAACGTCCCCCATATGCCGTCTACGAGTTTTCTCCGAAACTACTGGACCAATTTTTTTTTTTAATTTGGCACAAAAATACCAGAGCATCCAACAGATTCTAACACCTAGACGTTGATATTGGACTATTAGTTTTAAAAGTTATTTAATTCAATAACTCATTGATGTATCTCATTTTTTTGACCAAGAAAGCGCGAACGATTCTTTAAAAAAATAATTAATTAAAATAAAATAAATTAATTTATTAATCTAATATGATCAAGCCACAACTTATAAGAGATGTGATTCTTCGGTTATTGTTGGTAGAGAAACAATGTTCTTGAATCATTAAATTTTATTGGAATTATTTTATTGATAATAGAAAGAACACGGAAAGAAGAACAAAAAAAAAAAAAAAAAAACATGATCCTAACACCTAGTCGTTGATATTGGTCGATTAGTTTTAAAATGATTAGTTATATCTGGTGTTAGTGCTATTCGAGAGAGAATTAAATTTCCTACAAAACGAATAAAGAATCATTAAAATCGGTTCAGAAAATGATTGAATTTTAATTACTTTGCATATTGGTTAACAGTCTATAAATAGCTTTATAAACTGTTATGATCTAATATAGTTATTTGGAAATTATGAACCATTGTGTAATAGTTTGCAGCGTTTTTAACCAAGGCCCGCAAAAAGGTCTGTGTGTGTGTGTGTGGTAACTCCCGGCGGAAACGGTAAGTCTTATGAAACTAAAATTTCATATTTAAGACAATTATACGCCCGAGACGTGACAAAACTTTTTTCATTAAAATGAGCTTACCAGAAGAGGCACTTTATACCATGCATTTCGCACCTTTTTTCGATTTTCTCGAAAACGGTTCCGACGATTTTAATTAAACTCGCTATATCGATGTAAAATTTAATGGGCTTTAATATCATGTAGGTTTTATTTGGATAAAAATGGTCTGACAGGGCTTAAATGCCGATACTTTAAATTATCTTCCCCTAAAGTACCTTTAATTTTGTAGATTCAATAATAATAACTAGATTATCTTGTTAACGCTGATGAAAAACAGGTAAATATATAAATTGAATAAATTCGATAACCAACTAAAGGAGAAAACAGAAAACATATTTTTTTAATGCAATTTTTCGTTTTTGAACATAAGAGCAGTAATATACATGTATGATATACCGTTGGAAAGCTAAAGATTTTAGAAAAAATATCATCTCATACACAAGCTTTTAAAAGTTAATAGAGAGTGATGAAATGAACATAAAACTAACTGATTATTTCAGATAATAATATAATAGATTTTTTAATGAAACACATGTTTCTATATAAATTCAATTTGATTAATTCCTTAATAGTTTCACGTATTTTTATCTCTAACTGTATTTGAAAATTCTTTCATTAATTTTAAAAATGGAGGTAAGTGAAAGTCGTGTGTTGCCCGCACCAGATTTTCGGAATTCGTTTCTCCCCATCAATAAGCCCATCAACTTCACAAATTTCTCCTGTTACTTTCATGACAGCATGAGCGTTAGCACGCCCCTTAAACTATCATAATATGCTCTTAAAGAACACTTTAAGTTTTAAGTTTTTATAAACAAAATTTATAACCGAAGTAAATAAGGAATATAAATGATTAAAAAAACTATTTGAATTTATTTTTGAATGGTAAGGAGAGAATACAAAAATAGAAAAACTTACTTTGGAGTTTATAAGTCATTTTCGTGCTCTTAGAATTGATTTTTTATTCAATAAATAATAATAAAGTATTTTAATATATAATACTTAATAAATAGCTTACAATATAAGAATACAGTGCATGTATGTTTCGTTATTATATGGGCGGCACATCAAAGGCCTACGGCCTAGTAGTGTGACCAATTGCTTCCTCCGTCTCAGGCTGAACCTGTACCGCAATAAAAAAAACTAACAAAAACTTTTTTAATGATTTTTTTTTCTGTAATTTTATGATCGTGTACGATTAGAGGTGTAATACTGTCTGATGACTAAATAACATTTTTTTTTTTTTATTAACTATATAAATTCTCAAATTATTAATGGATAAATAAAGCGATAAAGACTTTACAATAGTCACGCAATTCTTGATTCTTATATTCAAATATTTGATAAATAGATTCTTTATTTTGATATAATTTTTTTTTAATCAATACTAGGTTTGTCTGCAGTACTTGGTGCATTAGTAGGATCATTGTTTTCTGATAACACTCATTTCTATTTAGCGTATGTTTTGTAATTTTCGAAATGATGGAAATCCAATAGCCCATTAAAAAGATACAAATGGAAATTCTAAGGAAAAATGTATGCTTATTCACTCAGTCAAAATAGTTTCGAGGTCAGTTATTATATACAATTTGTTTCGAGTCTCACAGCCATATTTCTCGAGTTTTTTTTTTTTTGCAATACTCTTTACATTAAATTATTCTGAGACTTGGCCTGCTCGAGCGTAGATCGCCAGTTTTCCCTGTTTGCTGTTGCCGCTCTCCAATCTCTATCACTAAGCAATCTACTTGAATCAGCAGCTACATAATCTTGCCAACGTTAACATGGTCTTTCCACTTGCCTTTTTCCGTATAACTGCTCATCCATCACTTTCCGTTGGGAGTGCATTGTTATACATACTTGCAACAAGTCCTGCCCAGCGGAGTCTTGCAAGTCCGGCGAACAAGCTTACTACCAGTGTCTATGCATCGATATTCGTTCATTTTTTCCTCGTTTTTTGGCATTTCCTGGATCTTTGACAATTGTTTGAAACTTTAGCGGTGGAGATATGATGTTGGAAAGAAAGAAGGGCGACCAACAATGGATATTGATGAGGTTCCGCAAGAAACTCTTGAATCAAATTCACCTACAAGTACTCGCGAAATTCTCAGGACGTTTGGTTTCTCAAAAGATACTGTTAGTCGTCATCTACTCTCCTTGTAGGGAGTGACAAAGAACAGTTGACTAGTCCCTCACGAACACCTCAGCAATTGTCCTTACACTTATTGTTGAACCAAAGAAACGCACCACCGGTTTACTGTTTTTTTTTTTTTTTCCATCCTACATTTTCTTCAAGGGAAAAAATGTCATTATTTTGCGAAAGTTGCTGTCCAAGAGTTCTTTGACAGCCATAGACAATGGGATCGAACGATTGGCTAGCAGATGGCTTACGACGATAGATACAATGGACTATACCCTACACTTTGAGTATTAATTGTATTTCGTATCAAAGAAATAATATTAGAAATATGTGTTATTTTGTTTGTTTTTTGTTTACTCCTTTTGAATAATTATATGTCTATATTGTGGCGGTAGAGTACTAATCTTTAATTCCTTGTGTTGCAGAGGATGCCTTCGAGCGGAAGCGGGGGCGAAGACACCCCTCGAGAGGAGTCCTACCTCATGCACCGGGACTCTGCCTTCGTGCCGGTGCTGCCATCTCGGGGGATGTACGGGCCACAGTCGGAGCTGGTCGCCATGATGAACGACAAGCGGAAGGAGCTGGCGCTACACGCCGCGCTGCTCCCGCCGCCCCCGGGCTACCCCCTCTTCCCCTCCGCGCCGCCCTTCCCCTTCCCGCCCCCGCCCGGCCCCGCCGCCATGTTTCCCTCCGCCCAGGCCAGCCGCCTCCTCCGGGCCCCAGGGCGCGCCGCCAGGCCCAAGAAGCAGTTCATCTGCAAGTTCTGCAACCGACAGTTCACCAAGTCCTACAACCTCCTCATCCACGAGAGGACGCACACCGACGAGCGGCCCTACTCCTGCGACATTTGCGGCAAGGCCTTCAGGAGGCAGGACCATCTCAGGGACCACAGGTCAGTACCAAATATGTATTCTAAATTATTCAATCTGTTTAATGTTGATTTCTTCAACCTTTTCTTTATTAGTATTATTCAAATTCACAACGCTTGAATGGGTTAGCGCGCGTTGCCAAGGAAACTAGATGACCTGAATCTTATGAGAAAATAATTAAGAGTTCGCGTCTCGGTGCCAGTGAGGAGAGGGGGTGAACTTGGTACTTATCCTACACCCTAAACCCCTATCCCGAGTAACTCCCATGCACCCTTCAAAGGCGAGGTATTAGTCATCATCATCATCATCATGGACGGCTCTACAACTCATGTAGAGTCAAGACCTATCCCAAACTCAACCGAAAAGCAAGGCATCTTCCTCCACTCCATCGATCCTCCAGACGTTCGGCCTCCCTGCCGTTCTTGTGAGGGCCTTTTCCTCTGAAAAATGTGTCCTCTCCATCTCAATCTCCAGAAGCGTAGTATTTGTCCTTATTCGTCGTTCTTGGTTATTATTTAGTTCTGGGACTAAGATAGGACACGACATAGTTGTACTAGTGGACAAAAAAAAAGTTGACAATATTTAAGAAGAAAGATGATCTGGGTAGTTCTGAAGAGAAACATAAAATATGAGAAGGGAGGGGTGGCATTAAAAAAATATATTAGGAAATAGAGAAAACTATTTATCATCTAATGTTTCGATCCACTGAAGAAACGTTGGAATTTGAGGAAGGAAATTTAAAAAATCAGTATTTAAGCCATATCAGACTGTTCAAATCAGAATTAAACCTACATTATACTAAAGACTATTAATTATTATACCGATATAGTGTAGAGAGTATAATTAATATCGTTAGAGCCATTTTAGGGAAAATCGTAAAAATGTGCAAAATGTGGCTTTTCCGGTTTGATCATTTTTTTGAAAAAGTTGCTGTAGCATCTCATGCATATACGATTTTTAATTTAAAAAATATATTTATTGATATTTACAACTGTATAATAAAAAGACCATAGCTCATATTTTTGAAGAATGTTCCTTCTACATCAGGCAGCTGAACAAAAATAGAATACCAAGCAACGTCGCAGATGCTTTGGGAAACAATGGAAAAAGGATTGATGAATTAATGTGTCTCCTCTCTCAAATGGATTTTTACAAGCTTATTTGAACTACTCTTGTTTTCTTTGGACTTAAATTATTTTATATATATATATATATATTTTTTTTTTTTAATTTTATTTATTTATTTTTTATTTTTTTCCATTATATTTTATTTTACTTATTTTTGTAATTACTTTTCTAATTATTATATTTATTACTTTATTTTTCAATTAAATAGTAATGTATTACTATTACTTATTTATTTTTATTATTATTTATTTTATCTACTTGTTTTTTTATCATTATTTATTATTATTAATTTTTATTTTATTTATTTATTTTTATTTTTTTTAAATTTATTTATTTATTCTTTTCTCTTGAATATTATCTTACATTCATTTATCTCAAGTAGAATTATACATATATTATAATATCTTTTAATGAATATCTCTTGTAATATTTTAACTTATACTATTTATCTTAACTTAATCTTCAATAAAATGAATATACTGGCACTGATGACCGCGATGTTTTGTGCCATTAAAATTTTAAAAACCAACCAACCTGTATAATAAAATACATCAAGTAAATACAAGATTGTACTGTCAGATATGATAGAGATGTAAAGATACAACCCCTTGTCAGATCTCCAAAAACTATACTAAACCAGAAGTTAAATCTTCTTTTTAGACGCCTCGGAGGATTAGCAGGGATTGTAGAGTTTGCAAGGTTTGAAACTAGTGGATTAGAGTTGGAATGGAGTTTGTCATGAAAGGAGTGGTACCTGGTTCGGCCCAAGTCAGCAACATACGGGACATTTAGGTCTTTATGGATGGGTTGATTCGTGACAAAATAAGGCGAATTGAGGATTTTTCGTAGGATTTTTGATTGTAAAGATTGGAGACGGGATGAATTTGATGGTTCAGTGGAGCTCCAAAGCTCTACTCATATCTAAAATATGAAATTTCAATTTTACACAAGTTATCGTTTTCGGGCTAGATTTACTACTTACACAAACTCAAATACCCCTACAGATCTACAGTGGGACTTGGTTATTTGGAGTTAGAATAAACCTAAAACGTGTATTAACGGTGAAAAGTCGAATTTACGTGTAAATTATCATAATCGCAATACTTTACCTTAGTATATATTTCATATATAGTTAAGTGAAAGTAAAAATAAAATATTTAAAACAGCTTCAAATAAATATAAATATGTTTAAGCAGTGAAAAATTTCATGTCAACACTTTGACCCCGACTGTGTTTTTGTAACTCCACTTCACTCCCAAAATAATTCCACTATACAAGGAAATGCTACATCAGGATGAGCCACTGGTATCGATCAATTCCAATTAGTTATGCTTATAAAATACTCATTTTATTCATTATTCCAACGCAGAAGTAAAATCACCTTTTTTATGAGTTATTTAATGAATTGTCAGAAATAAGAGTGCAAATATAGATACAGCGGAATAAAAATGATTCGTTTACTTAGGAATCCATTAATTTAACGGTTAATCAAGTGAAATGTTCATCATCCTACCGATATTGCACAGCTTCCATTCGATTTAATTCAAAATGTACAGTTAGCTACAGCATGATGTAATCCCGACGCCGAAACGTATCTGCTATTAGCGTCGATGATTTATTGTAAATTTGCTATTTGCTCAAGCGAAAGGATACAATCCATCAAGATTAGTTGCAGAGATCGCTACATACGAGAGCGCTTTCATTTCACTCAAGTTCCTCGTTAGTGCTGCGGTGTTCGAAAGGTCGTAAGGTAGTGTTGTATTTGGACCATGGTTGCGTAAGCTCAGGGTTTTCGTTACCTGAAACCTGAACTATAGAGGCTCTTATAATCTTATAATATCTCTAATGCTAAAGATAGAATGTTGGTTGGTTTTTTTAAAAATATTTTAGGCCCAAATATGTAACACATTAGCACATTTTTTTTAGTAGTATATTTATTTTTGCATATCAATTTATAACTACCACAACTACCCATCTACTGAATAACTATTATTTAATTAATGGAACAGTTTGAATCGAGTCAAAAATGGTGGTTCTCTTCCATTTTAAACCGTATCCTGGTTACAATAAATGTCAATTGTTAAGAATCCTTTCAACATGACATGGCGACTTTAACTTGGAATAAAAAAACAGTCCTTAAAATATGAAAAACGGGCATATCCTTTGAAATAGTAAAATTAGTCCTTTTCGGGCGTAACCCACCTCACCCACCCTAATATAGACAGACTTAAGTTACTTCGGACCGATTCTTGCACCGGGAAGAGAGTTTTTATATTAAAAAGTGTCCTTTTTAGTGTGGTATTCCTAGTTACCAGTGAATTATTTCGATTCGTATCCTTTTAAAAGGAGAATCGAGTCAAAAATGGTGGTTCTCTTCCATTTTAAACCGTGTTCTGGTTACAATAAATGTCAATTGTTAAGAATCCTTTCAACGAGAATGGCGACTTTAACTTGGAATAAAAAAAAAAATTAAAACAGTCCTTAAAATATGAAAATCGGGCATATCCTTTGAAATAGTAAATTAGTCCTTTTCGGGCGTTGTAATTATATAAAGTAAATGTGAGTAGAATATAAAACCAAGGCAGTACTCCAAAAAATGTTATAAATCAGAAGGTCTAGAAGCCAACTTCTCTTCGAACGTCTCGGAAGATTGTCAGAAACCAGAATTGAAACTAGTAGGTTAGAGTGGAAATGGAGTTTTTCATGGTACCTATTTCGGGGCAAATCGGGCAAAAATGGAAATTAAAGTCATAATGGAATAGTTTATTTATGACATAGTAAGGAGCATTTAGGATTGTATGGAGGATTTTGGATTGAAAGGTCGGGATTCGAAAAGAATTCGATGGTTCAGTGTAGCCCTAAAACTCTCTCCGTTAGTACGGGATTTCTCGGGCCAGGGGTTTAAGGCGGGGATAAATGCTGAAATGAAAGCCCCCCAGCACCGAGTCTCGAACTCGTAATTATTTGGTTTCACATTATTTGGTCCTATGTGTTACTAGGCAAAACGCGTTTAAAGCAACGCGCGCTAACCCGCTCAGCTACCCACTCCTTAATCGAGATGTGTTAAAGGTGGTATTTGATTGTTCAAATTGGATTTGAAAATGTTTTGTAAAGCGGTATGCTGGAGAGAAATAAATAGCTAATCCTTTCCTATTAAATATGCCGGTTCTGAATTGTTTTCGAAGAGTAATTCGGAAATGGTTGAAAAACTACCAAAAATAAATACAAGGACCAGATTATAACAGTCGGAATGGAAACATAAAAAAAAAAAAAAAAAAAAAAAATTAAAAGAAATTCGTCCTATATAATTATTTATTTATATGAAACAAAACAAACCTTATGCTGTAAATTTTCAAAGCTCTTCAACATCTTTCATTAATCGTTGCGATTAGCAGAATGGTTAGTGCTTGTACTTCCCAACACGTACTTTAAAGGGAGTGTTTGAAAAAAATAACTTTATTTTCGATCAAATACCGTCTATATTCACTTGGTATTACGGAAAGGATAATGTCCAATTAATATCAAATTTCAAACCCAGGGTTAATGTAATGATATAGATATTTGAAAATGGATTTTTTTTTAGGTGTATAATGAGGATGCGTATAGCAAAAAACTGGATGTAGTAAAATGAACTGTCCAAAACATTGCTAGCTCTCGTATTACCTATGCTAAAAGGAGAATGAAAAGTAACATTTACCATTTTTACGACATTCACGATTTACGATCCTTTGTACCGGGTTCGCAGCTAGTTATAACCGTGTAGAGCTACGAGGAAGGGGCTTGTGGTCGGCCAGAACCGCCCTTGGCATTAGTAGCTGTGGTCGAGTCGTAGAGCAAGAGCTGCAGTGGCATACCTTGCGCAACCCCCTGATTTTTAGCTCACGCTCCGAGCTGTAATTATATATCTCAGCCAATCAGCCCCCGGCCTTCGATATTAATTACCTCTGCGTCAGGTATATGGCATTTCCAATATCCAAGATGTCGGGTCGACTATTATTCTTTATTTTTCCAGACAATGCGTCCAGAGCCGGAACTAGAGTAATTAAGAAGGGAATTGGACTTTTAATAGTCTAAAGAACGGGGAAGGAATAGTAGAATTGCAAGAGTAATTGGCAATAAAAAGGCCTCTTCATAAATAAAAACAAATGTAAAGTGCTACATGTGTGAAGGGAGCTCAGGGAAATCAGCATGATGAAATGAAATGAAAAACTTCTTTATTACCCTCGAACTAAAGTCCCTTAAGAATAAAATAAAAATACAGATTTGCTGACCGGAACAATGTGGTCATAGCTTTAGAAAAAAATTGCGAAACCAAAATAATAATTAAGGTTGTAATATATGTACTATTACAAAGGGCTCAACTAAACATCAAATTCTTCTCGCTCGAATCTTTACAATAAAAAATCCTTAATGCTCCTTATTTTGTCACAAATAAACTCATCCATAAAGACCTTAATGTTCCCTATGTTGCTGACATGGCGCGAACCAGGTACCACTTTTTCATGACAAACTCCATTCCCACTCTAATCCACTAGTTTCAAACCTTGCAACCTATACAATCCCTGACAATCCTCCGAGGCGTCTGAAAAGAAGATGGCCCCGAGACCTTCTAGTTTAGCATAGTCTTTGGGGAGCTGCCAATGGGTAGTATCTCTACATTTGAATCATGACAGTATATCTTGTATCACATTTACTAAATGTATTTTATTATACAGTTGTAAATACCAATAAATATATGTGAAAAAAAATTACCAATCAGACTCTTAAAATAAAAAAAAATAGCTACTTCATCAGTGATAATTTAAGTGATATAAAAACAACAAAATTGGTATCTTCTAGCATCTGCAGTTTGAGGTTATAAGCTCTTTGAATGGGTAAGGAGAAGGTGGTTGAAAAGGAAGCAGTTCTTACATGACGGATCTCAGGAGGGATAGAATTCCAAAGAGAGGTTTCTTTGGTTAGAAAGGACTCGTCAAACGCAGCAGTACGGTGTTCAAAATTATGATACATCAAGGTTTTGATAAAAAAAGTTAACATGTACATCACGAAACTTACCACACACAAAACTTTTAACTTTTACCCGGACTTGGTCATTTGGATTCAGGTGGCCCTAAAAAGAATATTTCCGTTAAAAACATAAATTCGAAAATTTTCACACTAGCAATAGTTTTCCTTACAATATTTTCCATATATAAATCTTTGAATAGGTGCTAGAACCAGAGAATATAACGGGCTATCTGGAACAGATAAAAAGTGAAATAGCGAACTGAAAACAACAAGCGATGTTTGTTTATTTATTTAACGTCACTTTATGCTACTATGGCTAATCGGACGATGCTTCGGTCGGAATCCTAAATTTTGCCTATCCAGGTTAAATTACGATAGGGATCTTTAATAAGTACCTGACATCGCACAGGCTCAGGACCACCTTTTAACGTCCCCTCCGAAGGACGGCATGGCAAAGTACTTTTTTACTCCCATTAAAAAATCCTAGGAGCACCTACGGGTTTGAATCCGTGATCTTTGGCATAGAAGGCTGTTAGACTGGCCACCCTGTGATATGTGATCCCGGAGACAGACGGGTGTATTGAATGAATTATAAAAGGTAAGGAAAGAAATAATCTACTAACAAAATTAATTTCTAATCTATGTTAATTTAGACATTTGAACATTGGTAACTTGTATCTCCCAAACGGTAGGTCCTAGCGACAAATGTTTTATAACAATTAATACCTCCATTAATTTTTCACAACAGAATAAGTGCACCCAACACATCAAAAATGTAAGCATATCGTGATTTTTTCGTTCAAACAAATTCTGCTTCTATACGGTATGTCTAAGCGATAAATGTTATATAAAAAAAACATATTTTAAGTAAATTTCTAGTCAGAAAACTATCAATGCTAAAGTCAAACTTTGAAAACTAATGTCACTTGTAGAAAAGTGGATTATCGAATAGAGGTATTCCTTCAGTTGCGCACTAATAATGGGTTGATTGTTTTCTCATTCCCTTTTAGATTAGAATTTTAGCCTGTTTCGCTTTCCTCACTTACACAAAAACCTATCTTTCAAGACGTTCTCACCCGCAATAGCGGAAACATCCCCTTAAACTATGGAAACCACTTTCGCCATAGACGTCCCGGCGGTTCATCACCGATAAAGAAACCCCATTTCCTATTGTAGCGAAGTGTGTAGATGGGCATCTCGACCAATCCGTCTTCCGAAGCGGGTCATCCACTGCCTCCTAAATACCTGCTATCTAGATCTCCAGGATCAGTTATCTCGTCGCTAAGTACCCCCCACCCTTCCACCTCCCGGCTCATTAGCGTCCCGTGAGAGCGCAGCACCGGCGGCCTCCTCCCAGGCGTCGCTCAAGGTGAGGCAATTGGTCCAAGGATCTTCGAAGCAGATTCGATCGGGCTCTAATTACTCACAGAGGCGGCATTATCTTAATCCATCCGCATCTCCTCCAATATCTGAACAGATATTTTTAATTCAACTATACATCTCGTGCGTATAGTTGTCTTAAATATAAACTTTTCGTACTTTGTTTGTTTGTTTATTTATTTAACGTCACTTTATGCTACTATGGCTAATCGGACGATGCTACAGTGGGAGTCCTAAATTTTGCCTATCCAGGTTTTATTAGGATAGAGATCTTTAACGAGTACCTGACATCGCACAGGCTCGGGACCACCTTTTAACGTCCCCTCCGAAGGACGGCGTAACTAAGGATTTTTTACTCCCATTAAAAAATCCTAGGACCACCTGCGGGTTCGAATCCCGTGACCTTTAGCATGGGAGGCTGTTACGCTAGCCACCCAGCTACAAGTGATCCCAACTTTTCGTACTTCTTATCCTTTTCACGCCAGACTTACGACACAACCACAAAACCTGGCATGTGCTCCTAAGATTTTTTAATGGGAGTTAAATAAAATCCTTAGGTATCTATTAATAACTGCTACTATGCGTTATAGACCACAACATATAAACAACACCGGACAGGAGTAGTCGAAATGCGGGAATATTGTAGTATAATGAGGAGTTTACGGGGTTTTCATGCAGCAATTCAGTCGCTTTTAGGTGGAAAAGGTACTACGGGAGATTTCGGAAATATGTTTATTGATGGACAGTGTTTGATCGAAGGTCCCTCTCTCAGATTCCTGACGATCGGGTAGAACTTTATAGGATTACTTTTCAGGAAACCTTATACAAGACTGAAACGACAAGAAACTGCACGACGTTTTAGACTACATCAACACTTACTAGACAAACGTTCTAATCTTTCACTTAACTACAAAAGACTCATCTACATGACTATTATAAGACCTATCTGGACCAAACCATCCAATTCCTCTCGTATCCAATCCTTACAATCCAAAATCCTTCGTAAAATCCCCAACGCTCCTTACTTTGTCACGAGTAAGCTCATCCACAAAGATCTTGATGTTCCCTATGTTACTGTTTTGGCCCGAACCAGGTATGAATCTTTCCATGCAAAACTTCATTCCCACTCTAACCCACTAGTTTCTACCTTAGCTTCCTCTTCGATCCCTGATAACCCTCCGAGGCGTCTGAAAATGAAGATGGCCTCGAGACTTTCTTGTTTAGATTGACTACTAGAGTGCTGCCAATGGGCAGTCTTTTTTCATGTATTTTATCTTTACCAGCATATTTACTAGTTGTATTACAAAATACAGTTGTAAATTTCAATAAAATTAGAAAAAAAAAAAAAAAAAACTTTTCAGGAACAAGATCGAATATATCAAACAGTTTTCAGATGATGGGATCCTATTACAAACACTTTTGTTTTTACTGTAACTTACTTATATATAAAATATAAAGCATGGGAAAGTGTTGCAATCGTGAACATTTTCGAATTCAGTTTTCAACGGAAATAATGTTTTAACGTCCCTTCAATACAAATGACCAAGTCACACAAAAAGGTCCGTGTGTGAGTTCATTTGTGTCGGTGTAGTAAGTCTAGAAACTGAAATTTCATATTTATTACATCTACATATAAACCTTTTTTTTTTTTTTTTTTTTTTTTTTTTTATTAAATTCGGCGAACTAGCACCTTTTCACGTTTTTTACAAACACGGCTCTAACGGTTTTGATTAAACTCGATATATCCATGTAAAATTTTATGGGCTTTGATATCCAAGTTTCATTCTAATGGAAATTGTCTGACAGAGCTTAAATCCCGATATTTCAAATTTTATTTCTCTAAAGTATCTTTAATTTTATAGATTCGAAAAAACATTACTATATCATCGTATAAGTATTGTTTTAACACGGCTACTAAAGGAGACATGATCAAAAATATTGTTAAATTTATTTTGGATTATTCGAAAATAAGAACAATAATATAGATTTATAATATACCGTTGGAATGCTGAAGATTTTCAAGAAAAATATATCTTATACACAAAGTTGTAAAATGAAATGGAGAGTGATAACAAGCGGATAAAACAAACTGATTATTGTTGATAAAAAAATTATATACATATATTGTTTAATCAAAAACATGTGTTTGCAACGAAACTAAATGTATTTCTTGGAGCCTTTTTGAACTCTATTTCATAGTTCTTGAATTGATTTTATCAACCGAGGTGAGTGCAAGTCGTGCGTTGTCCGCACCAGATTTTTCAACATTAATTGTAGTGTTGTGAGATCATCCAACTGTTCTAGGATTTTTCTGTGTGACTATAGAACATCAGTCCTTGGAACTGTGCTCGTATTAATAAAAACAGTCACGTTCATAACAACATCGCCAACCTATAATCACTGACTGTCTGTTGCTCTTCAGTCCTATGAAAGACTTCTCAGAAAGGATTTGCAGGCATCAAGTAGGTTTTTTATGTCATCTGATATACTATACCCACCGGTCCTTCATTTTACAGATTACTGTAATTTAATTGAGCGGTATATTTTTAATATATCAATTTATGCATCCTTCTTCCGCCCATTCAATGAAATAATGAGAAGGGGTAATAATTCATTCGACTTAAATAACGACGAATAAATTTCGTATCAGAATATTAAACGACTCTTTTTAAGATCCCCTCAGACGAAATAATCAAAACTTCTGGACCAAAAACGAAAAGTCGTACTAAACTTAAGTTACATACTTACTTCAAATTGTTAAAAAAATAATTTTCAATTTAGCCGTTCTTTATAAATACTTCATCATCAAGATGACATGGTTATTTTTATAAAAATTACAAAATTAAAGGTACTTTAGAGCAAGAAACTTTAAAATATTGGCATTAAAGACTATTTAAATCGGAATGGAACCTATATGACATTAAAGCCATTAAATTTTTATCAAACGAGTTTAATCAAAATCGTTAAAGCCGTTTTTGAAAAAATTGTAAAAAGGTGCAACATGCATGGGAAAAAGTAGCACTTCTGTCAGGTGATATTGATGAAATAGTTTCTGTAACATCTCGAGCACATATTAGTCCCATGTATCAGATTTTCGTGCACCTTTTCGTTTCAGGTTGGACCACACACACACACACATTCCTTTTTGCGGGACTTGGGATATCACAAAACGTGTATTTCCGTTGAAAACTGGAATTCGAAAATTTTCACGATCGCAATAATTTCCTTTACTATATATATACGTGAAAGTAATATTAATAGAAAGAGGAAAATATTCGAATTCGAGTTTTCAACTGAAATACACTTTTTAGGGTACCCGTTCTAAATAATCAGGTCGCGCAAAAAGGTGTGGTAAGTATAGAACGAAAACGAAAAGTCGTATGAAACTGAAATATCATATTTAATACAACTATCAGATTAAACTGTTCCGAAAATTTTGATTAAACTGGGTATAATAATAATAATAATAGGCTTAGCGAACCCGAAGGTTCGATGCCGATACCACCAAATTCCGCCTACACAGACTTCTCCAATGTTCACCATCACCCCGAGATCAGCCTTAACGCAATCCGCCCGTCTACGCTTCGGCCTACCTTTCGGACGCCTACCAGTCGGATCAGCGAATACCAACTTTCTCGCAATCCGCTTCTCATCGAGCCCAACAACTTTACTCGCCCATTTGAGTCTCCGCGATGCAGTCTGCTCAATTATATTCACAGAATACAAGTTCCGAAATTCCGCGTTGTGCAACCTTCTAAACTCCGTGTTCAGTGGCCTCATCTCTCTTCGGACCAAATATTTTATGCAGTACATTATTTTTTTAAACCTTAGGCCGTTGTTCATCATACAAAGTAAGCGGCCACGTTTCACATCCGTAAAGAACCGTTGGAAGAATAATAGTTTTATAAATTCTAACCTTTAAGTTTTTAGATAGAAGCCGCGAACTAAGTAACTTAGCAACTAAATAATAACACGCATTTCCCACCTTTAACCGGGACTCTATTTATTCCTGGATTTAATTTTTTCTGGTTATAATTGAACCTAAATACCTGAATTTCTCTATTTGTTCAAAAGTATGCCCTGATACATCAATATCACCAAGATCGACACCGTTTCTGCTACTAATCATATATTTCGTCTTATCGGTATTTAATTCGAGTCCTATTTCTAGCAGTACCAGATCATCGGCATACCCCAAAACCGGAATCTTGTCACCCATATTTAAGCCTTTCTCGGTACACATCACCTTTTCTATGGCATATTCTAAAGCTATATTAAATAACACAGGTGAAAGGGAGTCACCCTGTTTCAAACCCGATCGCACCTCAAATCTCTCGGTGTAATTATGACCGATTATAACTTAATGGAATGTTTCCGACAAACACATCTCTACTAGGTTTACCAACTTTCTAGGTATTCCCTGTTCAATCATGATGTCATATAGCTTCTGACGGTCTATTGAATCATAAGCTTTTTAAATCGATATAAAGTTGATGGACTACACCGTTGTATGATTAAACTCGGTATATCGGTGTAAAATTAAATGGGCTTTAATATGATGTAGGTTTTATTCTGATTGAAATAGTCTTACGTGGCTTAAATGCCAATATTTTAAATTGTCTTCCTCTGTATTACTTTCAATTTTGCAGATCGGAAAACATATTTGGGCTTAAGTCATCAATTATGAAAATTAGAGACAAAAATAAATATTATTTTTTTTAAGTTTGTATTTTACTATAAAGGATAGCCCTTAAGGAATAATTTTGTGATTTACGAATAAAGAAATACTTGAATAGGATTTAAATTGATGTATTAAAACATTAAAAAACCGTCCTTTAATCTTCACGTTCCAAGATTTGGCCCAAACATCAGAGATGTAGGGAAGTTTAAGTAGGATTTTCATAAAATTATCCCTACTACTAAAATGAATAGTCCATAACGTGGCTCTGGTTCTGATGATATCTGATGGTATATGGTTATTATTACAAGTAGCCGAGTGGGATGACAGAAGAGGATCTGTGTGTAAGTTGCAGACAGAGGTCCACTGTGAGCTAGTCAGTGCAGCCCTGTCTCTACTGATTCCTATCTCCTCTAACTGACGCCATCAACTTCACATAACAGTCACTTGTCTTTTCTCCTTCTCTTTATGTCCACGGAATTAATAGCCCTATATATTCCTCATTTACATGATTTATTTTATCTTCTTCTCGGCTCTTTTATATATTTTTTTTATTTATTCACACGGGCACTTAAACGCCGTTTCCTGAGATTTGATGCGCGGCTACCCGAGTTCTGTGGCGATTCGTAAGTGTGAAGTATTTGATGATATTCTATCTTTACTGCCACGACATCCGACTGCTGTATCAATGGAACATTTCAATCATACTTTAGATAATTATTGCATTCAATAACAATATTTAATAAAAATCGAATATAATGAAAACAAAGAGTTCAATACAAAAATCTGCTGAGCGCAACTCACGACTTTCACTAACCTGTTGAAATTGTTTGTTTGAACGCGCTAATCTCAGAAACTACTGTTTCAAATTAAAAATTCTTTTTGAGATGGATATTCCATTTATCGAGGAAGGGGATAGGCTATATAACACCACGCTGCGACCAATAGGAGCGAAGAGTCAGTAGGAAATCGGAAAAAAAAAAAAAACGGGGGAAATCAACTTTGCATCCCAACGATTCGAAATGATTTACGTTTTAATTTTAAAATAATTCAATTTCCCGTTATCTTTTACCGTAACAATTAATAAATCACATGGGCAGATATTTAAACAGGTAGGAATCGATTTAGGTCAAGATCGGGTTGCGGAGAAAATCAGTATATTCTTCTGACACATGTAAATAAAATAAAAAATATCATTTACGTAGAAGTACTTTAAAATATTGGATTGTCCGAAAAGTTCGTAGAGATTTTTAAAATAAAATTTACCTCTCCTCATGGAATTAACTATGTTTACACACTGAATTCATCTTTATTGAAGCTCAGTAGTGTAGTGCTATTCCACTAAGACAACGCTCGGCCTCATGTTTTCTTAAGCACTCGGCAAAAGTTATTAATCCAGATGGGAGGTCTTACCTCACCCGCCGTACTCTCCTGACGTTGCTCCTTCGGATTTCCATCTTTTCCGTCCCCTCGTAAATTGTCTACAAGGGAAATCCTACTCTTTAGAAGATGGCGTCAAAACGGGCCTGTTATTGTTCTTCTGGAGTAAGGACAGTGATTTTTGGAATAAAGGGATAATGGACCTTCCAAGCCGTTGGAAAAGAGTAATCGCTTACGGCGGTAACTATTTTGTAGATTAAATAAATACATTTTAAGCGGTTCATCAATTTTAATTTTTGTCCAAATTTCTCTACAAAATTTTCGGAGAACCCAATATATTTTTTTAAAAACGTCTTAATAGCGATCATAATAACAGAAATTGACGCAGACGAAGTCGCGGGGAACAGCTAGTCTTAAATAAAGTTAAAGTTAAAAAAAAGTTAAAGAATTACGTTAAGTTTCAATGGAAACATATGTTCTAGATTAAATAACATTATGTACAATAATCACTTAATTTAATGCCCCATTCGTCACTTTCATTAACCCTTCACAACTTTGTTAATAAGATAACATGTTTTAAATATAAAATCATTAGCTTTCCAATCTATATTAGTATTTATTTGTTGGAAAAAAAAAAATTACCCAATTTTAATAATTTGCAAAAAATATTTTTGCTCTTTTCTCCTTATTTTGGTCCCTTTTTTTTATCAATGATAACTAGATAAAATACTTAATTTTTCGAATCTAAAAAATAAAAGGTACTTTAGAGAAAGAAAATTTAAAACACTGACATTTAAGGTATGCAGACTATTTCAATCAAAATAAAATCTATATGATTTTAAAGGCCATTAAATTATAAATAGGTTAATTTAAACAAAAAACAAAAAAAAAAAACAGAGTCGTTTTGGTGGAATCGTAAAAATGCATAAAGTGGCACTTATCGGTTAATTTAGATGAAAAATTTGCTTCTTGTCTTAAATATTAAAGTTTATCAAAAAGATGTTCTCATTGTTGATCTAGACTTAACAAATTATTACAAAAATTATAGGTGGAATAATCAGGAGTCAGTCTTGTTCTAAATACTTTAATTTTGCAGATGTTTCGGCTCAAGCTTGTGAGCTTATGCTTGGACATGGCTCAGTAATGCCCTGATGATGGCTCACAAACTTGAGCCGAAACGTCGGCAAAATTAAAATATTCACAACAAGACTGACTCCTGATTATTCCACCTATAATAGTTTCTACAGTCGACTATACATCCTCAATATTATTACAAAAATTTTCACGATCGCAATACTTTCTACTTTTCATATATAGGTAAACTAAATAAAAAATTAGCTCTAATTTTGTCGATTAGTAAAAATGAACCATTTCTGCTTTTAAGCTTTGATTAAAACTGAAAAAAAAAATAAAGAAATATTTTTTCAGGTAATTTTTGTTTTTTACTGAACATAGGAATATTTATGTAGATGTATAAGATAGTAGGAAAGCTAATTATTTTAGAAAAAAATATTTTATCTACTGTGTGGATGTAATTAGTTGACCGTTGAGAATTACTGGAAGGAATTAGTCCGGGTGGCGGTCATTAAATGAAACAACTAAATAGTTTCAACTATTTTATTGTTTGCCGTAAAAACGTTGGCAAACAATAAAATAGTTGAAACTATTTAGTTGTTTCATTTAATGACCGCCACCCGGACTAATTCCTTCCAGTAATTCTCAACGGTCAACTAATTACATCCACAATGATAAAAAGAACACGGGAACAACAAAAAGATACATCCTCCTCAACTCTCCGCCGCAGCGCCAGAATACAAAATCGAAAGCAGGACATACTATCTACATCTCAACAACAGCAGGCATTTTCATCTCAACAAGCCATCATTTCTACAACCTCAGGTGACTCACGCTCTTCTCATCACCACAATTCCAGTTCTAAAAAGCCCTGATGATGACCCACAAAGGGGGTCGAAACGTTGGCAAACAATAAAATAGTTGAAACTATTTAGTTGTTTCATTTAATGACCGCCACCCGGACTAATTCCTTCCAGTATTTTATCTACTATTTTAGAAAAAAATATTTTATATACTATAGTATATACTAAGTTGTATAAGGGAATAGAGAGTAATGAAAAAAACAACAAAACAAAACAACGGATTAAACTGATTGATTTTGGTAGATTACAATTTATGTTATGAAACAAAATAATTCTTATATTAATTTTAAGTTCAAATTACACAAAATAGAAAATAAATAAATACATATAAATACAATAAAATAATAATAAATAAAAAATGAAAAAAACAACAACCTATAATTGAGATAAAAAAAAGTTGGCAAATAAATAAACATCATACAAACAATCATAACTATTTATAGTTTACAATATATACAACTGCTAAAGGGACCCCAGACTGGGCTTTTCCCTCCACTTGTGGAGGAAAAAGCGTTATCCAAAAGATCTCAGCTGCATCACTGATGTTAGCCAGTGGAGGCTGAGTTAGGGCGCTGTAGCCACAAACATACAGTACATGAGTGGAGGATCGGACCAGTGTCAGAAATTTAAACGTTTACAATACGTCTCGCAGCCACTGACGTTTCAATCTTCGAGGAGGATTGTAGGGATGGGTGGTGCTGGATAGGGATTGTGCTAAAGGATTAGAATGATGAGTAAGGTTCTGATGAAATTTGGATGGTACCAGGTCTAAAACAAATGGAATATTAAGGTCATGGTGTAGGGGACAGTTTGTAACGTAATAAGGAGCATTAATTATTGTTCGGAGGACTTTGGATTGGAAGGATTGGATGCGTTTGATGTTAGAATGTTTTAAGTTTATTAAAAATTCAATTTCTAGAAAGAAAGTTTTTGTGTGTGTAACGTGCAGCAGTTTATATATATATATATATATATATATATATATGTATATATATATATTACTTATGTGCTTACATTTTTTTTTTTTTTTAAGGATATAAGGATTTATTTACTGGTTTTTTATTAACTCATTTTAGAAAGTTATGGTTTTTGTATAAATAAATAAAAATTTGAATGTTAAAAAACTGAATGCAGAATATATTTGCTTAAGCCGGAAATTGTATTTCTTCGGATTAAAGGAGTGAATAAACTGGTCGAGAAACTTCTTAATCCAATACAGAAAACCGATAAATTATTAAATAATAAAAAAAAGAGGAGCAAAGTCGCTTCTGATAAAGAATGGTTATAAGAAGTTTAATGTCAAATCTTTTATACGAAAGGAAACTCCCTCCGGTCCGATCGTGTAATAACTTCGGTTTATAAGGAATTTATGGAGGCTTGAGGTACCAAAATGAGTGGATTCTAAGTCGATGTAACGTTCAGATTATGTATATTAAGGAAGGCGCACGCATATGAATGGTCGCCAAATAGTCTCTCTTTGGATTTGCAAAAATAAATAAATAAAAAATATTATCCTATCGGGTTTTTTGGCAAAATATGGCCGAACAATCGCCAATATTTTTTTCGTGTTTTTATGTCGATTTGAAATTTAACTAAGACCTTCATCTTTCAATAACCGAGTTATAGGCGCGCAAATCTCTGCTATATCTACCGTATTATTATTATGATTATTATTAATTTTTTTAATTAACATTCACGGTTTACTTAGTCTAAAACTCTCTACCTAATTTCCTACATATAGATGAAATTTAATTTTTAATTATGATTTATAATTAATCTCAGTGTACTTATTCTAAAACTCTATTAAATTTGTTCACTATCTATTATTACTTTATTTTTTTATAAGATATATATATATCTTATAAAAAAAACAAATATATATATAATATATATATATATATATATATATATATATTATTTGTTTTTTGCCGTTTTTATGCTAAATTGAAATTTAACTAAGATTTTCGTTTAAATAATTAAAAAAAAAACCTGATTCTAGAATACTTTTCATTTTTTTTTTAATTATCAATAATAATTACAGACGTCATCTATATCTTCCATACTAATATATTATATATATATTTACTAATATTCACGGTTTACTGACTTAAATAACTGACTTATAGTCGTATATCGGTAAAATTTCATTTTTTTTCTATTTTATCATTCGTCTGTGTGTACTTATTCTGAAATTCTATACAATGTTTTCTCCATTTTAAAAAATATGCATATTTTTTTTGGCAAACTACGGCAGAACAATCGTTTAAGATTTTTTCTTTTCGTTTTTGTTTTGCTGATTTGAAATTTAACATAGACAAGTACTGAAAAGGCTATCTGTTTTTGTTTTTTTTAAAGGACAAACTTCCTTATGGTGTAATAATTTTTTTTATAGATAAAATTCAGAAAAAAAAAAAAAAAAGAGAAATACTATGAAAAGGCATGGATGGCGATATTTTAGATTTTATTTTTCTAAAGTACTTTAAATGTTTTAGATTCTTAAAAAAAAAAAAAAAAAAACATTCACATGTTACCATTCAATACCAACATGTTAACATTCACTAAAAAAACAAACAAATATGTAGCGAAAAATTGTTTTTTATGCAATTTTTGTATTTTTGAACATAAAAACATATTATATACCGTTGTAAAGCTAAACATATTAGAAAAAATACGATCTTATTCACAAAACTGTAAGAGTTAAAAGCCGATAAAACTAACTGATTGTTGATGATAATAATATAATAGATTATTTAATAAAACACATATTTCTATTGAAACTCAATGAAATTAATTTTTTAGCATTTTATTTTCATCTCTTAATGTATTTAAAAATTCATAAATTGATTTTAACTGAGGTAAGTGAAAGTCGTGTGTTGCGCGCACCTGATTTTTATTTAATAAAACAGTTTTAAATTTCAATAAATGCGTTAAAAAGAAATCTCATAAAGATGTGCCATGTCTAGCTTTGCGTTTACTGTTTCGAAAATGTAATATTTTTGCGTGTAGAGAGGATGCGCAGTAGACGCTAGACATGGTACATCCTTTTCTGTAATTCTATAATGAATTACAGAAAATAAAGTTAGCTCTCGCATTAATACACCAAATCAGAAATGTATGATAGTACTCTGGGTACTTCGATACATCGAAAATAAATATCGATCCCTCACATCGATTCTTATACTACTCCCACACCCTTTCATTTTTCTATTTCGTTCCACTCGAACGGACTTACGATCTTTGATTCACTTTTCAATTCAGTTATCTGCTTAGCATAATAACATGTATTCTTGTTTTATGGCCCTCGTGTGCTTTTGAACGTTTACAACGTCTTTGAGTTTCATTCACAAAGATGCCTGTCAAGGATGATTCTTAAAATTATGAGCGACCTCAGTACTTTAGTTCGATTTAATATGTCTTACACATTTGTATCCTCAGTTATTTCATTTAGTTTACAAAACGTTTTCTAAATAGTGTTAAATCAATTTTAAATCTTGATAAAAGAAAATAATTATTGTGTATTGCATCCGAATGAAAATGTTTCAGTTTATACAGTCTGCTTAACATTTCTAACCATTTGTTAAAAGAAGAAAGAAAAAAAAACTTTATTCCGAGACTGAGTCCCCTCAAATAACATAAATTTCGACTTAATATAATAGCTACATCAAACCAAGGCAATAAGAAATAAACGATTTAACATAAATTAAAAAAAAAATAATAAGGAATAAATTCAATTAGTGACAGTATAATTAACTAAGATTTACTGCTAATGATTAAAATAAACCAGAATTCAGAAATAAAAATGAATACATGAAAAAAAAATCTGGTGCGAACAACAAACGACTTTCCCTTAACTCCGTTTCTACGTGTAAAATCAATTTAAGAATTTTGAAATTCATTTAAATATGATTAAATTGAGTTAATAGAGAAACATGTGTTTTATTAAATAATCTATTACATTATTATCTGCGACAATCAGTTGTTTTTTTTATTGGCATTCATCACTCTCCGCTTACTTTTACTATTTTGTGTATGAGATAATATTTTTTCAAAAATCTTTAGCTTTCCAACAGTATATTATTGGGTTGTGTCACATGAAATGTCCGTTTTCAAGGTAAAGCATTTTTATTAAAAATACGATATGAAAACAAGACAATTTTATTCGAAGTATTTACCTTCTTTTTTCCCAACGTGACACCAACGTTTTTTATCCCCGAACTGAAAAACTCTGAGCTTTGAAGTGAAAAAAATCTGAAAACGCACTTTTCACTTGATCATCATTTTCAAAAAGTTTTTCTTTGACGAAGTTGTCTCAAATCCTGAACAGGTGGTAATCTGTTGGAGACAAGTCGAGAAAATATGGTGGGTGCGGAAGAACTTCGTAGCCCAGTTCTTACAATTTTTGCACGGTATGTTTCGAAAAATGGGGTGTTGCTGCCGCTCAGTTCCCCAAACGCCTTGCAAATATTCCTAGCGGCCTTAGCTGCTGAATGGCCGAGTTTAAACTCGTACAAAAATATTACTCGTAAATCGCGTGTTTACATGTTCATATTTGGAGGTATACTAAAAAGTAGGTAATTGAGTGGGAAGCTAATGTTTATAATACAAAGGTAGATGATTAGTAACCGTTTACTTTAAATATGTAAACATTCGGAAGAAAACAACAGAGACCTGCAAAATCCTTTATGTATTTAAGAAACTATAAAAACGGACATTTCATGTGAAACAACCCAATATAAATCTATATTACTGTTTTAATGTTAAATAATTGCACACAAAAATAATTTTGCTCTTTCCTCCTGCAGTTGGATATCGAATTCGCTCAACTTGTATATTTAGCTGTTTTTTAGCAATGCTAATCACATGATATAGTTAATTTTATGAAATCTACAAAATTAAAGGCACTTTAGAGAAAAAATATATATAAAATATCAAAATTTAAGCCCAGTTAGACTATTTCAATAAGAATGAAACCTAGGTGATATTGAATCCCATTAAATTTTACATCGATATAGCGTTAAAGCCGTTTTAACTATTCACAATCCTTTTTTTACACCTAATTGGCAAATTTTTATATATATATATATATATATATATATATATAAATAATAATAATATATCTATACTTTATTTAGGCATTCATAGAGGTTTTTCATGATTTATTGATATAAAGCATAAAGGGTCTCAAACTTTTGACCGGCACTATAAATATATACACACACACATACATACACATATTTGTACCAATACTCTCGGCGGTATGTACGGATGTAAAGTGCATTAAATAAATTCCTTTAAAACATTATTTAGGTAGGATCTTATCTCGACGGGTTTCGTTTCTAACCGATTCAAGGACTTTGCCATCAAGGGATAGCGAGAAATGAATTTCATTTGAGAGACTAAGTACTGCTTTAGAAAGTAACGTTCGCCCTCTTACTTAACAAGATAGGGGTCAAAGGAGTTGTTAAATATTACATTTCCGTCGGAGCTTGGAGTTGTGGCGTAATATTTAAAAAAATATCTGATATTTGAACCCGAGTTCTGGGTCACCATGGCTATTTTATTGCAAAGCCTTTGTATCCAAAGATCTAAACGAGAATTTAATATATTTCAGTTGTCTCTTAAGTGTATTGTGATTTTTGTTTAGCGAGTGAAGCTTACAACATAGATTAGTTATGGTTTCCGATATCCTGTGCTTCAGATCATAAAGAAAATTAACTGGGTAAATTATTCAGAATGTTTTTTTTTTTTCCTAATAATTATATTATTATTTTACAATTTATATAGCTGTGTTATGACAATCAATTAAAAAAAGAGCCTGAAAAAGACGTGCTGGCAACATTGTCAATTTATTTTCAAGAGAAATTGCTAAACAAGTTCAAAAAGCTACTACATCTTCGCTATTTCTTAACTGATTTCAATGACTTTTTTTGTTTTGTAGTAAATTTAATTCTTTATCGATCGACGGCAGACGTATCTTAAAATATTAAAATTTAATATAATAATTTAAAAATAATATAACGTTAATTTCTATTTATTCAACTAATAAATAGACAATTAATTTCTATTTTTGGATCTATTTATTCAAAAAAGTTGGAAAAAATGTTTCTTTTCTTTTTTGAATAAATAGATCCCCTTTTTCAATGGATGATGAAAAATAATATGATATTTTTGAATACAGGTTTTTTTTAAAAAAATGACATTTTAAAAAAATTATGACGACGCTGCTGAAAAGCGGAAAAATGAAAAGATAATTAGGATGGATATGCATGGTAGGTGACATAATTATTAAAAATAATTTATTATATGTTGTTTTAATTGAATTGTTGGAAATATATAAATGCAATGAGACTTTAATTGATTACAGAAGCTTGATAATGGCCCTAGAGGCTGAAACGTCGCGATGACTTGATTAAATAAACTGTTTTAAAAAAATATCCAAGAATTTCTTTTGAAAATCGGCCTGATAATTATCGAACAAATATTCAAACAAAAGAAAAATAACGACAATGATGAGAAAAAAATATAACGTTAATGTAATGTTCGTCGAACAAACAAAAAAAAAACCTGTAACTCTACAACTTATAAAGAGCCACGGTTTTGGTACTTAGTACCAACGGCCGTGCTAAGTATTAATTAGGTATAGATTACATTCAGCCGCCAGATTTTTCTCCAACCTTTAGGAACCCGCTTTGGCTGCGTACGCCCCAGGAGAGTCTTCATATCCCAGGGTCGATGCACGGCTGAAATAACAGAATCAATTATTCTGCAGAGATTCGAACCCGGGGCCGAGAGAACCAGTAGGCTTGCGCTCTAACTTGATACTAAAATTCTGTAATTTTTTTTTCTTGTTTATTGCGGTATCCTGGTTCTAAAACTGTATACTGATATTTCTTCCCCTTCAAAACTATTTGTATTAATAAATTTAAACATTCTTAATCGGTCACAATTTCAGAGCTAATTGGCAGATATCAATGTCGAATTGTTATGATCATCGTCGGATGCTCTGTAATTTTTCTGCCAAATTTCGAAAATAAAAAATGTAGATAGTTTCGGATAAAAGGAACAAAAATGTTTATCACTAAAAATAATTAAACAGAAATACAAAAATAAAAAAAATATATTGAAATCATGTTTTAGTATATGGAGTACTAGATAACGTCTCTCTGGGTGCCGGAGGCAATAATCCTTGGGGGGCTTTCAAATCTGTATGAACTGGGTACACAAAACTTATATCATTTATTTACCTATTAATTTGAAAATTAGGTACTTGCTTTGAATTAAAAAGAGTTTCTAGCGACATATTTTTTTTTAATACTTTTTTTATTGTTTGTTTGTTTATTTATTTAACGTCACTTTATGCTACTATGGCTAATCGGACGATGCTACAGTGGGAGTTCTAAATTTTGCCTATCCAGGTTTTATTAGGATAGGGATCTTTAACGAGTACCTGACATCGCACAGGCTCGGGACCACCTTTTAACGTCCCCTCCGAAGGACGGCGTAACTAAGGATTTTTTACTCCCATTAAAAAATCCTAGGACCACCTGCGGATTTGAACTCGTGACCTTTAGCATGGGAAGCTGTTACGCTAGCCACCCAGCTACAAGTGATCCCTTTTTTTTTTTTATTGTTTATTCATATTTTTAAAATAATTTTAAGGGGGACTGCGCCCACATTAAAACCACTCCTTTTGTTTCGTACGCCCATTACTCTATTCGCTAAGTTATAGAAAGACTTGTGGATATAATTAGTTGACCGTTGAGAATTCCTTCAGTATAGAAAGACTTGTTTTCCCTTAGGTATTTTCCGGATAAAAAAAAAATAAATAAATGAAAAAAGAATAATATGACTTTACAGAAAAAGTACTTATATAATAGAATTTTCTTTAAAGGTTTATTTTATTATAAGTATTTACGATATAAGAGGATTGGAAGTGAGCTTAAAATATAAAGGTTCCTTCTCTAACTAATGAAAGTAGTAAACTTTTAATTGAAATCCCCCGCAATGAAGACTGGAGTAATAAAGTTCGGTGTTTTATGGCCGACGCCCGGGAACCATCTCCACACAGCAACACTCCTCTTTTCTTCTGCCTCTTCCGCTAAAACTTTTAGTATTTCTTTGGGTCATTTCTTAATAATTTGTTTAAAAAAAGAAAGATAAAGTAACGTTAAAATTAATGGGACGTGACCGGAAGGTCTCAAAAGTAATATGTTTTCACATTGGATAAGTAGAAAAAAAATCCGTACCATTATACAACCCTAGGGTCATGGTTATAGGACATGGTTAAGTCTTAACATTAAAAACTCCGACGATTTCTCTATCCTACATATTTCCTCATTATCCAGTCCTACCTCACTGATAGATCCTTTAAAATAAATCATCATGGTTTCTCTTCTTCCATTTTCTCAGTCTGCCTGTGTTCCTCAAGGCAGCATCCTAGGACCCATTCTCTATACAGTCTATACAGCTGATATCCCAACCCATCCTAACACTTTCCTTTCTACCTGTGCTGATGACACTTGCGTTTTATCAGTAGATAATGATCCAGTTATCGCCTCTCACACTCTTCAACAAATGCCCAAGAACAAGACAAGAAACTGCCCGACGTTTTCGACTACTTCAACACTTACTGTACAAACGCTCTAGCCTTCCACTTAATTTAAAAGACTCATTCATATGACCATTATAAGACCGATATGGACTTACGGAGTAGAGCTGTGGGGTTCTACTAAACCATCGAACTCATCTCTATCCAATCCCTACAATCCAAAATCCTCAATGCTCCTTACTTTGTCACGAATTAGTTCATCCATAAAGACCTTAATATTCCATACGTTGCTGACTTAGTCCGAACCCGGTACCATTCGTTCCATGACAAACTTTATTCCTCCTCTAACCCTCTAGTTTCAATCCTTGCTTCCTCTTCGATTCCTGATTATCCTCCCAGGCGTCTGAAAAGAAGATGGCCCCGAGACCTTCTAGTTTAGACCCTTAGAGTGCTACCAATGGGTTGTGCCTATACATGTATTTCATGTAATTTTCTTAATTTTCATCACATTAATTGATGTATATCTTTGTACAGTTATAAATCCCAATAAATATGTGTAAAAAAAAAAAAAAAAAAAATTTCAATATGTTTGATTACAAGATATATGATATTTTTGGAAGGTTTAATTTGGCATTTTTTCTAAATTAGGGTTGTTATTAAAGAATTTAGCTTAAAGTACCTTATACAATTGTATGTAACGGAGAGGAATCCGTTTTTTCTCATTTTTCCGCAGTTCCAAAACAACTTTAGGTAAAAAAAATACATATATTTCCTATAATACCAAGTATAGGTTTGTATCCAGTGAAGGACCAGGTGGTTCAAAAAAAACGAAAAAAAAAGTTGTTTGTCTTTCAGTTAGGAGTAAAAGCTTCTCATAGTTTTCTCTCAATACATGTTTTTTTTTTGGAATCTTATAAAATTTGTTATTTATTTATTAACGTTCAGGCTCTTTATCTAATAGGGTTATTTAGCCCTTAATTCAAAATACAAATGTTTTAACAAAATAAATAAAATACAAAACAAGGTTTAGAGAAATAATTACAAAAAATAAAATAATAATAATAAATAAATAAAACCCGGTTGAAGCCAGGTGATTATTATTTCTTTGACCCTAAGTTTGAATTCCCTGGTCTTGGGCATAGAAGACTATTATGCTTTCTTCTACACCACAGTTAAACCCTGATTTATTCTTTTTTTGTTATGGGTGTCAATAAGGACCTTTTCGACTCACTTATCAGAAATTTAATAAAGAATATTTTCGTAATATAATATTTTTTGCTTGACCATTAAGGTCAAGTATAAGTCAGTATAAGTCAAGTCAAATAAAGTCCCGGTTAAAGGTGGGAAATGCGTGTTATTATTCAGTTGCTAAATTACTTAGCTCGCGGCTTCTGTTTAAAAACTTAAAGGTTAGAATTTATAAAACTATTATTCTTCCGACGATTCTTTACGGATGTGAAACGTGGCCGCTTACTTTGAAGGATGAACGACGGCTTAAGGCTTTCGAAAATAAGGTACTGCGTAGAATATTTGGTCCGAAGAGAGATGAGGCCACTGGGGAGTTTAGAAGGTTTGTATCCTGTGAATATAATTGAGTTGATAGCATCGCGAAGACTCAAATGGGCGCGTAAATGTTGTTGGGCTCGGTGATGAACGGATTCCGAGAAAGTTGGTATTCGAACCGACTGGTAGGCGTCCGAAAGGTAGGCCTAAGCGTCGATGGAAGGATTGCATTAAGGGTGATCTCGGGGGCTTGGGCTTGACCGGCGAACATTGGACGAGTCTGTGCAGTCGAAGTTTGGTGGTATCGGCATCGAACCTTCGGGTTTGGTAAGCCTATTATTATTATTATTAACCGTTAAGGAGCTTTTTGACTTAAAATAAAAAAATACTTTTTTGTTTATGTTGTGTAACTGTTTTGTGGATCTCACTATAAAAATGGATCACCGGAGATCTCGAAGCTAAACTTAAACGATTATTCAACTGCTTCATTCGCTTCATCTTTGGGATATCCAGGGACACTTCTGTTACCAGATTCTACGAAGAGTTAAAGTGGCTTTACCCCTCCTACCGTTGTAAATACTTCCTAGCAACCTTCCTCTTCCAATTCTCCAATCCAGCCGCCCATCTTACATCTCAGATATGTTTTCATTCAAATCCTCCATTCATTCCCGCAACACTCGTTCACGGCTTTCAGACCTGTATGTGGCGCCTCATCGAACCGCAGCCTTCGACAGATCCTTCCTAATCCGCTCCTCTTTCGTATGGAATTCCATTCCTTTATATATCCGACATTCTGATACTCTTCAGACCTTCAAATCCCGTCTATTCGACCACTTCCTCTTTATTTAATTTTCAAAGAGCCATAAATAGATTTGCAAATTCAATTTAAATTAGTTAAATAAAATATATAGAAACAATAATTTAAATGCAACATCTTACATTGTGGTGGACCTGTATATTTAACTATATTATTTCAATAATTTAACATTAAAACAGTAAAGCACTATTAATTAAAATATTGTATATATGGACATATTTTTCTGTTTTATCTTTTGTCTAGTTTTGCTATTATTGATTAGAATTATTATTATTAGAAGCTACCTTTTAATGTATCACTATTGTTCACTTTTTTATTTTCTATTATTTTTTGTTTGTTTTATGTTTTTACTCTAAGACACTAAAGTTCTGTTTGTATGCTTTGTAAAATTATTCAAAAGGGACTTGTCCCAGAATAAATAAAGAATTTATTATTATTATATTTATTGGCTATTAAGATCAATGCTGTTTTAATGCTGTCCTTCAATCTATTTTTTTTTGTTATCGTGTCGTACTTTTTTCGTTTCAAACAGAGCGGCCTTGTTTTATTTATATTTATTTTCTTGGAGTAAGATATAAAATTGTGAAGTACGATCTTTTCCATTACTAGGGATAAAGGGGAATAAGAAAAAGAAGGGTCCAGACCCGAAGTAATGGGGTTGGAACCACAGAGGTCCGACCCTAGTTCATCTCAGACCATCACGAACTATATGAGCTCTACCAAACACTGCATCGTACTTCTATGGTAAAAAGATAACTTCATTTTATCTCAATTCCAAAGTTAATTGCGGCTTACATTCCAGTCCTATTTTTTATTTGTATTAAGTTTGTGTGTGGAATGTTCTTTTATTTTTGGCGCCTGAACAGGTACAGTTTTTATTTTAAAAACTGTCTTATATTATCCTTTTCTTTCTCGAATACTCAAATTAATTTTATATGAAGCCATTCTAGTAATTAACTACCCGTCGGAATTGAACTTTAGAGATTTACTAAACCATAGAATTCCTCCCGTATCCAATTCTTATAATCCAAAATCCTTGCTTTGTCACGAATGAACTGATCCATAAAGACCTTAATGTTACGCATGTTGCTGATTTGGCCTGATCTAGATACCACCATTCCTTCCATAAAAACTCAATTCTCATTCCAATACAATAGTTCCTATCCTATCATACTCTTCGATTGCTGAGAATGTTCCGAGGTGTTTGAAAAAAAGATGGAAGCGAGACCTTCTCATTTTTTATGTTTTTAAGTGCTGCAAATAGATAGTTTTTTACAAGTGTATATTTAATTTTGCCCATAATTATGAAAGTGATTTAAGTCATATATTTTTTGTGTCGACATATTTAATGAATTGCATTTGAACGAATTAAAACATATTTTCACATTATACGAAATATTAATTTGTTAAAGTTCATTTTTGACGATATCATAAAAATTACATTGAATAAGTTTAGTTTAAACTAATATGGTGGGAAATAAGTGATAAATTCTTTTTTTTTTTTTTTTGATTTAGACCGCTTTCATAATTATGTGCATAATTTATTCCTTAAATTTACTTTATGTATTCAGTAATACAGTTGTAAATTTCAATATACATAATAATAAACAAGTAGCAGTGCCCCACATATTTCCTCGCAAATCTTTTATTTTAAGCTCATTTAGTTTATACGTGTATATATATATATATATATATATATATATATATATATATATATATTTATATATATTATGTGTGTGTATATGTATGTGTGTATATGTATGTATATATATATATATATATATATATATATATATATATATATATATATATATATATATATATATATATATACAGTGAGGACTTTTAAATTGTTTAATCAAAAACAGATGTGCCCTTGGAAAAAAACTTAGAATATGCCTGAAATGTTCTGCTTTTTAAAGAACAAAATGCAAAATTTAAAAGTCATGATCGTGCACCAGATTTTTTATTTTATTTTTAATTTATTCCTAGTTTTTTATAATTTGAAATATTCAAGTCGAGTTGAGTTTTAAAAACCATTCCAGTAGTCCAGGAGCTATGTAGCAATACAGCCTTGGGATGCTCAGAACTAAAGCTCATGGAAACCACGATTTCAATTATGACTGGCAACATTAAGACTTGCGACAGTCAGGGAATGTAGAACTTAACTTTCTTAGCAACTCGCTCTTTCGTTACTTACAATTTTCGGTAGTAATATAAATTAAAGATACAGTATTGAATATGACTGTTCTTAGTTCAGCAAAATTAGGTTTTAACACGAACATACAAAAACAAGTTTATTAACTTGTTTTTACCGGGGACGGGAAGAATAAAAAAAAACTTTTCAAAGTTTTATACCTTCTAAATGAATGTATAAATTTTCAATCAAGCATTAATGAATGGTTACGCAGATATTGTAGAGACAGTAAACTGAGCATTTATTTGATGAAATAAGTTAACAGAATGTTGAGTTTCGAAGTTTTTTCACTAAAAATTTTATCTCGCAAACTATTAAACCATATGTCTATTACTTCTAAAATAAAAGCTAATTAAACGGGCCATTATTTACTTATCTGAATAATTTTCTAAGGAAGTAAATATTTCATGATATTTTACATAATGAATTAAAGAACTGTCGTTTTCCGGAAAAAAAAGAAGAGTTTTTACTTGTAAAAGCTTAACTTGAACACTATTAAACGCAAAAATATCTTTTACTACTACAATTGGAGCTCATTAAAGTAGGAATTATGTACTTTATCTTAATAATTTTTGAAGTAAGAACAGTTTCTAAAAAGGGCCTTCTGCCGAGTGTGAACTCTTGATTTTTTTTTTTCTGTTATGCCAGCCCCTACACCATTGTTGAACCCATAACAATCAAATGATAAATTTTCGAACTTATGGTAAAATTCTTCTAATTAACGTAGGTGCCTTCTTGAAATCGACGTTTCAATTTTTTTTTTTGTATAATCATGAGGCAGGATATCGGACTTGGAACGTAACGAAGCATTATGTTCAATTTTGTTGGGATCGATTCCGTAGAATGACTCTCGAGTTAGGCCGGAGGATGACACCTGAGGCTCACACTAATGACCGCATTGTTAGGCCCGAGTGATGAATCGAAGTCCATCCCTCAACTATCTCAGAGGCTGCCCTCTCTCACGGTCTCTGTACCGACAGACATACCTCTTCGTGGTGGACAACATCTGGATCTGGAGGGTACAAGTCTTGGTCCGAGTGAGGCCTGAGATGTATGATGGGCGGCTGTATCGGATGACATATTTAAATCTTCGTAGGATTGAGTGATAGAAGTATCTCTGGAGATCCAGAAGATCAATCGGATGAAGCGATTAAATAAACTTTTTAAATTCCCCCTTAAAAATCTCCAGAGACACCCCCTAACACCGTACAGCAATAGTGGGGAAATATCAGGGAGGATACCAGTAGCCTACGGTTTTCAAGAGTAAACAGGTGACGTTTATTCCCTTTAAAGTGATGAAGGAGCGACGGGAGATGTCGGAAATATGTTTTTTTGATAGAGAGGGTTCGGTCTATACGAGGCTTTGTAGTCTACACGGGACAGAGAGTGGGGGATTCATGCCAGAGTTAAAAGTCCTCTTCCCCGCCTAAGGCGGTAAGAGGTTAAATCGTAATTATTTTATCCTAATATAGGTGGAATAATCAGGAGTCAATCTTTGTTTTAAATGTTTTTAATTTTGCCAACGTTTCGGCTAAAGCTGAAGTTTATCCTTGGACATGGCTCAGTAATGCCCTGATTATGGCTCACAAGCTTGATTCGAAACGTTGGGCAAATTAAAAACATTTTAAAACAAAGACTGACTCCTGATTATTCCACCTATAATAGCTCCTACAGTTGACTAAACATAGTCAATATTTTATCCTAAGTTTTGGGTGAACTGGTTGCTGGGAAAGGCGTTCATCCCCTCGGCTATCTCGACCTCTAACATATATACGACGTATTAAAATCAATAAAAACACTGCTTAGTGGCTCAAATTTGATTTAATATCCCTCAAAAAAGCTGCATTAATCCCCAACTTGCTACATGTAACATGACAAAATATTACATTTTGAACTCTGCTTGCTGTTGGAAATAGCACTATGCGGGTCCCATTGAAATTTAAGCGACGCTCCACTACAGGTACACTCTAAATAAGGTTTTGGAGGATACAAGTCCATGGTTTTGGAAGATTCGAGTCCAAGGATTTGCTCGATACGAATCCACGGACCTGTAACAGAAGTGTTCTTCCCCCTCCAGGTTTAAGAATCGTTTTCCAGCCCATTACCCGGAGAACAATCGAATAAGTGGCAAGCGGACGCACTGGAGAATGGCCATAATGAATAATATATAACTCGGAGTCTTGTTAGAGATTCATTTATGCGCAATTTGATTAACGTCTCAGTTGTATGTACAACCGCAGCCAATGTGATTAATTGTCGCGTTTGTTTAATCCTTTATGCAAATACCTTATTGTTACGGATATGAAGCACAGGTAGTCAGGTTATCTTATTCCATTGTTAGCTCATCTTGGCAACTTCGCTTACGTGCTCCACACATTTTTTTTTGGACTAACTCTAACGCTTCAAAATGTAAGAAAGGAATACTTTAAAACCTGTTAATAGACTGGAATTTTCATGATTTAGACCATCCACAGATTGAACTTTATTTTTATTTATGCCCTTACCAGGTACTATTCCCTTCATGAGAAACACCATTTCTTGCTTCCTCTTCGATTCCTGATAATCCTTAGAGACGTCTGAAAAGAAGATGGACGTGAGACCTTCTGACTCATAAAATTGTATGAAGCACTATCTATTGGTAGTTATTCTACACGTGTATCATACCTTTATACATTTACTGTATTTATAAACGTAAATATAAAAAAAATACAAGTGTGTTAATAAAAACCGGTAAAGAAATGGGACTCGAATTAAGCATCGATAAGACGAAATATATGACTAGTAGCAGAAACGGTGGCGATCTTGGTGATATTGATACATCAGGGAATACTTTTGAACACGTAGACAAATTCAAGTATTTAGGTTCAATGATAACAAGAAAAAATGAAATCCAGGAAGAAATAAAGTCCCGCTTAAAGGTGGGAAATGCGTGTTATTATTCAGTTGCTAAGTTACTTAGTTCGCGGCTTCTATCTAAAATCCGACGGTTCTTTACGGATGTGAAACGTGGCCGGTTACTTTGAAGGATGAACAACGGCTTAAGGTTTCCAAAAATAAGGTACTGCGTAAAATATTTGGTCCGAAGAGAGATGAGACCACTGGGGAGTTTAGAAGGTTGCACAACGCAGAATTGCGGAACTTGTATCCTGTAAGTATAATTGAGTTGATAGCATCGCGGAGACTCAAATGGGCGAGTAGAGTTGTTGGGTTCGGTGAGGAGCGGATTCCGAGAAAGTTGGTATTCGCTGATCCGACTGGTAGGATTGCATTAAGGCTGATCTCGGGGGCTCGGGCTTGAACGGTAAACATTGGACGGGTCTGTGTTGGCGGAATTTGGTGTATCGGCATCGAACTTCGGTTCGGTAAGCCTTTATTATTATTATTATTAAATTTAAAAAAACTTTTTTATAAATACTAAGGTGCTATTGTTTGTTTTTTTATAATAAATAGATTCGGCATCATATTGCAAATAAAGGATATAAACAAAAAGTACCGAAAATTATGACCAACAAAAAAAAAAAAATAAATAAAAAGTATAATATTAATATACTCATATTACCGGAAGAACTAGTTCGACATTAGAGGAAGAAAATTGGGCTAATATATATTAGATGGTATTAGTTGAAGGATTTTCATAGCACTAAACGATTAGAACATGTGCGTAGCCAGGATTTTCGTAGGGGGCGGGGAACAGACAGCTTGGAAATCGTTATAGGGAACAGGGTTCCGTGTTTTTCATAATTACGTATAGTAATTGCAAGTGTGGTATCTAGTGGCTGTGTTCCTAGCACGCTAGTCTACCACGCCAAAGGTTCAGAGTTCGGATCTCACCGCCCGCTTTTTCAAGGATGTAATTAAATGGGAATTCACTCACGGCCTATCTCCTGGGCATGGAAGCCCGTCAGCCAACTGGTGGACAAAAAATAAAAACCCTGCGAATTACACAAAGGTCTGTTATTTCCAAAATAATTCTAATATAGTTAGTTATTGTTAGGTTCCTTTAATTAAAATAATCCATTTTCATTCAACTCATTTTATTTTCTTATTTTTTTCTCCCTACGTTTCGGCCTTTTGCCATTTTCAAGGGATCTATAAAAATCATTTATTTTATAGGGAGGGAATACATTTCTTTATTCCAGTGGATAATAACAACCAGGACAGGGCTGGTCAGCTTATAATAGTTTTATTTTTATTTTATTAAATTATGACAAAATATATATTTATATGAGTGCATGATGGAATATAAATAGGTATGTAAATTGCTTTATAAGAATGTAAAAAAAAATTTTGTTTATCTTTTAGTTTTAAAATAAATGGTTTTTATAGATCCCTTGAGAATGGCAAAAAGCCGAAACGTAGGGAGAAAAAAATAAGAAAATAAAATGAGTTGAATGGAAATGGGTCATTTTAATTAAAGGAACGTAACAATACAATTATTCATTCAAACAACTTTTAATTGTAATAAAAATTAATAAATAGTTATATTAGGGTATAGCACTTTATACAGCTGTCTAAAGGAAATTAAACAATAAATAAAACAAGGAAAATGATTAATCACCACTGCTAATTTTAAAACGATATAGCTCTGCTATTTCTAAACCGATTTTAATTATTCTTTTATTCGTTCTGTAGAAAAATTAATTCTCTAGCGCAAAGCACTTACATCTAAATTATTTTATTTATGTTAAAAAATAACTGATCTAAGGCTTAATATATAGGCAAAATCTCATTTGTTTCTGTTTTATAATTAATAGCGGTGTAGTGAATCTAAAACTCTCTAGATTTTTTTTTTTGAGTTACAAGCGAATATATATAAACAATATTTAAATTTTTGCTTTTCTTTTTTTTTATTCGTCGCGGTGTCCTGGTAGTAAAACTCTCTCTCTCTCTCTCTCTCTCTCTATTATATATTTATTATATATATATTATTTTATATATTATATTTTTTTTTTTATCTTTAAAAATAACTGATTTATAGTCATATTTGTAGGTGAAATTTCAATTTTTGGTTAAAAAAATAGAATAAAATTTGTCTCTATATCCAAACATAACTGAGTTATTGAATTCAATCACTATTAATCGGCCTCCATTTCATAACTAATCTGGGGATATCAAAATCTAGGTGTTAGGATCATCGTTGGATGATTTAGTATTTTCATCCATAGTATTTTTGTGCGAGAGTAAAACCAAAAATAATTCAATCCAGTAGTTTAAGAGGAAAGATTTTTTTTTTGTTCGTTGTTTGTTTATTTATTTAACGTCACTTTATCCTAAATTTTGCCTGTCCAGGTTTTATTAGGATTGGGATCTTTAACTAGTACCTGACATTGCACAAGCTCAGGACCACCTTTTAACGTCCTCTTCGAAGAACGGCATAACCAAGGATTTTTTACTCCCATTAAAAAATCCTAGGACCACCTGCGGGTTTGAACCCGTGGCCTTTGGCATAGGAGGCTGTTATGCTAACCACCCACCTACAAGTGATCCCTTTTTTGTTCGTTATTCGGATTCTACTTATCTTGTGACATAATCAAATTTCGATGGGGGTAACTTTTTTTTGGTAGATTACAAAGGTTCATTATTGAAAATAATAAACAATAATGAGTAGGGAATGATGACTATCCTATCACTTATCAACGACAATCGCGATGTGCAATCCTATGAAACCACTTGGACCTGCATGGACTGTCGCGCCGTACGAAAACATATGTTTTTCGTCAGGAAAAGAATGTTCTATTTCAAGGAAACAGGATGTTTTGAACGAAGCGATCTCTATGAAGGACCTCTCTTTTAGAAGATATAAAGACTCCTTAAGAGATATTTGAGATTGGATCAGAGGCCAGCAGCTAACAGTAGAAGAGGTCTTTTTTTCTGGAGGGGGTCGTGACGTCACGGCTGGAGGGGGTTGTGACGTCACTCCTGGAGGGGAGAGCCGCATTCCAGACCAGATCACCTGTTCCCACACCGCCCGCCGTATTAATCATCTACACTCCGGCTCGAGGCAGGGGATAATGTAAATTAGCCTCAGCGCTCGGTAGAGGGGATGTTCTGGTCGGAACGAATTAGCCGGGTACGAGGTCCGGATGGTATCCTAGAAGATAGGAGGATCTTAGTAGTTGAGGATAAGTAGGAACAGAGTCGGCGTCCTTCAGTTCTAGACTCTGACGGTTGAGTATCTTGAAGAAAAGTTAATGCTTTATTAAGAAATGAAATTCGAGGCGTTAGTTCCTTTATTTTTGTAACACAAGCAAATATAAACATTTACAGGTTAAGCTTAAAAACCTTCGACGCATATTAAGTACACTTTAATTTTACTTTCACTTACTATATATCGTAAGGGGAAGTATTGCGATCGTGAAAATTTTCGAATTCCAGTTTTCAACGGAAATACACGTTTTAGGGTCCTTTGAGTCCAAATAACCAAGTCCCGCAAAAAGGTCTGTGTGTGTGTGTGTGGTAACTCCCGGGCGGAAACGGTAAGTTCTAAGAAACAACAACAATTTAAGACAAATATGCGCCCGAGACGTTACAAAACCTTTTTCATTAATATGAGCTTATCAGAAGATCCACTTTCTACCATGCATTTTGCACCTTTTTTCGATTTTCTCGAAAACGGTTCCGACGATTTTGATTAAACTCGCTATATCGATGTAGAATTTAATGTGCTATAATATCATGTAGTTATAATTCTGATTAAAATGGTCTGACAGGGCTTAAATGCAAATATTTTACATTTTTTTTCCTGTAAAGTACCTTTAATTTTGTAGATTTTGTAAAAATAAATATATTATCTTGTTACCACCGATGAAAAACACATAAATATATAAGTTGAACGAATTTAATATCTAACTAAAGAGGAAAAAATGAAAAAATATTTTTTTAATGCAATTTTTTTATTTTGAACATAGCAACAGTAATATACACGTATGATATACCGTTGGAAAGCTAAAGCTTTTAGAATAAATATTATCTAATGAACAAACTTGTAAAAGTTAATAAAAAGTGATGAATGATGTGTTCGCTTTGTAATAGAAAAGAAGTAGAAAATACCTTCCATTTCCTCGCCACATGCCCCATTTTATCTGAAATTAGAATAAGGTGTTTCGGAAAGAAGTATTTAAACACCGATGAAGTAATAAACTATCTTAATGGACAGAACTGGATGGCTGTGTATAAATATTGTAAAATAGCATGGCCCTACAGATATAAACTTATAAAACAGTTTAACTATATTTAAAAATTGTAATATATTTATATATATGTAATTGTTCATTATTATTGTTATTGTTTTGTTTTTTTTGAGCCTGATAATGAAATAGTTGAATTAGTGAGTGAGATTATTTTACTGTTATTGTGTAGTGTATTGTATATGAATATAGTTACTGTTATATAAATTGTAAAATTGAACAGGTCGGCTCCGGACTAGACGGTCTAAAAGACCATAGTTCTATTAATGTTTTTTTATATGTTATATTTTTGTTGTAATATGCTGAAATAAAAAAATAAAAAAACATTTTTCTCTCTATCTATCATCTAAAGAGTGATGAAAAGCCGATAAATCTGATTATTTTAGATAATAATATAATATATTTTTTAACAAAACACGTGTTTCTATATAAATTCAATTTAATTATTTATTTAATGGTTTCACGTATTTCAATGTCTAACTGTATTAGAAAATCCTTTCATTGATTTTAAAAATGGAAGTAAGTGAAAGTCGTGTGTTGCCCGCACCAGATTTTTTACTGCTAGACTAGAGTAAAAATTCGTACTACCGTTAAATTGACCATATGTTCAAAAGTAATGTAAATATTATTGGGCGATTTTACAAGAAAAATTAGGATGATCCATCCAAAAGGGAGAGGGGGATAGGAATCACAAAACACTAAAACTGTACACGGCTCCGACGAAAAAAAGGCGGAGAAAAAAAGAAACACTTGCAGGAGATAAGAAGAATTAGGATATCTTTTTGGTCACTTCCATTACCTGGCACCGAATTGACGTATTTCAAATTCGGAAAATGGCGAAAGGGATACGGTGTACTGACAGGGCATTTTCGGTTTAGTATCTTCAGATGCCGTTTTCTAAATTCCTTTTTGAGGTATAGTGCGCTTTGCTAATGCGAATCCGTATTTGGAACTTTGTTCAGTGTTTCGATCCCGTCAGCTCATAGTAAAAAAATAAAATAAAACTCTTTATATGACGTATAGAAAAACTCTCTATCAAATCAAAGGTTTTTCATTATTATATGGTCTTAAAAATAGATTTGCTGTCTCCCTCATGCTCACCCATGCCATGCTATCCTTACGTTTAAGTACATTTGCTTGTTGTAATTTTAAATAATTTTATCGCCGCTTTAGGCTGCTTCAACACTTACTAGACAAACGGTCAAATCTGCCTCTGAACTACAAAAGTCTCATCTACATGACTATTATAAGACCAATCTGGACTTACGGAGCAGAGCTTTGGGGCTCTACTAAACCATCAAATTCTTCTCGCATCCAATCCTTACAATCCAAAATCCTTCGTAAAATCCTCAACGCTCCTTACTTTGTCACGAATAAACTTATCCATAAAGACCTTAATGTTCCCTTTGTTACTGATTTGTCCCGGACCAGGTATCAATCCTTTCATGACAAGCTCCATTCGCACTATAACCCACTAGTTTCAATCCTCTCTTCCTCATCAATGCCGGATAATCCTCCGAGGCGCCTGAAAAATAAATGGCCCCGGGACCTTCTAGTTTAGAATATTTTTAGAGTGCTTCCAATGGGAAGCTTCTCTACATGTATATCAAGTCATTGTATTATATAACACATCACATTTACTTGGTGTATATTTGTTAATAATAATAATAATAATAATAATAGGCTTAGCGAACCCGAAGGTTCGATGCCGATACCACCAAATTCCGCCTACACAGAATCGTCCAATGCTCACCATTCAAGCCCAAGCTCCCGAGATCAGCCTTAACGCAATCCTCCCATCTCCGCTTCGGCCTACCTTTCGGACGCCTACCAGTCGGTTCAGCGAATACCAACTTTCTCGGAATCCGTTCCTCACTAAGCCCAACAACTTTACGCGCCCATTTGAGTCTCCGCGATGCTATCAACTCAATTATATTCACAGGGTACAAACTCCGCAATTCCGCGTTGTGCAACCTTCTAAACTCCCCAGTGGCCTCATCTCTCTTCGGACCAAATATTTTACGCAGTACCTTATTCTCGAAAACCTTAAGCCGTTGTTCATCCTTTAAAGTAAGCGGCCACGTTTCACATCCGTAAAGAACCGTTGGAAGAATAATAGTTTTATAAATTCTAATCTTTAAGTTTTTAGATAGAAGCCGCGATCTAAGTAACTTAGCAACTGAATAATAACACGCATTTCCCACCTTTAATAGGGACTTTATTTCTTCCTGGATTTCATTTTTTCTAGTTATAATTGAACCTAAATACTTGAATTTCTCTACGTGTTCAAAAGTATGACCTGATACATCAATATCACCAAGATCGACACCGTTTCTGCTACTAATCATATACTTCGTTTTATCGGTATTTAATTCGAGTCCTATTTCTTTACCGGTTTTTATTAACACACTTGTATTTAGTTGTATGGTTTCCGTGTCTTCACCTAGCAGTACCAGATCATCGGCATACCCCAAAACCGGAATCTTGTCACCCATATTTAAGCCTTTCTCGGTACACATCACCTTTTCTATGACATATTCTAAAGCTATATTAAATAACACAGGTGAAAGGGAGTCACCCTGTTTCAAACCCGATCGCACCTCAAATCTCTCGGAGTAATTATGACCGATTCTAACTTTATGGAATGTTTCCGACAAACACATCTCTACTAGGTTTACTAACTTTCTAGGTATTCCCTGTTCAATCATGATGTTATATAGCTTCTGACGGTCTATTGAATCATAAGCCTTTTTAAAATCGATATAAAGTTGATGGACTACACCGTTGTATATTTGTTAATACAGTTGTAAATACCAATAAAATAATTAAAAAAAAAAATATATATATTTTTGAAATGTCGAAAGTTTTCTCTCATTTTAGAAAATTTAGTTTTCGTTAGTGGAACATTTAATTTTTATACTACCAAAAAGAAATATCTCGACAGTTTCATTTATTCAAAAATTAATTATTTCGCTTACTTTTATTTTCATTTAGTAATACATAAGAGAGATACACTTTATTCAACAAGTGGTGCTGCCCAACTTAATTGGGTTGCTAATAACACAGCTTACTTTGTTTTTCCTTAATGGTTAATTTTATATATAAATATATTAACATCTTAAAAATCTTAGCATGCAATATACATAAAAATGGATTAATTTTTTCTTTTGACATTTTTTTTTCCTTTCAATTTTCTTTTTTTTTTTTTTTTAACACTTTTTTTTCCTAAATTATTTTTGTCATTTTATTCTTTTTTTTTTCTTTTCTTGTTTATCTCTCAAATTTATTCAAATATATGTATGTAACAAAAACAAAAAAAAATATTAATAATGATCACAATAATGCCTATGGCAACCATATGTAACTCCGCTTCAATATTAAAACTCCAGTATTTACAATAAATATAATAAAAGAATTGTATAAAAAGGGAATTTAATTTGATGCATGTTTTATTGCGATTAAAATATTCTTAGAAGGCTTATATTTCAATATTTAAGTTTTTAATTTTTAGATTTGAAAAAATTAATCATTTCTTCTTTTTAGCATTGATATAAAACAGGTATATATGTATCACCTGACCGAAGTTGATAACCAACTAAAAGAGGAAACAAAACAAATTAATTAGTATTTAATTTATTTATTTTTTACTTAGAAATATACATATATTTATTTATATATTGCGTTGATGCAAAATTAATGCAGGTTTTTAGTAGGTATTGTAAATACGCCATATCTTTACTTTAACCATATATATTTAATCAAAATAATTTCCATCTGAATCAATGCACTTTTGCCAACGTTCAACAAGCTTTCTTATTCCACCAGAAAAAAAATCCGAATCCCTGGACTCAATGAAATCACGAAAAGAATTTTCAATGTCGTCCTGGTTTTGAAAATTTTTCTCCCTCAAAAAGTTGTCCAGATGCCTGAAAAAGTGGAAGTCTGTAGGAGAGAGGTCAGGTGAATAAGGCGGATGTTGGAGAACTTCGTAGCCCAACTCGTGCAGTCGTCGAAGCGTTGGTTGTGCAACGTGTGGTCTGGCGTTACTACTGGCACCCACTTGGCCAACTTTTTTACCTTACCAATTGCTTCCAAGTGGCGTACAACTGTGGATTGGTTCACACCGAGTTCCGCCTCCATTTCTCGTGTGGTTTTGGTTGGGTCTTCTTCCACTTTTGACCTCAGCTGGTCGTTGTCCAGAGCAAGATGACGGCCCCGACCTTCCTTGTCTTCGAGTTCGAAATCTCCTCTGCGAAACTTCTGGAACCAACGCTGCACCGTGCACTCATTAATAGCCCCCTGACCCCACACTTCATTAAGATTACGAGCCGTTTGCGCAGCGCTGCGCCCTAATTTAAATTCGTAAAAATAAATTTGACGAAAATCGCACTTTGACATTTTCGATTCAAGACCTTTGAACACACTGAACAAAACGATTTTACTAAACAAATTCATGGTGAAAGAGAGGGTATTAGATAAGGTTTGTTTTGTATATAAGATCAATGTTGGATTAGCTTTGTTTACACATGGAATTAAGATATTGCAATAGAGGAAACCTGCATTAATTTCGCATCAGCCCAATATGTATAATATACCATTGGAAAGCTAAAGTGACGATTAGGGCTGAAACGATAATTGTTTAAAAAAATTGTACAATGATATATTGTTAATACTAAATATTAAAGTTTCAAGCGTAACAGAAAGTAATTCTTTTAAAATTATTTTAAATCTTGAGATGATTTTTCACAAACATCTCGCGTTTTTCTTCTGGGAATATAACTCCAGATTAGAAATGTTCACAGAAAAATTTAGTGCACGTGATGTTTCTGAAAACTCGTGTACGGCCTACCGTACATGGGAGCAACGGTACACAACAGACAGGCAGTCGAAAGCTAAGGTGTTTATTTTATCTTCGTGTTCTATCCCGGAGGTACCTACTTAATAGTTATTATAGGTCTTTACCTGCTGCGGGTCAGCGTGAGAAACACAGATCCTAGAAACGAAAACTACTTAAATAAAACATTTTGTTTAACTACGGGAACGCTTTGATGGAGGTTAAGGGAGAAAGGCGTGTGGTAGGCTATTATATTGGGTTGTGTCACATGAAATGTCCGTTTTCAAGGTAAAGGATTTTTATTAAAAATGCGATATGAAAACAAGATAATTTTATTCCAAGTATTTACCTTATTTTTTCCCAACGTGACACCAACTTTTTTTATCCCCGAACTGAAAAACTCTGAGCTTTGAAGTGAGACAAAATCTGAAAACGCACTTTTCACTTGATCATCATTTTCGAAAACTTTTCCTTCGACGAAGTTGTCTAAATTTCTGAACAGGTGGTAATCTGTTGGAGACAAGTCGGGAGAATATGGTGGGTGCGGAAGAACTTCGTAGCCCAGTTCTTACAATTTTTGCACGGTATGTTTTGAAACATGGGGTCTTGCTGCCGCTCAGTGAGATCATGAGGTACCCATGTATCGAGCTTTTTTATTTTCCCAATACACTTTAAATGTCTGGAAACGGTAGATGCACTTGCATTTAGTTGTGCTGAGAGTCCTTTAACTGTTTGGTAGGGGTTTCCTTCTACTGTATGTTTGAGGACATCGTTGTCTATTACGGACGGAGGTCTTCCTCGGGGCAAGTTTTCCAAGTCGTTATCCCCAGCTAAAAACTTAGTAAACCAACGGCGAATGGTCCGTTCATTAACACTTCCTTCCCCGAGTTTAAACTCGTACAAAAATATTACTCGAAAATCGCGTGTTTCCAAGCTCATATTTGGAGGTATACTAAAAAGTGGGTAATTCATTGGGAAGCTAATGTTTATAATACAGAGGTAGAGGATTAGTAACTGTTTACTTTGAATATGTAAACATTCGGAAAAAACAACAGAGACCTGCAAATTCCTTTATGTATTTAAGAAACTATAAAAACGGACATTTCATGTGGTACAATCCAATATTATGACTGAAATATGTTATCTTTTGATTTGATATACTTCCTTTACCTCTTTAGTTTAATTATTTACCCTTATCTTTAGCTATATGTTTTCTGAAATTTGAAACAAATTTCTCGAAGAAGAAGAAAATAAAGTTTATTTGCAATATATTTACAAATGTTTTCAGATGAGACATCCTTACAATCAGCAGTTTTTTTTTTTATTTTTAGTAATTATAATTCATTAGCCTAATGACTTAAATGTAATAAACTGAAATGAAATTGAAGGGCAGTTGTAGGAAAAATCTACAAACAACTGCATATAAAAAAGAATAATGATCAAAATATTTTTTATATATATTATAATTAGTATATATCATTTTTTTTTTTAATAGATTTATTGCTATTTACAACTGTATAATGAAATACGTCTAGTAAATGAGTTACAAGATACAATGTCATGGTTCACAGTGGGGTACTACCCATTGGCAGCTCTCCAAGACTATGTTAAACTAGAAGGTCCGGCACCTCGAAAGATTATCAGGGATTGTAGAGGAAGCAAGGATTGAAACTAATGGGTTACTGTGGGAATGAAATTTGTCATGAAAGGAGTGGTACCTGGTTCCCGCCAAGTCAGCAACATAGGGAACGTTAAGGTCTTTATGGATGAGTTTATTTGTGACAAAATAAGGAGCATTGAGGATTTTTCGAAGGATTTTTTATTGCAAGGATTGGAGACCGGAAGAAGATGGTTTAGTAGAGCCCCATATTTCTACTCCGTAAGTCCATATAGTCATGTAGGTGAGTATTTTGTACTTATGTGGAAGATTAGAACTTTTGTCCAGTAAGTGTTGAAGTAGTCGAAAACGTCGGGCAGTTTCTTCTCTTTTCTGTCTTGTATGAGGGTTCCAAGTGGGACGTTTGTCCAGGTGCAGTCCTAGGTATCGAATCAGTGATTGAAAATATACAATTTATAAATTAAAACAAACTATCTTAATTGAACAACACATGTTTTGTCCTTTTATAAGTGAAGCGTTTTAAAGATGATTTATTGTAATTAACTATTTCTTTTATTAATGGATTTTCGGAGGCTGGAGTTTTACTGAAATAAGAATAAGTTTGAGAATGTACAAATTGTTTAACTGTGGAAAGCTGCAGGTCTTGTAGCATAGAGGATATTTTTGTGTAGCGGTGGTAATTATTAATTATCCGCTTTGACAGGTTTAGGAATATTTCAAGTTTTTAGTAATTAGTTGAGCTCCAGACTGGTGTGGCATATAGTTATCAGCGGGTGGATAACTGCTTCAGATATTAATAATTTGTTATGAGGGCCCAAATAGGAGTTTCCTGTGGAAATAAGGAAACATTTTAAATATCATTTTTTTCACTTTATCGGTTTTTCTATTGATTCTTCAGTGAATGTAAGGGATTTGCCTAAAGTTAGCTCTAGGTACTGCACGGATAAAAAAATACTTTGACCCACTCTATCTTTGTTAGTGTTGCATGAATAGAAAATTTCCGGAAAGTTTCCATATCAGAAAGGGTATAGCAAGTTTAGAATGGTAAATCTGCACCCGAGGCTTTTTTGACTCAAACATGGGGCATCTATTTGGAGTCGAAAAAAAACAAAAAAAAACCTAAATTTGTCAGCTTTTTTTTCGGTTTCGAGATTTTTTTTTAAAACCTCTTTTTTCGATTTTTTTTTTTTTTAATATTAAAATTTGAAATTAATTAATGATGATTATTTTCTCCGATTTTTATAAGTAAAAGGCATTAAAAAAATATATGATCATCTTTCTTAATTAAAAAAGCATAATTTTAGCGGATGGAAGAAAATAAAAATATATATATATTTTAAACTTTTTCGAAAGGTGTCAATCACCGATTATTTTTCAGAAAATGTGTTTTATACTCCTCTATACACAGGATTTTTTTCCGAATTTTTCGATGTGGTAGGACAATATAAAAAAACAAAAAACAAATATATATATTTTTTAAACATTTTAGAAAGATGTCAATCACCGATTATTTTTCAGAAAATGTGTTTTATTCTCCTATATACACAGGATTTTTTCCGAATTTTTCGATGTGGTAGGACAATATAAAAAAATAAATAAAAACTAATTTTTTTCTAAAATCGTGAATTTTACTTATATTTCTTATAATTATTGAAAAATGCGTTAACAATTATTCCTCAACAAAAATTCAGAATTGCATTGCTTATGAAACATTTTTAATCATTTTACTACAAAATGATTGGTTAAAAGCTAAGTTTTTCAAAACGTGAGCCAGGCTTGCGCTCTATACCGAAGACTATTTAGTCACTATCACTCATTTCTTCTAAATCTAGCTTATTCAGGTATTCTCTACAGTTGTCTCTAGCGAGGATGTATTTTCCGTTAAAAAAAATAATTTTCTACACATTTTTCGATAATCTAAAAACTATAAGTTTCTTAAAAAGCAAAATTTCAAAAAAAGAAGTGACTTTTTAATTGTTTTCATACCATTCTACTACTTGGAAAACATTCTTTAGTACAGAGGAGCATAAAAGACATTTTCTGGCAAAATCCGTTGATTGACTCCTTAGAAAAACGTTAAAAATATGTAGTGAATGTAATTAGTTGACCGTTGAGAATTACTGGAAGGAATTAGTCCGGGTGGCGGTCATTAAATGAAACAACTAAATAGTTTCAACTATTTATTGTTTGCCAACGTTTCGACCCCCTTTGTGGGTCATCATCAGGGCGCATGGTGGGAGAATGGAAACTCATTACTGGAAGGAATTAGTCCGGATGGCGGTCATTAAATGAAACAACTAAATAGTTTCAACTATGGGTTTCCATTCTCCCACCGATGATGATTACCCACAAAGGGGGTCGAAACGTTGGCAAACAATAAATAGTTGAAACTATTTAGTTGTTTCATTTAATGACCGCCACCCGGACTAATTCCTTCCTGTTAAAAATATGTATAATCGGTTTTTCATTTAGAATAATTTGTGGGTAAGCCCTACGGTTTACGAGCTATATTTGTTCGTTTAAATCGTCACGTTATGTCCACATTTGTTAAGCATCGGGGCTTTATTGACTCGCTTTAGCTTTGAAATTGCAGCTCGGTCGGATTGTAATGTTATCACATATCATCATCTTATTTGTAGCTGTCGCATAATTGTCTCTATCATTGTCCTCCTATATATATGTTAGTGATTATTACATATTATATGAGTCTAAATTTTTTCAAGGACAGACTTCCCTTTGGTGGATGTAACGCTATTAACGTTGAAACAATTACTACAAAAGAAAATCGTTAATCTATTTATTAGCGAACGTCCGTGAACTAGCAAGTACTGGATTCGAGTCACCGATAAAACGGTATTGTTACAATGAATCAGTTTTTCATGAGAAAATCAGCCCGGATAGCGGTCAAAAGAAGAAAAACAATGGAATCTGAAAAAGTGTAGAGTAGTTATTGTTTAGCACAAGTCTCGACCTACATTTTAGATCATCATTAGGGCTAAAAAAATATAGAATGAGGTTATAAAAACATACATAGAAAAGAAGAACATTGAAGAAAAGTAAATTAAAAATATTACGAATGACAGTAATAGTAAATACAATGTTTGATATGCTATTTAATTTGTTTTATTCATTAAACTTCTCTTTTATGCTCCTTTTATGATGGAAAGTGTTATAGTTAGTTAGTAAATTTGGTCATTCCAGGTTTTATTAGGATAAATGGAGGATATAAATAAATTTCAACAAATCCCATCAAATAACCTTTACCCTTCGTCGTAAAACTTTACTTCCTGCCCTGCGGTATCCTTTAATAACACTCAACTAGTTCCTGTTGAACAGATTGCCGATGCCTAGGACTTCTAGATAAACGCCTTACTTGGAATCCTCGTACACGACTAAAACGACAAGAAACTGATCACCGTTTCAGGCTACTTCAACACTTACTAGACAAACGATCAAACCTTCCTCTTAACTACAAAAGGTTCATCTACAAGACTATTATAAGACCAATCTGGACTTTTGGAGTAGTGATTTGGGGCTCTACTAAACCATCATATTCTTCCCCACTAGAATCCTTACAATCTAAAATCCTTCATAAAATCTTTAACGCTCCTTACTTTGTCACGAATAAACTCATCCATAAAGACCTTAATCTTCCCTATGTAACTGATTTAGCCTGGACTAGGTATCCATCCTTTCATGACAAACTCCATTCTCATCCTAACCCACTAGTTTCAAACCTTTCTTCCTCTTCAATTCCTGATAATCCTTCGAGGCGTCTGAAAAGAAGATAGTCCAGATACCATCTACTTCAGAATATTTTTAGAGTGCTTCCAACGGGAAGCTTCTCTTCATGTATTTCATGCCATTGTAATATATAACTATTACATTTACTTAATGTATTTTTTTTTATACAGTTTTTTTTTTTCCTTCTTCTTCTTGGCATTGGAGCGCTCCATACAGCCAGTCTCAGCACATCATTACTAAATATTTATAGCATGAGTAGCTATTTTTAGTTTCTTCCTATATATATTTTTTAATCGAGTTAAGGAACTGTGTCACTCTTCCAATTTCTTCGGATTTTCTAGTAGTTAGTAATTGTCCATATATATTTACTTTATTATAGGTATTAAAAAATTCCAGAAATTTCTTTCTCTGGGTCTCATACGCTGGACACTCCATAATTATATGCTGCAGAGTCTCATTTTTATTGCAATTGTAACATTTGGACGAGGTGAGGACTCCGATGCGGTGAAGGTACACATTGCACACACCGTGGTTTGTTCTGAGTCGGGAGAAATTTTTGACAATGTCTTTGGGTAGGTTCATCTCATAAAACCAAGGCTTGTCCTGGATACTTGTTATGTTGGATTTTTATACAGTTGTAAATATCAATAAAAATGTTTAAAAAAAATTATTATTATGTTTAAACTATATTATTTTACGTCCCCTCCGAAGGACAGCATATGTGCTATTAAGCTAGAGGAAATTAACATGTAAACTATAATATTAGAAAATGATAGGTTAATGAAAATCAGTTACTAAACTGCAATGTATTTAATAACCGTTTTTAAAATCTTTATCTTTTCCCAATTTTGATGTTTTGACATATTTTTATATATTATTATAATATTTGTAATATTACTTTTTTATTTTTTTATCTTTAATTGTTCCTTATTAGATAAAAACTAATAAAAGTACTATGATTTAGGTGAATAATGTATTTTGTTACAGTTTTCATAATATACATGGACAACGGTTGAATTAACCGGTTCGAACCTGTAAACTACCTTTCACTTCTGTGAAAACCAATTAGTAAAATCAATAAACCATTCAAATTTATTCACTCTAGAAAGTCTATGATTTTAGCATCTACCTAACCGTCCATCGTTGACTGAAGCTAATTGCGAAATTATTTCCGGTAAATTAAAAATCTCATTAGATGCAAGTCGAATAGCGGATACCGATTACTATAAATTTTAATTTGTAATTTTTGAATAATGCGCCATTATGGTAATCTTGACGAGTTGTGTTTTAGGTAAGCATTTCTAAATAAGGGTTGGCTAAGGTTTGTGATGGCAAAAACGAAAACGCTTCAACTCGGCCTTAACAGTAATTAAAAAAAAATGTTTTCGAGTTTGGAGTTTTAAACAGTAGATAAATAAAAACAATCTGTTTTCAACATTTAATAACAACTTTTCTCGCTCATTTGGTTCTACTCAATTACACTGACTGGGTACAAGCTTTTTAATTCCGCGTTGAGTAACCATCGAATTCGCCAGTGGCATCATCTCTCTTTGACCAAATATTTCAAGTAATACCTTATTTTCGAAAACCTTAAAGGTTTGTTCATCATTCAGAGTTCACGTCTCACATCCGTATAGAACCGAATCCGTATTAGGGAAATAAATCTAGTAAACGTGAGACAAGACTCAAATAATTGTAAGTCATGATACGCATGTAGGAAAACCAACCATTAGCAGCTCTCCAAAAACTATGTTTCACCAGAAGGTCCCGAAACCTTCTTCTTTTTAGACGTCACGGTGGATTATCAGGCGTTGTAGAGTAATCAAGGATTGAAAGAGTAGGAATCCAGTTTTTCATCAGAGGAATGGTTCGGGCCAAAAAAGAAACAGGCAGAACTGAGGTCTTTATGAATGACTTTATGCGTATAACATCAAAGGTCATCAACGCCTATGCGAGTGCTAACATAATTGTTAAACTTCAAGAAAAAGGAATAAATAATAATAGTTATTATAAATAAAAGGTATAAATGGGGAAATCAATTAAGTGTGAGTGAAAAAATTGATTTTTTTTAAAATAAGTGTTAAGTTGAGACAAACTACGTTATAATAAATAATTAAAGTTGTCATAAAAAACTTATTTTTGGAATAAAGTTTGAATTATGATATATCTGGAATGAGACCCATTCTGCGGGACTTGGTCATTAGGACTCAGGAGGCCTTAAAACGTGTATTTTCGTTGAAGATTTTTCAGAATCGTAATACTTTCCCTTGCTATATATTTCATATATAAGTCAGTGAAAGTAAAAATGGGACTTTTATGTAACTTCTATTTACCTAGAAAAGCCCTAGATACCGCCCATGAGAGCTACAAAACTCACAGCTTATAGACGCTATCCGACCTTAAGCTCTACACTTGAGACCCGCGGTTATTATTCGCCCCCTCCCGAGGCACTAATATAATTACACATTTGGATTTGGTAGAGGGGATAGAGAGAGGAAAACCGGTTCTTTTTGAATATGGAAACTGGAAGAGCTCCATTCCTCAACCGCTAATCGAAGCAGTCCTCTAGAATCCGATCACGTAGGGACTCATTAAAGTTCTGCCTCAGCTCTCTGACGCCCACCGCGTGTCGCCCCATCTCGGCTAATAGATTTTATACTAATTCCCTTATAATAAACCTTAGGAGGAAATATCTTAATAAATATAAAATAATTTCGCGATTCTTGCTTTTCGCGGACTCCCTATTGATCATTTAGGACAGTGGTTCTCGAGTTCTTATTCACCTTTCTAATCTCTTGTCACAACCTCCTACAACCCTCCTCGTAGGGTGAAGCGGCAGTGGCCCAGAGATCTCTTGTAAATATGCCTTTGGAGTAAGTAATGGCCAACTTCTCTACTATGTCAGTATGTGGCGCTAGCGCCCTCACTCAGCCTCCACTGGCTCTCAAAACAGTGATGCAACTGAATGAGAGGCGCTGGGATCTCTTGCCATTGTTCCTCGTACATTTATACATTTTATGCGAAATACTGCTTCCTAAACTCTGTATTTAAGTAATAGAGAAACAATGATAATATATTACAGGAAAGGAGAAAAGGAAAAAGAACCTGCGAAATATTGAATTTCTAAAATTTCAAACTAATACAAGACATACATTTATTGGAATATTTATTTTTCTCTTTATGTATTTGACAATCAGCAAATGTGCTGTACGAATTGAGATTAGGCATGGTAGGCATGAAGAAGGAAAATGCCCAGCAGCACCCCTTCCATGGCTTTATTTTATCCGAGGAGGTCCCTCATCCAGCTTCTCTTTATTCTTCTTCTGACTGGCATTTCAGGTATTGACATGTCGTCAATCAGTCTATTGGCGCGTCCGTTAAGTTTACTGTAATACGAGTATAGTGTTCGTATATGTTGGTCAACTGTTGTAAGTCCGTATGTAGGGTTCTGTTGTTTACGTACCAAGGAGCTGTCGTTATCAGTCTTAAAATTTTGGATTGAAATGATTGTAGTTTTTGTATGTGAGTCTTTTTTGCTGAACCGAAAATCTGTGAAGCGTAAGTCCATATTGGCTTAAGAAGGCATGTGTATGTATTCAGTTTCTGTCTAATTTTTAATTTTTTGTTGTTATGAGTCTGTCTTTTCATCTTGACATTTGGTCTTTGGAATATTTAAAAAGAAATTAACTATTTTTCATTACCAGTTCATTATTTTTATTTTTATATTTAATGAAAACCACATGATACATCTATGATAGATCTCTAGTAGGCTGTACGCCATTTTAGAGGAGTGGCTAGCATAACAGCCTTCTTTGACCTAGTTCGTGGTTTCAAATCCGGCAGATGGTCCAAGAGTTTTGGGAATGTACAATAATGGTTCCAAACCTGTGCGATGTATAAGAAAAATTTAAGAGAATCGTCCGATTTGTCATAGTGGCATAAAAATGACGTTAAATTATAAAACTGATAGACAAGGTTGTACCGCCATCTTGTTCCTTACCTATAGGTTATACCATCACCTCGGATCGTACCAATGAGAGGAGTGGATTTGTATTGCAATTAAGCAGAGCGGAGTGGTAGGCTGGTCACGTCGGGCCTCTCATTAGCGGACAGCACCTGCCCCCTCCCGAGCGGACACCTACGGGCCGGCTATCTCGTCGCTTATTATAAACTACCCGAGAACCCTCTCCCATCCAGGTCTGGCTCCGGAGGATATCTTCTCTCTAATAGTTTCCATTTTCGATCATTTACGTTTTCGAATTATGTTAATATTAAAAATCTGATGTCTGGAATTGAGTGTTTAATGCTAACGTTCAGACCTACATCCTAGGTATTCGATTAATATTATAAGTATATCTTAACCTAAATGGATGGAAACGAAAAGTCCCAAAAATCCATTTCCATACTCAAACAGCTCTATAGACTCCGTGAATCCTTACCTTTAAAAACCCGTCAGCTCCTTGTTTCCTCTAACCGACGAACTGGAAATAAAATTAAAACATGAACTGTATTATACAATTAATTTTCGGAGGCCGTAGACGTGACCATATATCTGGCAATTATACCAACTTAAAATGGCTTTATCCTTCTGTTCGACGGCAATATTTCCTTGCTTCTTACCTATTCCAAACCCTTAAAAAAAAAAAAAAACCTTCCTACATAACCGAGCTCCTCACCCTCCGCTCTGATATCCATTCGTTAACTACTAGAACCCAATCAATCAATATTTATACCCCATTACATAAAACTGCATTCTTTCACAAATCGTTTTTCATTCGTTCCTCATCCTTCTGGAATTCGCTGCCCATCTCGATCTGTAAAGCCACAAACATCAACTCTTACACTACCTACTCATATCTCAATCTTCCGTTCCATTGAAAAATATATATATATAGTATAAGTATATGTATATATAAGTGTGTATAAATGTGTTAAGTGTATATATATCGTGCTTCTTCCTTATCCACATTTAAATATCTCCTTTTCCAGCATCTATTATCCCTCACAGACGCTTGTTGATCTTAAATCTGATAATTTATTGATTATAATGACTAAATGCTTATTTGACTTTGCTTTTGTTTTTTTTCGGAAAATTAGTTGTTTTTATTTTCTCATTCTATTTTACTTATTATCATTATTATTATTATTACTTTGTGATTTTTGTATGTCTGTATGTAGGTGTGTGTATATTATATTTTTCTTTTAATATACTTTATTTATGTAAATAATTAAGTTTGTAATAATTCAATCAATTTAATGTATTCTGGCCAGAAGAGCTATATTTATTTGTAACATCAATGTTATTCTTAAGGGACTATGTCCCAGAATAAAGTTCTTTTTTCTATTCTATATATAAATTCCTATTTTTTTTTTTATTTTTTTTTTTTTTTTTATTTTTTTTTTTTTTTAGTACCGAGACCATAAGGATTTATTTTTGTTCATTGTCATTATTCTAATCGGACTTGATCCCAGAATAAATTTCATGATCAATTGATCATTTCATTTCATTTAAATAAGTATGGTATCAGTTTATAGTCCCATCTCCTTCTAGATGTATTTAAAAATTTCGGCGCGCTCTACACACTACTTTTTCTAACCACCATTCTTGAAGACAAGTAATAAATAAATATAAACATCATAACAGAATTATTTTGTTTGGATGGAAACATTTATTATAGAAAAATATTGAGTAATCTTAATTTGATCACAGTTTTAAGAAACCTTATTAATAGTATTGTTTTGACGAAATTATTTATATTTTTAGGATTGTATCGAGCGTAAAACTTAAATATTTTAATGAATTGATTCTTTTAATTATCCCGCTTTAAAATAGAGTAATTTTGACATAAAAATTATATTTCTGCTTTCTCTAGATACAGAGATATTAAATAAAATGTGTTTTTCGCGCACAACCAATTTCCTGGATGAAACGATTGTCGCATTGGATTTATTTTTTTTATTGTTTGTGACACTACTTATACAAATAACATAACTAAACCAAGGTTGTGAGTACTTCTGTTACCGTTGCTAAGACGCATCCTACGTATCCCCCAGAAGACGTAAGAGATGACCTTGGAAGTATGCAAAGGGGACGAAGCCAGGAGGACAGGGATAGACTGAAGTGGAAGCCTTGAGACAGAAGATGAACCCGTTAATGGGATGCAGTCTTGTTAATAATGGTCTCTTTGAAGAGGCTGCGGGAGGTCGTGAACCGAGGAACACGACTGGTCATCACGCTTCGCAACCATCTACTTCTGCCGTGTCGTAACCTTTGTTGCAAGCGGTAGCAGCGGCTCTATGTACAACATGTCTGCCGCGTCTATCATCTTACTAAGTCATAGGATGTTTTATTCAACTATCGAAAGACAAAATTAATTTTTTTTAAATTGTGCGGCAACACACGACTTTTACTTACCTCAGTAATAATGATTTGTACTTTAAGTGATTTTTATAGGTTTCTCAACATTTTTACTTTAACTTACCTATATATGAATAGGCTTTAAACGGAAATGTATGTTTTAGGGTTGTCTTGAAAAAGCATAAAACAAATAGCAACTTTTTCACCAGTATCAACGTTACAATAGCGCTCCTTAAAACAGTGCATTTGGAACCTTTTTGTGATTTTCTCTGAAACATCAGTCTTGTTAGCATTAGTAGAAAGTTATAATATATACAAGTTGAACGAATTTGATAACCAACTAATTTTTGTTTTTTTTGGAAAAGGAATAGAATACGGATGTATGATATACCGCTGGAAAGCTAATTATTTTGGATGTAACAGCAACCTTTTCTACAAAAGTGGCGAATTATAAGAGCCATTTTATATTGGGTTGTTTCTCATGAAATGTCCGTTTTTATAGTTTCTGAAATACATAAAGGATTTTGCAGGTCTCTGTTCTTTTCTTCCGAATGTTTACATATTTAAAGTAAACAGTTACTAATCCTCTACCTTTGTATTATAAACATTAGCTTTCCAATCAATCACCCACTTTTTAGTATACTTCCAAATATGAACATGAAAACACGCAATTTTCGAGTAATATTTTTGTACGAGTTTAAACTCGGCCATTCATCAGCTGAGGCCGCTAGAAATATTTGCTTATATATGACCGTCCGTTATAGATAACGATGTCCTCAAACATACAGTAGAAGGAAACCCCTACCAAACAGTTAAAGGACTCTCAGCACAACTAAATGCAAGTGCATGATCTCACTGAGCGGCAGCATGGGGTCTATGTTTCAATACATACCGTGCAAAAATTGAAAGAACTGGGCTACGAAGTTCTTCCGCACCCACCATATTCTCCCGACTTGTCTCCAACAGAGTAACACCTGTTCAGGAATTTAGACAATTTCGTCAAAAGAAAACTTTTTGAAAATTATGATAAAGTGAAAAGTGCTTTTTCAGATTTTGTTTCACTTCAAAGCTCAGAGTTTTTCAGTTTGGGGATAAAAAAGTTGGTGTCACGTTGGGAAAAATGTGTAGAAAAAGAAGGTAAATACTTCGAATAAAATTATGTTGTTTTAATATCGTATTTTTAATAAAAATCCTTTACCTTGAAACGGACATTTCATGTGACACAACTAAATACTATGCATTTTGGGCCTTTTTACGATTTTCTCAAAAACGGCTCTAATGATTTTGATTAAACTCGCTATATGGATGTAAATTTAAACGGGCTTTAATATCATGTAGGTCTCATTAATTTTGAACTATATCGTTTTGTCACCATTGTTAAAAAACAGGTAAATATATAAGTTGAACGAATTCGATATCCAACTAAAGAAGAAAACTGAAAAAATATTTTTTTAATGCAATTTTTCGTTTTTGAACATAAGAAAAGCAATATAATATACCGTTGGAAAGCTAAAGATCTTAAAAAAATATTATCTTATACTAAAGTTTGTAAAAGTTAATAAAGAGTGATTAAAGCCGATAAAACTAACTGATTATTTTATAATAATAATAATATAATCGATTTTTTAATAAAACACATGTTTATACAGAAGTTTCATAGTTTCACTCATTTTTATCTCTAACTATTTGAAAATTATGCAATCGATTTTAAAAACGGAGCTATGTGAAAGTCGTGTGTTGCCCGCACTAGATTTTTTTTTCGAATATAATAATTGTATATTGATATATTATTTAATCTATAACATATGTTTACAACGTAACTAGATATAATTCTTTAAATTTTTTTCAACTCTAACTTTATTTAATTGGTTTTAAATTGAATTCAACGACCGATATAAGTAAAAGAGATTATTGGTGTATTGCCCGCATGTGTGTTCTTTTTTATTAATCGTACTATTGTGGTTCTATTTTTGTATTTAATTAAATTTGGCGCTTTTATTAAACTGAAGGAATGAAGTTTTCTCGAAGTTATAATCTAAGCTCTCGGTTAAAGAGTATGAATAGATATTTCACTATCTCTTGAAGCAATCCACCGTGAGAATTTATTCAATTCCGCCTAATAAGGAAATATATTAGAAACGGATCGTGAACCAGCAGTTAGAATTCTTTTCTGGTTGGTCATAAGGTGGCTATCTGAGATGGCCTGATTGTTCCGTAATAAGAACAAATACCTGGTCGGTAATTTACTATTACACCTCAGGTAGGCTTCATAATTTCTGTTCGAGTCAGATTTATTGCTCAAGTGTAATTAACCGAAGCGTACGGTGGTCCGTGCTTGGTACAATCGGAGAATGAATTCCCAACGATTTCCCTCCGATATCCAGCCAATATTGCGTTAGCTATGACCTCAAGGCGTGTAAGGGTTAGGGTGCGAAACAAAACTATCAAGCATGAAACTAGTGTAATTAAAGTACAATTATATCTTATCAGTGAAAAAAATATATACTAATAGTACATTTGTTTGTTTTTATCTTGATGAAAAATAATTGAAAATACTAAATGTAACTCTCTGGCTGACTGAGAAAAAAAATAGATCACGGCTGTGTCTATCTATAGTCTACTTTTTTAGTTGATTTTTAGAATTAAAGGGGTCTAATTACTTAAATTAAAGATCTAATTCAATTAATGAGTATTCGAAATAATCCTAGTTAAGAGAAAATGGTGGTTTCAAACGGGTATTTTTTCATTCAGACCGACATAGTTTATTTATTTAACGTCATTTTTTGTTACAGTGGAAGTCCTAAATTTTGCCTATCCAGGCATAATTAGGATAGGGGTCTTTAACCAGTAACTGACATCTCAGAGGCTCGGGACCACCTTTTTACTTCCCCTCTGAAGGACGTCTAAAATCGAAGAACGTTATAATATAGAGAGAAATATGATAAAAAGAAAAAAAAAATGCAAACTATTACACACGATCTATTATTTCCAAATAACTATATTAAGGTATAACTGTTTATAAAGCTGTAGATAGGCAATTAACTAATATGAAAAGCAATAAACCATTCAATGAAAAATTGTGAATCACCACTGCTAATGTCAAACTACTGTGTCTCTGCTATTTCTAAACACCGATTTCAATGATTCTTTTTTCGTGTAGTAGAAAATACAGTGGGAGTCCTAATCTTCTTTCTTTTTTTTTTCTTTTTTTTACGCTCTTTTAAAATATAACACTTATTAAAGATAAGTAAAGACCTAGCATTTATTTTTTCTTTGAACCAATATATTTCTTTAACGGCCTGTTCTAGCAGCAAATGCTAGATAATAAATATTAAAAAAATTTAATATTGTAAATTTCTGACACGATAACCCATCAAATGCTCAATCCGAGGAACATCATCACCGCAAGAGCGTGTCCAACATTTCACATTTTAGAGGGTGAGAAAAACGTTACACAATAAAATGTTCTGTCCCCCAACCATAAAATAAAAAACTTTTCAAGTAGTTATTAATCTGTTCGCTTGTTTATTTAACGTCACTTTGTGCTACATTGGGTGTCTTAAATGTTGCCTATCCAATTTTAATTAGGATAGGGATCTTTTACGCGTACCTGACATCGCACAGGCTCAGGACCACCTTTTTAAGTACCCTCTGAAGGACGACAAAACCAAGCATAAGCTATACCTCCTAAGTGACTTCAACCCTCTAGCCTCCTAGCTAATCGCTATCTGGTATAAAGATGACTGTAGCGAAGAGACGCCTGAAGCCAGCGCCCGGCTTACATAACCTCTCGTCGAGCGGTTCCCTTACTTTCCCTAAGATGGCCTACATCAGGTGTGAGCATATAATCTTTCTACCCGCCTATTCTAATCTCGCCTCTTCCTATATCATAGTAGTATATAATATTCACTACAAGAAAGAATAGAAAAAAATCTGGTGCGGGCAACACACGACTTTCACTTACCTCCATTTTTAAAATCAATGAAAGGATTTTCTAATACAGTTAGAGATTAAAATACGTGAAACCATTAAAGAAATAATTAAATTGAATTTATATAGAAACATGTGCTTTATTAAACAATCTATTATATTATTGTCTAAAATAATCAGATTTATTAACTTTTACAAGTTTGTTCATTAGATAATATTTATTCTAAAAGCTTTAGCTTTCCAACGGTATATCATACGGGTATATTACTGTTGCTATTTTCAAAATAAAAAAATTGAATTAAAAAAATATTTTTCAGTTTTCTCCTATAGTTAGATATTGAATTCTTTCAACTTTTATATTTATGTGTTTTTCATCGATGGTAACAAGATAATACATTTATTTTTACAAAATCTACAAAATTAAAGGTACTTTGCAGGGAAAAAATGTAAAATATTGGCCTATAAGCCCTATCAGACCATTTTAATCAGAATGAAAACTACATGATATTAAAGCCCATTAAATTCTACATCGATATAGCGAGTTTAATCAAAATCGTCTGAACTGTTTTCGACAAAATTGAAAAAAGGTGCAAAACGCATGGTATAAAGTGGATCTTTTGGTAAGCTCATATTAAATTTTAAAACTGGAATTCGAAAATTTTCACGATCGCAATACTTCCCCTTACTATATATAGTAAGTGAAAGTAAAAAACTCATAAGGGCTTTAAGGGGGTAGAACTTCTATAATAAAATATTTGTATCTCTAAATAACAAAAATTAGGCATTAAAATACAGTAATTAAATCAACAATGTTATATACAAGCGAAACCTTTACACAGAACTGGAAAACAAATAAGGGCAATCTAAAGAAGAAATAAATATAATTATGGGACCAAGGTGCATTTAAAAAAGGTTATAGATTACAGAAAACGTCTAAAATCGAAAAACGTTCTAACATAGGGAGCTTTGAAAAAAAAATGATCACACAACGGTTTATTATTCCCAAAAAACTATATTAAGGTATAATTGTTCATATAGCTGTTTATAGGCAATTAATAAAGTTATAAATAATTCAAAGGAAAATGGTCATACACCACTCCTATTATCAAAGCAATGTATCTCTGCTATTTCTAAACACCGATTTCAACGATTCTCTTTTCGTTTTGTAGAAAATCAATAAAGAAACGTATAAGTAGGAAAGATTTCAATTTGAATTATTTTTTCCCTTTTCTTACCTATATATAAAGTAAATATCAAGAAAATTATTGCGATCGTAAAAATTTTCGACGAAAATACACGTTTTAGGGCAAGCATTGTAGGGAAACCTTGACCATAGCACATATTTTTGAAGAATGTTCCTTCTACATCAGGCAGCTGAACAAAAATAAAATACCGAGCAACGTCGCAGATGCTTTGGGAAACAATGGAAAAAGGATTGATGAATTAATGTGTCTCCTCTCTCAAATGGATTTTTACAAGCTTATTTGAACTACTCTTGTTTTCTTTGGACTTAAATTATTTTATATATATATATTTTTTTTTTTTTATTATAATTTTTATTTTATTATTATTTTTTTTTTTTAATTTTATTTATTCATTTTTTATTTTTTTTTCTATTATATTTTATTTTACTTATTTTTGTAATTACTTTTCTAATTATTATATTTATTACCTTATTTTTCAATTAAATATTAATGTTTTACTATTACTTATTTATTTTTATTATTATCTATTTTATCTACTTGTTTTTTATCTTTATTTATTATTATTATTTTTTATTTTGTTTATTTATTTTTATTTTATTTATTTATTTATTCTTATCTCTTGAATATTATCTAACATTCATTTATCTCAAGTAGAATTATACATATATTATAATATCTTTTAATGAATATCTCTTTTAATATTTTAACTTATACTATTTGTCTTAACCTTATCTTCTATAAAATTAATATATCTGGCACTGATGACCGCGATGTTTTGTGCCATTAAAATTTTAAAAACCAACCAACCACGTTTTAGGGCCCTCTAAGTCCAAATGAACAAGTCCCGCAAAAAGGTCTATTTGTGTGTCCATGTGTGTGTGGTAAGTCTTGCACGAAATCTAATAGTAGTACAATACTGAAATTTCATATTTCAAGGGCTTCAACAATAAGCCCGAGATGTTACAGAAACTTTTTTTTATCAAAATCAGCTAACAAGAAGAGTCACTTTATACCATACATTTGGCACCTTTTCACTATTTTCTCAAAAACGACTCAATGATTTGGATTTAACTCTCTGGATCGATGTAAAATTTAATGGGCTTTAATATCACGTGGGCTTCTTTTCGATTGAAATAATCTGTCAGGGCTTAAATGCCGAAAATTTAAATTTTCTTCCTCTAAAGTACCTTTCATTTTGTATAATCTATAAAAATAACTATATCATCTATTCAGGACTGATATAAAACGGATAAATGTATAATTTAAACGAATACGATATCCAACTGAAAGAGAAAAGACAAACATTTTTTCTTATGCAGGTTTTGTATTTTTTAACTCAAGAATAGTAATATAGGCCTATAATACAGATCTAGACTTAATACGATTTTTTCTATATATTCAAAAATAACTGAGTTATTGAATGAAATCGTATTTAATCGGTCGCCATTTGAAGACTAATTTGCGGATATCAACGTCTAGGTGTTAGGATCATCTTTGGATGCACTAGTATTTTTCTGGCGAGTAAAAAAAAAATCGGTAAAGTAATTGCGGAGAAAAGCCGAAGTCGGACAGATTTTTTAAAAATCGTTATTCGCATTCTACGTACCTTGAAACCAGGGTGTCTAGCAACAGGTTCTTCTTCACTCAGACAAAAGTTCCAGTATGCTTGTTGAGGTGTTGCAAATATCATAACGCGAATTTAAAAATAAATATGTTGTCAGATTTGTAAATATTGATAATTACTAACAGCTGTATCCATATTCATCATATTTATTGTTAAGTCAACTTTAACAACTACAATTTCAGCTGGTGTCGGGTGAATATAGTAGAATCTTATCGTAAAGTAATTAGTCATTACATATATTTTTAATCTGGTATACCATAATAATCATAATTATGGTTTGTTTTGTCGATTTTCACCGAGATTTGGCCAGGTAAAAGACTTCTTACAATATAGAAAAGTCAGGGAATCTCTCTGAGCTGATTTGTTTGACACCCTGACAAAGAAAATACTAAAATGCGTCGTATATAGTAGCACCTAGTTTATGGCGAAGAATGAATTCAAAAGAATAATAATTAGAAATTGCCAAAGAAGAAATGGACACGAGAAACAATTTGGAAAACGGGAGATTAAAAAAATTAAATAAGAGTTGCAATTTATTTTCGGAAAAAAAAAAAAAAAAATGGTGGGCAAACAAAATAACAATATCCTTCTATGTCCAAGGTCGCATGATCAAACATGACCAGATTTCTTAATTGGAATAAAAACTCCTTAGTTATAAAGTGCTTAGTGAAGGGGACGTAAAAAGGTGGTTCCGAGTCTGTTCAATGGCAGCTACTCATTTAATATCCCTCTCTTAATTAAACCTGGATAGCTAAAATTTAGGATTCCCACTATAGCATTCTGAGATAGACAACAGCATAGAAGTGAAATTAAATAAATAGGGGTGTCATGAGAGTATAGGTTGAAGCGAGTTAGGAACCGTTGATTCCAAAGAGCTGTAATGAAAGACCTGTCTTCTCCATTCCTCACTAATGCCTTCGAAGGATCCTTGTTTGCATTGTCGTTAGTGAACGGCGTTACTTCGGAACGAGCGTCTAGTTGAAGCCGTTTATGTAAACGACCGACTTAACAATGGCAGTTGCCGGCATTAAAAATGATATATTGCCCTTTGAGACCGTTACATAATTCATGGGACTTGAAGAAAGTGTTCAATATGCTAAGAGATATCCGGAAGAATTAATACGATCGGGGAATTCTGAGATGTAATAAGGAGCGGCGGAAGTGCGTAGGAGTACTAACTTTTTGTTACTCCCGAGGAAAGCTAAGGATAGGGGTCGCGTGTCAAGGTCGGCCCGTCATTGGCTAATTTACAACCTCTTATCGTTTTGTTTCGACCAATGGGCGTTTAATAGATTGTTTGATTAATAGTTGAAAGGTTATGGACGATTTCTCGTTCTCATGCACCACCTTCGCAAGGACATCAAAGACATCTATATTAAGTTTAAGCCTGTTTTTTAAATTTTATTTTAAATAGAGTGTAGAAAAAACAAAAATTAACGTTTTTCAACTAAACATTTGTATTAATATTTATTTAGTATAAAATACAATTAGTTCTCAAGCTTTGGGGATCTATTAAACCTTCAAATTCTTCCCGTATCCAATCCCTACAAGTGGTTCTGCCCAACTTAATTGGGTTGCTAATAACACAGCTTACTTTGTTTTTCCTTAATGGTTAATTTTTTATATAAATATATTAACATCTTAAAAATCTTAGCATGCAATATACATAAAAATAGATTAATTTTTTTTCCTTTCATTTTTTTTTTTAATAAATTCTAAAATCAAATAAATTCTAATTCATCCCATCAAATAACCTTTACGCTTCGTCGTAAAACTTTGACTTCCTGCCCTACAGTATCCTTTAATAACACTCAACTAGTTCCTGTTGAACAGATTCTCTATCTAGGGCTTCTGTTTGACAAACGCCCAACATGGAATCCTCGTACACGACTAAAACGACAAGAAACTGATCACCGTTTTAGGCTACTTAAACACTTACTAGACAAACGGTCAAACCTTCCTCTTAACTACAAAAGGCTCATCTACATGACTATTATAAGACCAATCTGGACTTGCGGAGTAGTCATTTGGGGCTCTACTAAACCATCATATTCTTCCCCACTAGAATCCTTACAATCCAAATACCTTGGTGAAATCCTAAATGCTCCTTACTTTGGTAACGTATAAACTGATCCATAAAGACCTTAATGTTTCATATGCTGTTGTTTGGCCCGAACAAGATACCATTCCTTTCATGATAAAGTACATTTCAACTCTAACCCACTAGTTTCTTTCATTTCAACGTCTTAAATTTTTTTTTATTTGTTGATATTTACAAATGTATTGGTTAATACATCAAGTAAATAAGCTCTGGGATAAAAGGCATGAGGAAAGACTGCACAACACTCTAATAGGTAAACTAAACTAGAAGGTCTCGATGCCATCTTATTTTCAGACGCCTCGGCGGATTATCAGAAATGGAAGAAGAAGCAAGGATTGAAACTAGTGTGTTAGAGTGGGAGTGGAGTTTGTCATGGAAGGATTGATTTCTGGTTCGGACCAAATCAGCAACATATGGAACATTAAGGTCTTCATGGTTGTTTTTATTAAGGATTTTGGACTTTAAGGATTGAATACAGGAAGAATTTGATGGTTTTGTAAAGTCCTAAACATCAACTCTGTAATCCAGATAGGCCTTTTGATGGTAATAAAGATGAGCCTTTTGTAGTTAAGTGGAAGGCTAGAGCGTCTGTCCAGTAAGTGTTGAAGTAACTGAAAGCGGCCAGCAGTTTCTTGTAGTTTCAGTCTTGTGCGGATTCCATGTTAAGCGTTTGTCAAACAGAAGCCCTAGATAGAGGGGACAAGCGGAATATTATTAAAGGATACTGTTGGGCAGGATGTCATAGGTTTACGACGAAGGGTGAAGGTAATTTGGTTGGATTTGTTGGAGTATATTTTAATTCTCTAATTCTGTCACCATACATCAAGGTCTCTGATGTGGGATTGAAGGGTTTGAGAGGCAATATCCAATCATTATTGATTGATAACTCACACAAATGTCATCAGCATAGGTAGAAAGGAAAGTATATCTAATATTAAACTCTTATATTAATAGAGACTTTTCCTTTTATACTTAGACTTATCACTGTTACATGTCACATTACACGTTCTAGATTATAATGGTTGGAGCTGGTTGGCGCTATGTAGGCCACTCGGAATCGTGTCGGCGATCCTTGAACCCGCACTATTGTTAGCGATATTGCCAGCAGCAGGTTATCGCTGTCTTAACAAGGTCCTAGTTATTGCCCTCAACAGATCTCCTTCTAAGGCACTCACAAGTGAGGAAAAAAACAAAATTAATATTAATGCAGTTTTTACCGAAATACGGTCATTATAAAGGCTTCGGAGGAGTTTAGTAGGATAATGAAGCTAATACAATGAGTCCAAATGATGAAGTTTTACGAAAAGGTATTTTGTAAGCCTTGCTGAATACAATAATTGTATAAAATTTTAATTTCTTATTTTAGAAGCGTGTGTGCCCGAAATGTTGCAGTACAAAAACTACGCTCCAACGATTCTGATATGACTCCTCATATCACATTAAAATTCCAGAGGATCTAATATGATGTATTTATCATTCTGATTAAAATAATCTGAAAGTCTTCGAAACAAATTTAATTACCGAATAAAGGAGAAAAGTGAAAAAATAATATTTTTAGGCTATTATTGACATTTGAATAGTACTGTAATACGCCGTTGGAAAGCTAAAGATTTTAGAAAAATGTATCTTACACACAAATTTTTATGAGGTAATGGAGACTGATGAAAAGCGGAAAAAACTTAAGTTATTGTTGTACATAATAGCGTCTACTGTTATAGTATTAAATACAAAACATAAGTTTCCAACGAACCTGAATGTAATTCATTAAATATTTTTTAACTCTATAATGAAAGTTCATTTTATCTGCGGAGATATGTGAAAATCGTTTATTGCTCAAACGATATATATATATATATATATATATATATATATATATATAAATATATACTTCCCTACGAACAAAATTAAAAATTCGGTGTATGTATCGTACAACATTTACTTGGGACCACTTGTGGTGTTGTGGCTAGAATAACAGCTTTTTAACCTCCAACAGATGGCCCGAGGAAGTAAGAAATCCGTAGTTATGCTGTCCTTCGGAAGTGGCGTGAAATTGTGATTCCATGTCTGTGAGATGTCAGGTACTCGTTAAAAGTCTCTATACTAATTAAATCTGCAAATGCATAATTTAAGACTTCCTCTATAGCATCGTCCGATTAGACACAGTAACATGAAGTTACTTTAAATGAATGAATGAATAACTCTATTTGCTTTCGGGGTAATCCCCATACAAATAGAGCTGGCTACATAAAAAATATATTATACAAAATATACTTCAATAAAGAGTTAGCAAGATACTAATTCATTACGTTATAAGCAATGATAAATCACAATAAAACCTATAACAAAATAACTCAAAGACAATATATGAATGATATAACATTTTCCAATACAATAAATACATAAATTTTACATAATACGGCGAGACACGATAAATAATCTAATAAAGTTAACAAATACCTTTATTCATTAATTATAAATGATCTGATTTGGCAACATTGCCTAGCATAATAATAAATATTTTTTAATTCATCAATATCATCGGTGGTAAAAAGGGCGATAAAATTTGTACTGTTCATATTTAAGGCCCTAGGGATGTAATGGGTTCGGTACAGTGCGTTTATGGGGCATCGAATGAAAATATGGAATAAGTCCTCTCTTTCGTTTAGATTACATTGGGTGCAGTTCTCCTTGGGTTTGAAATGGTAATATATATAGTTAAATATTAATTTGATATTGTAGTTTCCAGAAAGTCTTAGTTGTGCAAATATTTTTATGACAGGGAACGGTGCGTTTAATAATAAGTAAGCTTGAGGCTTATGTCTATTGTTATGAATGGATGGATAGAGTGGGTTGTATTTACCGGGGTAATGAATAAAAGAACAAACAAACTTTCTTAAATATATATATATATATATATATTTTTTTTTTTATTATTTTTTTTTTTATTACTAAGCATTACCATCGTACAGTTGAAGCCTCTTTTAGAGGCTGTCAGAATGTTAGGAATCTTTGCCTGGATTTCGAATCAGTTTTGGCCCTATTAGAGGAAAAGGTCGTGATTTCGAAATCATTACGGTAATTGAGGTCCTTTCATTTGTAAGAGGGCGGCGGAATGGCGGAAATACTATGCCGGAATATTTTCTGAAAAATTAAACTTTAGACTTTTTTCTTTTAACGTCCACGCTTGGGTTCTTAACGAGGAGATTAGCGAAAATTACTTTTATTTTTATCACGCGATATATACAATTGATTTTCTCACACCTTTAAAAGTGGCTCTCATTAGAACAGTTAAATTACTTTAATTAGATTAATATATGTTGTATTCCTGCGGTATTCCTTGAGGTAGCTACTACTAGCCCAGCGGTTACCAACAAATTGTCTAGGGATCCGTGAGATGATACTGAGAAATAATTTAAAATTAATTAGCGTGAAATACATGAAGCCTGTAGGCTTTTGTTTAGAAATGCTCAACAGAGAGAAATTCAACATTCTAAGTAATAATATAATTGCTATTGAACACAGACGAGTTGCTGCTTGTCCCAACCTTAAAATACACCATTCGTTTAGTGTCACTTTATGCTACTATGGATAATACGACTATGCTACAGTGGTAGTCCTAAATTTTGCCGATCTATGTTAAATTCGGATAAAGATCTTTAACTAGTACCTAACATCACACAGGCTCGGGACCACCACTTTACTTCCCCTGTGAAGGACAGCATAACCAAGGAGTTTGTACTCCTTTTAAAAAATCCTAGGGACACTGTCGGGTTTCGACCAGCGAAGTTGAGCCTTATATGCTGTTTTACTAGGTTACAAAGCTACAGGAGAAGTCCTAAATTTTACCTATCCAAGTTTAATAACGATAGAGATTTTTAACGAGTCCCTGACATCACACAGGCTCAGAACCACTTTTTACGTTCTCTCCAAAGGACAGCAAAACTAAGGATTTTTTCCTCCCATATATAAATCCTAGAGCCACCTGCCAGGTTTGAACCCGGAACTTTAGGCATAGAAGGCTGTTATCCCAGCCACTACACCACATATCATTCTGGTTTTATCCTCATTCAAATAGTCTGTCAGGGATTAAAAATCTCAATGTTATTCATTCTTTAATCTTTTTTCATCACTAATTAAATTTAAAAGTTATTAAATTGATTTTAACGGACGATTAACTTAGGTCTTGTTAAAGTTACTTAAAAGGTATAGGTTAGATAGACGTATAGTTAGTATAGCTAGATACTTATTTTGACGTACAATATACCGGTAGGAAGCTATATACTTTATAATCAATATGTTATCTTATGTATAATGTTTTATAAGGTGATGGGGACGTGGGCTTTATTGTTTCTATCAAAACTCAATGTAATTATGTAAACTATTAATTCATAAACTTATTTGTACATAGATTTATTGGAATCTGTTATATATGATTTGGTCGTTGTTGGAACTATTAATAAAACATCTAAGAGTACAGCAACACGTAAAAAAAAAAAAAAAAAGAAAAAAATGCGGTGAAGAATGATCTAAGTTAACCCTGAAAAGAGCGATGAACCCACGTCGACAAAGAAGTCTCTAATTAGCTCCCATAGCCCATTATATCGGCTTGTACTAAATTGCTCTTATAATTATTATAATTAAAAAAAAAAAGTGTGAAAAAAGAAAAAAAACCTGCTGTGAGACAGAAGCGCGGGAAGTGTTGGCCAATGTTGATGAGCATTAACACATGTCACCTGCTACTAGTCTCATTTGCAAAGCTGATTGTCTGTCCCGGTCTACTGCAATTAAAATTAGCACATCATGAATAACAAAATGGCCCGGGTCGTTGCTTGCCGATAATTGCTGAGGCAGATGGCCGACGTCTATTAGGGTATTATCCACAGCCAACCTTATCTTTATAGAATAAATTTAGGTTCCACCGATGTTTAGGCAACCCAAACGGCCCATAAAGCGAAATTAATAGTCTCATTATAATGGAACGCGATGTTGTTCCAAAGGATCCCTTTTTAATTATAACGCTAACTAGTAAACCATTCCTGCTTCACATGGCTGCAATTTCAATGTAGTCATATTTATAGTCATCTCATATTTATATATATGAAGAAAAACAAAAAAAAACATGTGCTACTACAACCCATGAAGAGTCTTACACACATTCGTACTGTTTCAAGGCCAACGGCCTTGCAATGAGGTGATTCGGGCGAGATCACGCTTAGCCGCCAGGGCTAATTCCAGCTAAGTCCCCAATTATGGGTACCCACTTTATAGAGGCTGGATCTGCCCCAGGAGGTTCTCCATACCCCAGGATCGCCCTCCTCCCCCTCCCCCCGGCTGAAATAACAGAATAAACAATATTCCGTCACAACCGGGATTCGAACCAAGGATCCGGAGCACAGTAGACTAGCGCTCTATCCACTAGACCACGCCAAATTTTTATATATATATATATATATATATATATATATATATATATATATATATACACACACTAATATTATAAAGCTGAAGAGTTTGTTTGAACGCTAATCTCAAAAAATACTGGCTCGAATTGAAAAATTCTTTTTGTGTTGGATAGTCCATTTATCGAGAAAAGTTTTAGGCTGTATAACATCACACCAAGACCAATAGAAGTCAAGAATCAGTGGAAAATCTGGAAAAAACGGGAAAAATTAATCTCGCATCCCAATTATTCCAATGATTTACCTATTAATTTTTAAATAATTCAATTTCCCGTTAAGTTATCTTTTGCCGTGACAATTAATAATTCACAGGGGCAAACATTTAAACACGTAGGAATCGATATTCGTCAAGACTGCTTTTCACACGACCAACTATATGTCGCATTGTCAAGATCGGGTTGCAGAGAATATCAGTATGTTCTTCTGCCCCAAGAAAATAAAACTAAAAATATAATTTATGCAGAAGTACTTTAAAATATATTCTTTACAATAATTCTTCAGTCGTTTGGTTATTGATTTCTTTAACAATCATGGTCATTATAAAAAGTTTAAGTTAATTACTTTTGGGCATGTCCTTTTTTTGGGTGTATGTTTGCAATTATAATTATTATTATTTAATTATAGTGTGTTTATACTTTTTATTTCTTTTAATTTGAAATTATAATTAATTTTCTCTTTTTTTTACAGGTAAGGGATACCTTTGTCCTACGCAATAATTAACTTGAGTAAGTTGAAATTACAATTTTGTCTAATGTTTAAAGAAAAATATATGTTGTTTTTTTTTTTTTTTTTGCTATACTCCATTTTAATCTGATTAGTTTGTAAATCGCGGTAAATTTTCTCTTATAAATTTGAACTATATTGCATTTCATCCTTTTAAATCTTCATCTGCTCACTTAGGTTAATGTGCTACTTGTGCGAGTATGAACTAGGAAGAACTTTTTATTTTAATTCATTTTTTATTTCTTCACCGGTTCTTTGACCCAGTTAATCTAATCTTGAAGATGTTAGACGTTCCTAGGCTTAAGTCCAGCAAAGGAGTTCTCTATTCAACCAGTCCGTTTTTTGGGTTTTGTTGTTTACTCTCCAAAAGCTGTAGAGTCTTAAAACGTTTAGAGTAACTCCGTATCGGTTTAAGTTGCCTATCCAGGTTTAACAAGGGTAGGGATCTTTGACGAGTGTGTGACATCGCAAAAGCTCTGGACCACCAGTTTACGCCCCCTTCGAAGTGCGGATTAACCAAGGGTTTTTGCTTCCTTTGAACATTCTTTGGGCCATCTACTGCGTTTGAACTCGCAACCTTGGAAATAATGGTCTATTATGGTAGCCACTACTCCATAGGTGACCCCAGGTAATCTACAGTAGGCAGGATTTAATCATTAATACGGTGAATTTTCGTGATAAATGAAAAAATACTCAGCTTTATCATAACTGCTTAAATTAATTGAACTTTTGAAAAGTTTCATAAGGAAGTTAGTAAACCTATTAGTAATCTGCTTTTCCAAAATATAATTTATAAGGTTACACAGCACGGAATCACAGAGCTTGTAAAGATGAGGTTGTATTGCTGCTGACATCAGTATCTGACATCACACAGGCTCTGGACCACTATTTTACTTCCCATCCGAAGTACGGAAAAACCAACGATATTTTTACTTCATTAAAAAAATTATTGGGCCATCTGAAGCAGTTTGTACCTGCGACTTTGGGCACGAAGGCTGTTATGCTACTACACCACAGGTGAGCCCATATTTTTCGCAATTAAGTCTGTTATTGGTTCGGAAAGGAAGGCACGACCGATTTTCCGCTATTCGTTAGCGATTTTAATTAAGCCTAACTTCCAATTACGGACGCAGTTCTAAATACCCTTATCTGCACAGTTTTGATTGGACCGTAACTGCGAGTATTAGTGATGCAGTGGAGGTATTAGTCGGTGTAAGTAGCATTTCATGGATCAGTTTTTAGCAATAGAAATTGTTTGGGATTATTAAAAGTTAATTAATAGCGATGCAGAAGCGGATTCGGGACGGTCTGGAGGGCGTACTCTAATCTGAAGAAGCCGGGTATAAATTTGCCCCCTTTGGCCCCCCTGTTAGGCCCCCTATTAGCTTTAGCATATCAAATAGCCCCTTAATTAGGCGGGGCAACCTCATCTCCTGGAAATTATAATAACCCATTGTCTTGTTCCGAGTCGTCTTAATTGACTATGTAATGAGTGGCGTTTACTTCTAGCTTCTTCAAGCTTGGATCGAAGCTTTAATGTGTTTCGGTAAGCTTTGAAAAAATGGCTTAATTCATCCACGCTTAATGGATCTGCTAAATAATGAACCAAGTCCAATGGCAGAAAAGAAGTAGTCCTGACCTCCATAAGGATAAGGCATGCAATGGTGAGATTTAATACTTTTGGCGGATGCTACACACGCTCGCTTACAGATAGCGCCAGCGGCGTTCATATGGCTTACCGGCCAAATATTAGAAGACACTATATCCAATAATATTGTATATTGTTACTAATTGTGTCATTGTAAATATTTATATCTATATAACTGTTTTATGAGAATAAATAAAGCACTCAAGGTAATATGACCTAGGGCTAAGACCCTAGTCTGGTAGCATAGCTGTCACCAGCAATTATTGACATGGATGACTAACATCCCCAAGAGCTGGCACAGCTCTTCAGATCACCTAACAGGTATCTCCCTAGGTCAGATTTACTCTGCCTTTGTAACATAATGTGGCCTATCTTTATTTATCATCCTTCTTGTACCTTCTCTCCTTCTAACTTTCGCTACTGTCGTGCTACTACCAGGTAGGGTGAATTCTCTCCTTATCCACGCTACTGTCGTGCTACTACCACGCAGGGTGAATCCTTTCCTAACCCACACTACTGGCGTTCTTCTACCACACAGAGTGTAACCCATCCTAACCAGTCCTCTCTGCTAATTGGTAGGTACGGGTTCTGCCCCTACCTGGCAGAGTATTATAACATCCATACCTCGACAAGTGGTGACCCCGACGTGATATGAACAACCTTCTGATAGTTTAAAGCAACGTATGACCCAACGTCCATTCCATGGTTTACATCAGAAAAACTATATCAACTTGATGTATTGTTTGCTCTAAAGCCTGCGTATAGTAGCCTAATGGAACGGTAAACCTTTGAATCAAAGTTAATGGGATGGAATATCTAAGAGTGTTTTTTTTTTCTTCTACATCTGCGGCTGGGAAGGAAATGAGAATATATAAAGATGATTAACATGGAAACGTTGTTTCCGCGCAGTGACTGTTGTTAAGACATAATTGGTTGATTCTGAGCAAGGTGTTTACATACCTATCTCATAAATAGCTCGTCATATTGAGCAAATACTAGACCTTTAGTGAAACATGAAAGTTCATATGAACTTCAATCCGATTTTATGTTAGGAAGAAAATATTTTTTTTTTTTTTTTGGCATTTTCAATATTAAGCATAAAAACACAAATATATCTATTTCATGTGCACGCACAGAAAAACAAGTGGTACCAAATGAAAGAAGAAAAAAAATCCTAGAAGGATAAGAAGTTAAACCCACAAAATAAGAATGTATTATCTCAAAACGTCATGGAAAAAATTAAATTTTAATATTTCTAAGAATATTATAGACATTTCAAGGAGCTATTACTATTCTATCGTTAGGTTTTAGACTTTCCGGATTTCAGAAAAACTTCTTCATTTGATTAGCTTTAAGATAGTTGCGTAACAAACCTAACTTCATCGGCCACTCAAGGATGCCAGGAGGCAAGAGTTATAAAAAAATGGACCAAAAAGAAAATTTGTATGTGTTTCCTAAATTCTAGTGATATTTTGGTAGCAGATACTAGAGTTTAGATAAAAAAAACAAAAAAAAGTCTATATGACCCATATTTCTATTGTCAACGGTTAGAAAGGAAAATTAAATTCTGAGATTTTTACGTCGTCCATGGTTTTCTTTGAAATGCAAAAATCTTGTTATTTTTTTTTTATAAATTCTTTCCTCCCTCAGCCTTGATTACCCTATGAAGATAGGTTTGTTGTGCACTATTTTAAAGCTAATTAAATGAAGAAGTTTTTTTGAGATCCAGAAAATATAGGAGTAATATCTCCTTGAAATGTCCGAACATTCTTAGAAATCATTTTTTTTTTTTTTATTTATAGTAAGTTTCAACTGTATTAAAGAACAGAATGAGTAAATATGCAGAAAGAAAAAAAAAAGTCATGAAAATGTCTTGAGAAAGAACTACCCAGTAATAGCACTTCACTAACTATTTTAACTCTGTAGGTCCCGAGGCCACCTTCTTTTCAGTCGCCTTGGAGGGTTATCAGGGATATCTAAGGAAGATAAGTTACGGACAAGTTAGTTTGTATGGGCAGGGAGTTTAGAATGAAAAAAGGAGTATTTATCACGGGCTACGTCAGCAACAAATGGGATATTAAGGTCATTATGAAGGAGTTGATTGGTAACAGAATAAGGGGCATTCAGGATTTTGGATTGTAAGGACTGGATGCGGGAGGAATTAGATAGTTTCGTAGAGCCCCAAAGCTCGATTCTATATGGTCAAATAGATCTGATAAGAGTGATGTAGATGAGTCTTTTGTAATATACTGGAAGTTTTGAACGTTTGTCTAGTAAGTGTTGTAGTAATCGACATCTTCGTTTCAGTCTTGTGTGAGGATTCCAAGTAATGCGCCTTAGAATTATTAAAATTCAATTTTCTGCATGACGTTGAGTGACAATGTTTAGAAAGTAAGTGGAATTTTGTGGTATCGGCATCGAGCCTTCGGGTAGGCCTAGTATTATAATTAAAGGTAGTGCTGCAGGATGTGACTATGAACCAATTATCTGGACTTTACACTTCCTCCATTATATTTCTAATTACAGGACGACACACATGTATACAGTGGATCCTTCCAGCGACCATACATAAACATGACCGGAGGCGGCAGGACAAAGGACTGGATCCTGGAAAGGATAATCCGTGCAGATCCCGGCGGCGCTCCGGATTTACATTGAATAGAAGCCGGTTGACAATAGCGGCGGGTGCAGACCGTGCCCACGCTCCGCTACCAACTCACCTTAACCTATCTCAAGCGGGCAGTGCGTTCTCCGCGCGATTGTTTCCAGGACCTCACCTTGGGCTTCTGGAATGTCGCCGTTCCAGGTTGCGGGTTCAACCGTCCGTTCCAACCTCACATCTGACGGATTAGAAACTTTTTGTTTTTCCTACTCATTGAACGAAGGAAAAGGATTAATTCTACTATTTTGAAGGATATAATCGTTCAATATATTAATTACTTATTAAATTATACGCCCGAAAAGGACTAATTTACTATTTCAAAGGATATGCCCGATTTTCATATTTTAAGGACTGTTTTAATTTTTGTTTTTTTTCATATTAAGTTAAAGTCGCCATTCTCGCTGAAAGGAATCTTAACAATTGACTTTTTTTGTAACCAGGATACGGTTAAAAATGGAAGAGAACCTCCATTTTTGACTCGATTCTCCTTTTAAAAGGATACGAATCGAAATAATTCACTGGTAACTAGGATTACTACACTAAAAAGGACAGTTTTTAATATAGAAACTCTCTTCCCGATGCGAGTAGCGGTTCCGAAATAACTTAAGTGTAACTGTCTATATTAAGGTGAATGAGATGGGTTACGCCCGAAAAGGACTAATTTACTATTTTATAAGGATATGCCCGATTTTCATATTTTAAGGACTGTTTTAATTTTTTTTTTTTTTTTTCATATTAAGTTAAAGTCGCCATTCTCGCTGAAAGGAATCTTAACAATTGACTTTTTTTGTAACCAGGATACGGTTAAAAATGGAAGAGAACCTCCATTTTTGACTCGATTCTCCTTTTAAAAGGATACGAATCGAAATAATTCACTGGTAACTAGGATTGTTTGTTTATTTATTTAACGTCACTTTATGCTACTATGGCTAATCGGACGATGCTACAGTGGGAGTCCTAAATTTTGCCTATCCAGGTTTTATTAGGATAGGGATCTTTAACGAGTACCTGACATCGCACAGGCTCGGGACCACCTTTTAACGTCCCCTCCGAAGGACGGCGTAACTAAGGATTTTTTACTCCCATTAAAAAATCCTAGGACCACCTGCGGGTTTGAACCCGTGACCTTTAGTATGGGAGGCTGTTACGCTAGCCACCCAGCTACAAGTGATCCCCTAACTAAGTAACTAGAATTACCACACTAAAAAGGACACTTTTTTATATCGAAACTCTCTTCCCGATGCAAGAAGCGGTTCCGAAATAACTTAAGTGTAACTGTCTATATTAAGATGGATGAGGTGGCTTACGCCCGAAAAGGACTAATTTACTATTTTAAAGGATATTTTTGTTTTTTTCATGCTAAGTTAAAGTCGCCATTCTCGCTGAAAGGATATAATAATAGTCGTTTAATAAGTACTTATTAATTTTTTTTAATGTCTATTTTATGTCGCCATTCTAGTTGAAAGGGTTCTTAACACTTTACATATCGTGTAACTAAAATACAATTCAAAATCATTATTTACAGCAGCTTCATCCGGCCAGCTCTGCTGTACGGTGCTCCTATGTTTCCTCATATCACACAGCACACAGCGAAGAAATTACAGCAATTTCAAAATGGGGTGGTCAAAAAAATATGCAGAAGCACTTCACTCTGGAGGGAAAAAACTCTCAATGTCCATACAATTTTGAACATTCCAACTGTACAAGAGTTTATGAAGCGACGCCAGATTAAGTTTTTTGAAACTACAAAGCAAATTGCGAATCCGCTAGTTTCTAGCTTAGTACCTCCACCAGCCCCAAAACGGTGGCAAAATGCTGTTTTATCTGAGTAAGTTAATATAGAATAAGATAGGCTTAAGAGGTAATTTTAAGGACACCAAACAGCCAGAAGCGAGCCCCGTCGCAGATATACTTCATTTTGAAAATAATTTTAAAACATTTAAGAACTCCATAATTCCTTGAAATGTATGCAAGTTACAGAAAAAGGAATAATTTAGTGACGAAAACAACTAATTAAGAATGGGATCACTTGAGCTGGGTGGCTAGCGTAACAGCCTCCCATGCTAAAGGTCACGGGTTCAAACCCGCAGGTGGTTCTAGGATTTTTTAATGGGATTAAAAAATCCTTAGTTACGCCGTCCTTCGGAGGGGACGTTAAAAGGTGGTCCCGAGCCTGTGCGATGTCAGGTACTCGTTAAAGATCCCTATGCTAATAAAACCTGGATAGGCAAAATTTAGGACTCCCACTGTAGCATCGTCCGATTGGCCATAGTAGCATAAAGTGACGTTAAATAAAAAAACAAATAAACTAATTAAGAATTTTAAATTAAGGGGATAAGGAAAAAAAAAAAAAAAAAAAATTCAAAATGTATGAAAAGCTTGAACTGTTGCATCATTTGTTTCGCAATCGTTACATTTAATTCTTGTTCGTTGTAGAATAAAGAAGATTAGGGAAAAAAAGTATAAATGAAAGAGAACCACCATTTTTGACTGGATTCCATTTGGAATCCAACGGAAAAATTTCCTCGTTTTAAATTTAGTGGTACTATGTTTCGTGGCATATAGGGTAATTAAGTAATTTACTTAAAATATACATTTATTTATTAAATATCACTTATTATTATTACACATAAAACTTAGTACAGTGAGACATTGTTATCATCGAGAATACTGAGGTTCTATTTACCACATCATATTACATATAAGTACCTTTGAACATGACTGCAAATTTCTTTCCTGGTTGACCCCCGACATGGCTGGACTTCCTTCCTCTTCCTCTCCGCTCCGAGCTCAGACTCCCCAGGTACTCCGCTATCCCCGCTGTACGAGTGGAGGGGTCTATTTTTTGTATAGCGCTTCTAAGAAGCCTTCCTGCTTGTCGCCCGGAAACTACTCTATTTTGTACAAATCAAAAATATTTCTTCACCTCTCAATATTCTCGATACATAGCATTCACCTAACCTGCGAGGAAAGAAAAATCAAAAACCGTATGGTTTTTGATTTTTCTTAAATTATCAAAAACATAAACTTACTAGAAATACTTCAAACTAGTTATAATACTGTACAACATCTTATGTTAGAATAAACTAAAATAGAAATAGAAACAAACAATAAAATATATTGATAGGACTTTTTAATACAGGTTTACATATAAAAGTAATTCTTTACTATTTTTATTCAATACCTTTCCCTGAGTTTATATTGGCAGTATCATAGTTATTTACAGTTAAATATAAATGATCTTCTTTACTCACAAAAATTTCAAAACGCTAAAATTTTATATTTTACATGAAATGCAGTGCTTATGAAATTAATTTTCTTTTTTACCTTTCAGATAATCAGTTGATTAACGTAATGCATAATACATACTATAATAGTAACAAATACAACATATAATATTCATTTGATGTTTTCTTATCATGTGGCAAATTATTAAAACCAAAATGAATCTACTATTAGGTCTCTAAGGTACCTGTTAAACCTCTTTTCTTTCAAATAGTCATATTACACTAATAACACATCCTCAGTATTCTCATTATGATTTAAATTATATTTATTCTTGCGCAATGGCAATTAGCTCTCACCAATTACTTATAATATAATGCCATAATCATGTTAAATCAAAATCAAAGTGGAATGAATCTCAGATTACAACTAGAAAATAATAATAAAAATAGCTAAACTTTCTGATGACCTTTTAACGACAAAAATTAAATTATCAGGAAGACCTACTAGAATTTTAGACATTTAATAGCATGATCAATATAAATATAACAGCAGTACTCTGGGTGTACACAAAAGACATTACCGTCTACAAATAATAACTACGTGTATCATTCCCGCCTTCGGGATAAGAGGAGGCCTACAGCTACTCCACATTCAGGGTTCTTCCCTATTAAAAAACCTATTAGAAGGTAAAAATCTCATCTCAGAATGATAAGGAGGACTAATATCTACTCCAATTACAGGATAATTATTCCCTTATTACTTAAAAGAAATCCGCATTAGGACTATTAAAACATATACACAATGATCCGCCATTTTTTTTTCTATATAGTTTTCGGATGCTCATTATTCTACTTTATATTTATTAAATTTATTTTATTTTTCATCAAACTTGTAAAGGTCTTTCTACAGCAGACGTCATTTTTTAAATTCAAGCAATAATATATTTACAATGTCCCTGATACTCTATTTATTTATTGATTTGAATTAAACACGTTAATAACAACTGAGACCCATTCCTTTTTGCATATAAAATATCAATTAAAGTTTATCTTAATCCTGATCTTTACATACAAATAACTTAATCCTAATATTTACATTGTATGTACAATCTATTTACAATTTTTCCAGTAAGGTTTAACCTGAACATGGCCCAGACTAAACACTGTAAGCTCGTCATACGGAGGGGACGCTAATTACCCCTTTTTATCCTCTGGAAACGGATAAAGACTGCCGTATAACAAAATAATATGTTATGAGGCCTTTTCTAACATGGTCCAAGACCATGTAGCCTTTATAATCCACATATATAAAAATAACAATTGTTATTCCTTTAACGGGCACCTTTCTATAAACATCAAGTACAGTGTTGCTAGGAGCAAGTGGAATCGAAAATGTATTTAATTTGAAACTGACTAGTTTAGATCTATATTCTTGACTCCGGAATAGAATAAGGGATTTCAGAGTTAAAAATTGAGTCTGGAAGGTTTTCTGATAAGGGACACTTTCTTCTTTGAACTTTTCAGGATTTTCTTGAGGAATCAATATTATTTTAAATTTCTCATTAGTGGTAAGATCGAGTTTTGCATTTGGTTCTGTTTCAACCGTCTTTTCACTATACATTTTATTTTCATTTTGAGTAGTGGGAGTCATTAGAGAATGGAGTTTTTCTTGAATTTTCGGGTTGTTATCTTCTTCTTTTTTACTTTCTTTCTTTTCACTTTCCTGGTCATTTATTTCTTCATACTGAGATTCTGCTTCATCCTCAGTAGATGGTGTTTTTCCGGAATTGGCATTAAAATATTTATTTGGAGTTTGAGTGGGGGTCTCTTCAGGTTGCAGTTCCTCATTTATGAAATTATTTTTCTTTTTAATCTCTTCTGGGAGTCTTTCATCGGTGTTCACTTCTATTTTATCTTCAAAAGGATCTTTCTTATTTTTCTTATTTTCAATGCTACCAATATTCTCCTCCAGATGAACAAATCCATTTTTTACCCAATTATCGAATCTATCAAGAATATTCATTATTGAATTTTCGAAACGTTTAAAAAAAATATCTTCTTCAATATCTTCTTCTTCTTTGAAGTTCAGCTTCTTCCCTCTTAATTTGGTCTGTGGCTTAGTTGTATTCGAGCACGGGATCACTGACTCTCCGGTCAACCCCAGATCAGATATTTCTGAACATTTTGGCTTTGGTAGCTCATCTACTCTGGAAGCCATAGTAAAAAATCGTGTGCGAAATAATAAAAAACAAAACCCTGGCTAATCTTCAAAAACCTTTAAGGGTGGTTTAAACGCTTACACGAACAAAAGGCATAAATAACAAACATCTAACAACTTTCATAAAACCACTTTAAAAAACTAACCACTTTCAAGACCTTAAAACAGTAGGGAGGCGCACAAGATGCTAACAATTAATTATAAATTAATGAAGTATTAATATCAGATTCCTATATAATACATATGACAATATTACCCTAATGCCACTTACAACATTGACTTTTAATTAACTTATAAATTTTCGATACTAATAAAGAATTGATAAATTCGTCCCCACAAGCTGGATGCCATAAAATACTATGTTTCGTGGCATATAGGGTAATTAAGTAATTTACTTAAAATATACATTTATTTATTAAATATCACTTATTATTATTACACATAAAACTTAGTACAGTGAGACATTGTTATCATCGAGAATACTGAGGTTCTATTTACCACATCATATTACATATAAGTACCTTTGAACATGACTGCAAATTTCTTTCCTGGTTGACCCCCGACATGGCTGGACTTCCTTCCTCTTCCTCTCCGCTCCGAGCTCAGACTCCCAGGTACTCCGCTATCCCCGCTGTACGAGTGGAGGGGTCTATTTTTTGTATAGCGCTTCTAAGAAGCCTTCCTGCTTGTCGCCCGGAAACTACTCTATTTTGTACAAATCAAAAATATTTCTTCACCTCTCAATATTCTCGATACATAGCAGTGGAGAGTATTTATTGTTAAATAACATTTGTCGCTAGGTCCTACCGTTTAGTAGGCGAATGAATGAATAAAGATTTTATTGCAAGAATTAGATTTAAATTATAATATAGTTCCTTATTTTGTTACAAATCAACTCATTCATAATGACCTTAACATCCCATTTGTTGCAGACATAGCCCGTGATAGATACTCCTCTTTTCATTCTAAACTCCCTGCGCATACAAATCCACTTGTCCGTAATTTATCTTCCTTAGATATTTCTGATAACCCTCCAAGGCGATAGAAAAGAAGGTGGCCTCGGGACCTACTGAGTTAAAATAGTTAGTGAAGTGCTACCACTGGGTAGTTCTTTCTCAAGACATTTTCATGACTTTTTTTTTCATTCCTCATATTTACTTATTGTGTTCTTTAATACAGTTGTAAATTACTATAAATAAATAATAAAAAATAAATAAATAAAAAAATTATAATATTCAATTTGAATTCTAATAAAACTAAAAAATAATAATAATGTATATACTTAATAAATGAACAAAATATATAACTAATGTTCCTTAATTGCTTACAATATTTACAAAATAATTAAAATAGATATGTTTACAATATGTTATTCCTACAGGCCTTTCCTTACGGAGGTGATGGTCTAACTTCCCCGGTGACCAAACCTCCTGGGAAGTGGTTTAGTTGGTATGTAGCATTAAATAAAAAAAATAAAAAATGAACGGTTTTTACCCCCATTAAAAATATAACAGTTTTGACATGCTCGAGCTCAGTTGTTGTTGCTCTTCTTAATCTATAAAATTAACGGTACTTCAGAGGAAGAAAATTTTAAATATCGGCATTTAAGCCCTGTCGGACTATTTCAATCAGAATGAAACCTACATCATATTAAAGCCCTATTAAATTTAACATCTATATAGGGAGTTTAATCAAAATAGTTTGAGCCGTTCTTGAGAGAATCGCAAAAAAAGTGCAAAATGCATTTTGTTAAGTGGCTCTTCTGGTTAACTGATTTTGATGAAAAAGTTGCTGGAACCTTTTGGGCGTATAGTTGTCTTAAATATGAAACTTCAGTTCCGTACGACTTTTCGTTTTTGCACTAGACTTACCCACACACACGCGCAGATATTTTTCGGGACTTGGTCATTTGGACTCAGGGGACCCTAAAACGTTTATTTCCGTCGAAAATTTCCCTTACGTATATTTCATATACGTAAAATACGAAAGTAAATAAAAAAAAAAAAAAAAAAAAAAAAAAAAAATTATGAGCTTATTTCTAAGAGGGATTGATGAGTATGCTGTCCTAAGTAAGCAACCCCACGTATTTGGTATTGCCAGTGAATAAAAAAATTTTCACTCTTCCTCTGAAAGAAATTTTTTGACGTACCCATATGCACACATTTCAGATATATAAGAATATCGAAATCATTGTAATTACGTAACGTAATGTAATTCGGTAGAAAGCGGTGATAAGAAGGCCTGAAAGCGGACACTACAGAATGGCCCCCCAGGCTGCACAGCCGTTTATGCCTCAATAAAAAGTTGGCGGTTGATTAGGTTCAACATCCCGCCCACCTCACTCCTTATTTACGACCCCGTAACTTCCCCGCAAACCTTTCAGCTGTAGTGCATTTCCTCTGCACCCGTTCCTCCGAATAGCCTCCTCTTCCATACGGCATCCTGTCTTTGCTATTTTTATGTTTATCGTAAAGGAATTGCTCGCACGTCAGCCACTTAAACATTATGCATTCTTTAAAAGATTTCAGCCTTTCTGCCTCATACGTGTTCCTAAATGGTAGTGTATTACAGAATATTAGAATAGAATACTATAATACTTTAAATAATTCAAACTCGGCAGATGGATTTAGTATTACTTATAGATAGTAAAAAATACTTATTTAAGCAGTCCTTTATAGGGAACCTGAAATGTTAGTCTGGAGATAATGCGATATCAGACACTGGTTAAATATTCAATTTCTATTTTCTTATCATTGTCGTAATTGTTCTTTTGGTTGAATATAAATAATAAACGATAAATATAAACATATTTTTGATTTTGATAATATCTCATACACATACATAAGGAAGAAAACATAAATAAGAGGATCATTGAATCAATTTATATAACAAAAAATTTAGAAAAATCAGTTAACCAGCAAACAGACGTTGACAACCTGAACACCTTTCGTGCAAGTGCTATTGACAGAGTTAATATATAAAGCCTTTGGCATCCCCACCGCAAGTTTAGTCGCGCACGAGAACACCTATAACAAGGCCGGTACTTCTACATGATAGTTGAAAGTGTTTAGCAGCAAAATGTTGAAAGATTTAATATGTGACAATGAAATGATAAATTATTTTAACAGAATGGCAGAATTATTCATATATAGGAACTAAATATGAATGAATATTACAATATTAAATGACCTATATTAGGATATAATATGGAAATAAATATGATATTTAAAGATCTGAAGATGAGGCATAAGAAGTACCTCGAAACGTAATGTTTTAATAATCATATTTTATATATGTTATGATAAATAAATATATAAATAAAATAGAAGAAAGAGACTCTTCCGATTAATATATTCATAAGGTAAATTTTATTTTAAAAATCTCTACTAACTTTTTGGACAGCCAAATTTTTAAAATACTTCTGCGTAAATGATATTTTTGGTTTTATTTATTTGTGGCAGAAGAACATACTGATTTTCTCCGCAATCCGATCTTGACGTAAATCGATTCCTACGTGTTTAAATGTTTGCCTATGTCATTTATTAATTGTTTCGGCAAAAGATAACAACGGGAAAATGTATTATTTTAAAATTAAAAGGTAAATCATTTGGAATCTTTGGGATGCGAGGTTAATTTCCCCCGTTATTTCCCACATTTTCCACTGATTCTTCGCTCCTATTGGTCGCAGCGTGATGTTATATAGCCTATAGCCTTCCTCGATAAATGGACTATCCAACACAAAAAGAATTTTTCAATTTGAACCAGTAGTTTCTGAGATTAGCGCGTTCAAACAAACTCTCTAGCTTTATAATATTAGTATAGATTATTGTACTTTTTTTTTCTTTTAATTGTATCAGTTGTCTCGTTTCTTAGCTCTGATAAAAGCCTAAAATTTTAGCTGAAACGAACGAGCGAAAAAAATTAAATTTTTCTTACTAGAGTGAACTTCTTGATGACCACACACCCACCCCAACTACTATGTCAAATATTCTATACTATAAATATTTAAAACAAACAGTATCTAAATCTTACCCGGTTAATTAAGGGGCATTTAGGCTGCGAAGCTTAAAGCTTGAAGGCATCTTGAATGCCTTTATAGAGAGCCAAGCTTTGGTACTTCGGCATCTTAAGACGCTCACATCAATCATGTACCTTCAGACCCTTCCAACCAAAGGGTCCTAAATGATGTTGGTCCGGACCATTCTTCAAAGGGCACGTTTGAAACTCATCATTCAAGAAGGGTTAACTCAAAAGGGATCCATCTTTACTAACCTAGCCCTTTCATCTTCATCTTTGTCAATACTAATTCTGATAAATTTATAAATCTCCCATTGATGATAAGTTCTAGTTTAAAAGTGTATTTAATTGAAAATATATTGGTCCCTACCACGTATCACACCTTCCATGAAAAACTCCACCCCCACTCTAATCCATTAGTTTCAATCCTTACTTCCTCTTCAATTCCTGATAATCCTCCGAGGCGTCTGAAAAAAAAGATGGCCTCGAGACTCACTACCAAAGAGTGCTGCCAATGGGCAGTTTCTCTTCATGTTTATTTCATATGTTATAACATTTCAGCATATTTACTTGATGTACTTTTTTGTACAGTTGTAAATTTCGATTTCAATTTAAAAAAAAATGAAAATATCTGATACGCGCAGAGCACGATTTTTACTTACCTCCGTTGTTAAAATCAATTTAATTAATAGAAAATATTATCTACAACTATTATTCCACGTAAGACAACAATTTTACTAAAATCTTAAGTTTTCTAGTGGTATATTATACATCTATATTAGTATTGTAAATTTAAAAAGTAAGAAAATAAAATTTGTTTGCTCTTATCACCTTTATTTGATTATCGAATTATTCAATTTGTATATTTACCCTTTTCATATAAATTCTAATAAGATAATGTGTTTCATTTTTACAAATATACAAAATTAAAGATACTTAACAGGAAGAAAATTTAATATATCGGCATTTAAGCCCTGTTGGAGTATTTCCATCAGAAGGAATCCTACATGAGATTAAAGCCCTTATAAAATCTGACACAGAAATATTGAGTTTAGTCAAAATCGTTCATGCTGTTTTTGAGAAAAACGTAAAAGTGTGAAAAATGCATGATGAATTAACTTGTTCCCTGATTTTGTTGAAAAAGTTGCTGTAACATCTCTCGCATATACGCTTCTTGAAGATGAAATTTAGCTAATATATATATATATATATATATATATATATATATATATATATATATATATATATACTTTTGACCATTTTTCAGGCCTTCACTTTAAGTCCGGTGACCTTAAATAGTGTATTTCGGGTGAAATTTCGAATTCAAAATTAAATATGATTAACAAATAAGAAATAATATTTTCCTGAGGGAGAATAAGGAAGTTTATATTATTTAGTAATTAATATAATAAATACGACATTTATTTGTAATGAGAGAGGTTATGGTTACTCAGAGTTGCCGCCACGATGGATTTCACGGGTTTATATTCTTCCATACACTACTATATCCCTTTTAAATTCTCTGTAAAAATTACTGTATCCACAGTTCCTTTCAAAAAGTACTTTTTTTATATTATACTGTTTAAAAGTCGTGGTCACTTTAAATGAACACATACAAAATCAACTTTATATATTAATACATAAAATATAAAAAATCATGTAAATCCAAGAATAAATTAATAGCACCTGTTGGATAGCAACTTCACAATTATAATCTTTTCTTTGGATCCAATCAAGAATGTTGCACGTTTACGATTTACTTTTACTATAAATTCATATAACTATTTACATAACTGTGATTTGAGCATGAAGGCGTTTCATTACTACATGTAACATACAAGATGCGAATAACTACCGTGAAGCTTTAATACTCTATAATATTCGGTTTAGTTGAAGTAATTCCCTATTGAAGAATAAAGTACTCGGTTGGAATACTGATGAATTGCTCTAACCCTTTCTCCGATTACTATGCATCAATCGATTCCATTAAAGTATAGTGAGTTCATTGCTTGTGTATTTAGTGTGTCTAATTGAAAGTTAGTGGTAGCCAGCCAGCCAACTTCGACTGTGGGTGGCTATTTCACACCGCGTGGCAGCGCAATAGTTTATCCAACGCACAAACTTACAGTACTATTTTAATACAGCAGTTGACTGCAATTCACAATTAAAAATAGATTGAACGGATTCGATATCCAACTAAAGAAAAAAACTGCAAAATTATTTTTTAATGCATTTTTTTGTTTTTGAACATAAGTACAGTAATATGGATACATGTATAATATACCGTTGGAAAATGTGATAAAGAGTGGTGAAAAGCCGATAAAACTAAGTAATTATTTTAGATAATAATATAATAGATTTTTTTTATAAAACACATGTTTCTATAGAAATTCCATTTAATTAATTCTTTTATGGTTTCACTCATTTTTCTCTCTAACTGTATTTTAAAATTCTTCAATTGTTTCTTAAAACGGAGGTAAGTGAAAGGCGTGTGTTGCCCGCACCAGATTTTAATAAAACACATGTTTGTATACAAATTCCATTTAATTAATTCTTTACTGGCTTCACTCATTTTCATCTCTTACTGTATTTGAAAAAAAAATAAACCTGTACCACTACAACCCATGAAGAGTCTTGGGCTCAGTACATATAGAGATTCGTACTGTTTCTAGGCCAACGGCAGTGCAATGAGGTGATTAGGCCTTAATCACGCTCAGCCGCCAGGTTTTTCTCCAATTAATTTGGGTACCCACTTTATAGAGGCTGGGTCTGCCCCAGGAGGGTCTCCATACCCTAGGGTCGCCCCCGGACTGAATTAAAAGAATAAATAATATTCTGCCACAGGCGGGATTCGAACCCAGGACCCGGAGCACAGCAGACTAGTGCTCTATCCACTAGACCACGCCACTACCGACTGTATTTGAAAATTCTTTAATTGGTTCTAAAAACGGAGGTAAGTGAAAGTCGTGTGTTGCCTGCACCAGATTTTTTTTTAAACGGCCCTGGGGAAAACTAGAACATGAAAGGTGAAAGTGAGTTAGGTGATCGGGAGGTGTTTTAATCTGAGTTCTTAAGAAACTTTATTAAAAGTATTGTTTTGACGAGATTATTTATATTTGTATGGTTATTATCAAGCACAAAACTTAAATATGTCAATGGCTTATTGATTTTTTTAAAAATTATAACGCTTTGAAATAGAGTAATTTTGACTGCCGACTAATCTTCTACCTTCACTAGAATCAGAGATATTTTTTTTTTTTTTTTTTTTTTTTTTTATTCGTATATATTACAATTTGTCATAATAGACAATAATAATAGTGCTACAGGATCTCATTCATACAATATTTACAATATAAACAAAAGGAAAGTCAAATTACATAAAATCAAATCAAAATAAATAACGTATACAATAACAAAACTTATAGACAAAATAAATACAAATAAATGAAGTTAACAAATAAATAAACAAAACATGTCACATTCATACCTATGTACAATATTTACAATCAGCTCGGGAACCCCAGACGGGACTTGTCCCCCCACTTGTGGAAGGACAAGCAGAGTCTAAAGGTTCCCAGCGCCTCCCTCTCAGCCGCATCACTGGTGAGAGCCAGCGGAAGCTAAGTGAGGGCGCCACAGCCACAATCACACCGCACATGAGAGGAGAATCTGACCAGTGTCAGAACTCCAGAATAGATTTTTACAATATGTCTCGGGGCCACTGCCGTTTCAACCTTCTAGGAGGGTTGTATGGATGAGTGGAGCTGGATAGGGATTGTGCTAGAGGATTAGGATGATGAATGAGGTTCTGGTGGAATTTGGAAAATTTAGATGGAATCAGGTCTGAAATAAATGGAACATTAAGGTCGTGGTGTAAGGTATAGTTGGAGACATAATAAGGAGCATTTACTATTGTTCGGAGGACTTTGGATTGAAAGGATTGAATGCGTTTGATGTTAGAACGTTTAGCTGTCCCCCACAGTTCAAGTCCGTAGGTCCAGATTGGCTTCAGTATTGTCTTGTAAAGTAATAATTTGTTGTCAACTGTAAGCTTAGATTTTCTGTTTAGTAGTCTGTATAACTGTCCGAATCGTCTGTTAAGTTCTTTTCGTTTAAGTCTTGTATGTGGGTTCCATGTCAATCTTTTGTCTAGTAGTAAGCCAAGATACCGGACTGTGTCTGAGGAAGGAAGCGGTATGGAATTGAAATGAACCATTGGACAGGATTTGCGTCGAAGGGTGAAGGTGACGTGGGTGCATTTGCTTTCATTAACCCTAATACGCCAAGCATTACACCATTCCTCGATAAGACAAAGGTGTCTTTGCAGGATTAAGGATGCTATTTCAGGATCGGAATTGGATGATAGGATGGCGGTGTCATCTGCAAATGTTGCCAGAAAGGTGTCAGGATGATTAGGAATATCAGCAGTGTAAAGGATGTAGAGGACGGGTCCCAAGACGCTGCCTTGAGGAACACCGGCCTCAATGGGATAAAAGTTAGAAAATTCTACACCACAGCGAACTCGGAAGGAGCGGTTTGAGAGATAGGATCGTAGAATGAGGTATAGAGACTGGGGTAAATGCATTTTAAGCTTGAAGAGTAATCCGGTGTGCCATACCCGGTCAAAAGCTTGCGCTATGTCCAGAAACGCACCAGAACAATACTCTTTGCATTCAAGGGCTGAGGAAATATGGTCTACAACTCGGAGTCCTTGTTGAACAGTGGAATGATGAGCACGGAAACCAAACTGATGGGAAGGAAGATTTTGTGATTCTAATATAGGCAGGATTCGTTTTAGAAGGAGTTTTTCAAAGACTTTTGAGAGGATGGGGAGTAGACTAATAGGTCTGTAGGATGAAGTGTTGCTGGAAGGTTTACCTGGTTTTAGGAAGAGAATGATTGTGGAATGTTTCCACAAGAGAGGAAAATAGGTGGTGCGTAGGATGCAGTTGTAGATATAGGTAAGGAATAATAATAGCTTTCTGCGGAAGTTGACGGAGGATCTGGGGGGTAAGGAGATCATGTCCAGGAGATTTACGGAGGGTCAGTTTTCTGGAGAAGATATTTAACCTCAGAGGGATTAATAGCTGTAGGAGGTAGTGAAAGAGGTATTGGTGACAAAAGGAAGTCTTGTACTTCTGCGGTATGATTGCTTTGGGATTCCGGGTGAGGAGTGAATACTTTGGAGAGGTGTGTGGCGAATTCCTCGGCTTTATCTTCATCAGACGCAGCCCAGGAATCATCACCACGCCGGAGAGGATGGGAAACTTGATGGGATTTTAAAATCTTCTTCGTGACATTCCACAGGGAATTATCACTAGCTGACAGAGAGGAGAGGTAGGAATTAAAGGACTGGGAACGGAAGGTCGCCAACTCCTGCTTCAATTGTCTACAATAGAAGTTATAGGAGCGGCGATCTGTTGGGTGTCGGGTGCGCTGCCATAATGATCTGGCACGGCGCTTTGCATGGATTAGGTCTGCAAGGTGTTGAGGCAAATGGTTTTGGTGAGGAGTTATATTGAAGTGCTTAGGATAGGAGGCAGTCCAGACAGCTTGCTGAATGGCGGTGGTGAAGGAGTAGACGGAATCGTCAAGGTCTTCTGGGGTTTTGAGGGTCGCTCTGAGGTTAATATTATCGGTCAGGATTTGGCGAAATAGGTTCCAGTTGACAGGGCCTCGGATAAATGACGGTGGGATAGGTTTTGGAATTGGAGTGAGGGATACTTTTAGGATCAGTGGACTATGGTCTGAGGATAGTTCATCAAGTCGAGCTACAGATAAGTTGAGGGAGCCTAATCCGCTGTGAATGAAGAAGTCAAGGATGTCAGGATTACGGTTGGGATCGGTTGGCCAGTAGGTAGGGGAATCAGGAGGTAGGAGATTGAAATGACGGGAGTTGAGTGCAGACAGCAAAAGAATCAGAGATATTAAATAAACTGTGTTTTTCGTGCACAAACTTTCCGATTTTTTTACGGGACTCCTGGTTAGCGGTGGCACCAATTGTTTTGCAGTGTCTAATGGTTTAATATCTAATTTCACTTACAAAAAAATTAATCAAAAACGGTGAAACACGTTTGGTATACTCTCTTTGTTAATTGTCCCTCTGTTGTTTACCTAGTTATCAGATGTCTATAACTCGAATATAACATTTCTTAAAATATTAGAATCCCGGCATATCTTTTGAACTGGTAAAATTATTCCTTTTTGTTGTTGAAGCTGTGTGTTGGGCGCACCAGATTTAAAAAAAAAATATTATTATTACACTGTAACTTTGAGGATAAACCTTGAATCGAAAGGTGGAAGCGAGCTAGGTGAATGGGAGGTGTGACAGTAACTGCCCTGCCGGTCAAACACCTTGGCACACCATTCAGTCTCCTCTCGCTTCGGTCTTATCTAAAATCTTGAGTTCTTTTCCACTATGCCACTTGTCAACGGTTTTATATATGGATATTCACTGATTCTTGTACGAATATCAAGAATAGTATTCAGGAGTAATTATTATGGACTCTATAAACATAATTTCGGTTTGCTATTTCAATAATTCAAAATACATATTTAAGAGAAAAAAATATGGTACTCGCAACAGACGACTTTCACTTTCGTCCGTTATTTAAAGTGTTTTAAGAACCTTACATGAAGTGGGGAAAAAAATAGTTTGAAAAATAAAGAATTAAATTGAGTTCCGATAGAAACATTTATTTTAGGTTAAATAATCTAACAATATAAATTATTATCTACTACAATGACTTAATTTTACCCTCTTTTTATCACTCTTCATTTCCTTATGAAACTTTCTTTGTAAAAAAACTTTTTTTTTTCTAATATCTTTATTTTATTTACGGTATATTATAACAGTTATTTCTCCTGTAATTGGTTATCAAATTCGTGCATAAGTCATTTACTTTTTTTTTTTTTTCCTCATAAAAATAATAAGTAAAAATATCTGGTGCGCGCAACTCACGCCTTTCACTTACCTCGGTTGTTAAAATAAATTTAAGAATTTTTAAATACGACCTTGAGGCATGGTGTCAGAATCGGAGAATTAAAATAAATTCCGACAAATCCCATCAAATTACCTTCACCCTACGTCGTAAAGCTATGACATCCTGCCCGACAATATCCTTTATTAACATTCCGCTCGTTCCAGTTGAACAGATCCGCTACCTAGGACTTCTACTTGACAAACGTTTAACATGGAATCCGCACACTAGACTGAAACGACAAGAAACTGCTCGCCGCTTTCGGTTACTTCAACACTTACTAGACAAACGCTCTAAACTTTCACTTAACTATAAAAGACTCATCTACATGACCATCATAAGACCTATCTGAACTTAAGGGGTTGAGCTATGCGGCTCCACTAAACCATCAAATTCTTCCCGTATCCAACCTTACAATCCAAAATCCTTCAAAAAAGCCTTAACGCTCCTTACTTTGTCAGGAATAAACTCATCCCTAAAGACCTTAATATTCCATTTGCAGCTGATTTGGCCCGAACTAGTCATCAATCCTTCCATGACAAACTCCAATCCCACTAGTTTCAATCCTTGCTTCCTCTTCAATTCCCGACAATCCTCCGAGGCGTCTGAAAAGAAGATGGCCTCGAGACCTTCTTGTTTAGATTGATTACTAGAGTGCTGCCAATGGACAGTTTCTCTTCACGTTTTTCATGTACGCTATCTTTAATCAGCATATTTACTTAATGTATTTCTATACAGTTGTAAATTTCAATAAAATATAATAAAACAAAAATAAAAAATACATTTAGACAAAAAAAATGTTAAAGAATTAATTAAATTGAATTTCAATAGAAACATGTGTTTTATTAAACAATCTATATTTATTTACAACAACCAGTTAGTTTAATAGGTTTTCATCACTCTCCATTAACCTTTACAATTCCGTGTATTAGATAATATTTTTTATAAACGGTTTAGCTTTCGAACGGTATATTATACACCTGTGTTACAGTTTTTATGTCCAAAAACACAAAAATTGCTTTGAAAATATTTTTTCTGTTTTCTCCTTTAGTTAGTTACCAAAGTCGTTAAACATGTATATTTAGCTGTTTTCTAGCAACGCTGATCAGATTATATACCTAGTTGTTTTTATAGAATATACAAAATTAAAGGTACTTTAGAGAGAGAAATTTTGAAATGTCGGCATTTAAGCCCTGTCAGACTATTTCAATCAGAATGAAACCTACAACATATTTAAGTCCATTAAATTTTATACCGATCAAGCTAGTTTTATCAAAATTAACAGAGCCGTATTTGAGAAAATCTTAAAAAATTGCAAAATGCAGGGAATAAAGTGCCTCTTCTAGTTAGCTGATTTAGATGAAACAGTTCATCTTATCAGTAACATATCCGGGTATAGTTGTCTGAAATATTAGTTTTTCACGATCGCAATACTTACCCTTACTATATATTTCATATAATACATCAGAGATTCTTTCCACATAACCCTATTAAAAATCTTTTTATGTGAATTTTAAAAAAATTACCGTATCTAAGCAGGAATTTGTTAAAGACTCAGATTGAGTATTAAAAAAAAAAAAAAAAAAAATTAAATAACTAAAATAAAATAATTATAGGTGGAATAGTCAGGAATCAGTCATTTTTTAAAAAGTTTTTATTTTGCCAACGTTTCGGCTCAAGCTTGTGAGCCATCATCAGTGCTACAAATATCAGAACAAAAGAGATACATATTAATATGATAATGAAAATTTTCTTTTGAATGTAGTGACAATGATAACATTTGAAATAAAACAGAAAATATACCAACATACATACATCATTGTCACTACATTCAAAAGAAAATTTACATTATCATATTAATATGTCTCTCTTTTGTTCTGATGTTTGTAGCCCTGATGATGGCTCACAAGCTTGAGCCGAAACGTTGGCAAAATTAAAAACTTTTCAAAAAATGACTATTCCACCTATAATAGTTTCTACAGTCGACTATACATCCTCAATAAAATAAAATTAATTTACCCGGCGACTCTCACGTCTTTTTGGGTACCCACTTTATAGAAGCTGGGTGTGCCCCGGGAGGGTCTCCGTACCCAGGATCACCTCACGCCTGAAATAACAGAATAAGTAATATTCCGTCATAGATTTGATTTGAACCCAGGACACGGAGAACAGTAGTCTAATGCTCTACTAAACCACTCCGCTTCCCCACACCTCCAGTTTATTTGCGTTAAGAATGATGATGAATAAAACAACCATGCATTTAGGTCGTCGAATTTCTTTGTAACAGGAGGATAAACTACTAATGTATAACGATTCCTTAAATGCGAGTAATTATTTTATTGCACGGTATATTCAAATCGGATAGGCCCTATTTACTTATTATATGACGCTTTAATCGCAAATTATCTCGGAATGTTTATCCGATTTCTTGCGTCAGCGTTTTAATTCCCATCAGCCCAAAACAGATTCGAATTTAGTATTTTATGGACGTACCATATAATCATGAACTGATAATGGAACATATATTCAATATAGATGATATTTAATATTAAAAATATTTGTTGTGGTCACCTGTGATGTAGTGGATAGCATAAGAACCTTCTAATCAGACCCAGCAGATTTCTTTAAGGGTGTTTGAAATCCCAGGTTATTCCGTCCTACGGAGTGGACGTGAAATATTTGTCCGGAGCCTGTGCGATGTCAAGTACTCGTTAAAGATACCTATCATAATTAAACCTGGATAGGCGAAATTCAGGACTCCCACTGAAGTAGCATCGTCCAATTAGCCACAGTAAAGTGACGTTAAATAAATAAACAAACCAAGATCTTTTCCCTCCCCCATTTTTCTCTACAGTTCATTAGATAGAAACATAATAGTCATACCAACTTAAACCCATATGTAGTTACGCCTCACATATTTATGGTTCAGCAAAAAACACTCTCATAACAACACTCCAACAATTTTATGCCCAAAGTCATGAATTCAAACCCGCATTGACCCCAGGATTTTTTAATGCCAGTAAAAAATCCTTAATTATGCCGTCCCTCGGAAGCGACGTAATAAAACATGGTCTCGAGCCCGTGCGATGTCAGATACTAGTTAAAGATCCCTATTCTAATTAAACCTAGATGGAAAAATTTAGGATTCCTACTTTAACAAAGTCCGATGAGCCACAGTCGCATAAAGTGACGTTGAATAAATAAAAAAACAAAAAATCCAAAAAAATTTAAGACTCAGATGAACTCATTACTACAAAAACAACAAAACCATGCAAACCAACTTAAACAACCGACAATCGACCTACACTGAAAAGAAGCTGGATGAGAGACTACCTTTGCTGAATTAAAACCTAGGAAGTACTATTCTTCTAGCGATAAACGCTTCCAATATAAATGAAGGTAAACATTCCGGCCGCTATCTCTGTAGTCGAAATCTATAAGAAATCGCTTCCCCGACTTCCGGAAGAACGGAGTTCCATCCTGATCCAAAATCCAAGACCTTGCAGATCGCAGATCTTGGCCTTCTGAAGTCGGGTGCCAGGACGTCTGCTCAGAAGACGGACGTCAAGGCACGGCAGTGACAGTGGATATAATTTACGCTCCAGGAGACCCCTGGAGAAGCGAGAAGGTAGATCCGGCAACGCCGCGAAACCGGTCCTACCTGGGAGGCGTCTCACTCCCTACTCCAAGTCTTCTGCTCCTCCTTAAATTTAACTATAGCTCTCTTTACGTCACTCCTTCCGCTTTTAGTACCTCTGTTTTGTTTGGATCTCTTTTCCTCACAACTTTTTTGTTCTTTCTTTCTATCTTTTTTTTTTTTTTTGGACACCTATTCCTGACCTGGAAGCTGGAGAAAAACGCCTTTGATTCGCCCAGTCCCAGTGCTTCAGATTTGGAAAGTGGAACTATACAAGTAGTCGATATTTTGAGTAGCCCTCTTATAAATCAAATAGAATTAACCGGATATATATTTGTTGTTTATTCATTTAAAACATTACATTATGCCACTGTGACTAATCATACGATGCTAAAGTGGAAGTCCTAATTTTTTCCTATCTAGTTTTAATCAGGAGAAGAGCAAATGACATCGCACTGGCTCGAGATTACCCTTTTAGGTCCCATCTGAAGGAAGGGATAGCCGAGGATTTTTTACTATATGCCCGGTTTGAACACACTACTTTAGGCATAATAGAGTGTTACGCTTGGATGTGTGTTCTTTTGACTGCACCCTGAACTGACTTCTCCCAATAATAATATTAGTTTATGGATTTATAATAGCTTTCCATTTATTTTAACAACTAGTCGGTAATATTTTTCTAAAATCTTGAGTACTATATAGAAGCACATAACCTGTACGATACTATACGGTGGCAACACTAAATCACCATAAAATCCTTGATCACAACATTACAGTTTATGGGCTTACAACAACTCTATACTAACTTGTATGACTTATTTTATTGCGTATTTACTTTTCTAAAATTTTGCGCTTTCCAACGGTATATTATACGTCTATATTATTTATCATAATTTAGAAATTTTTTTTTTATTAATTATTTATCAAAAATTTAATTTTCCCTTTTGAAGAAAAACTTGATTGCAATGTATTTTACTTACAAACCTTCAGGTAAGAATGCCCTAAATAGTAGTGAAAATTGTATCAAAATTAGTCTCGCGGTTTTGAAGGATTTCGCAAAAACAAACTGTAGAGAAATCATTTTAAATATATAGAGAATATATATATATATATATATAAATCGTGCGTTATTTTTGGGACATCCTTTATTAGGTATTAAATTTCTATTTCTTTTATAAAAAAATATCATTTTAGAGTGCTAGTCCGGACGGTCATTAAATGCATATTTTATAAATTATTTTTTATTTCCCGAGTCAAAATAAAATAAAGCGTTACGATTCCTTTGGCACATTAATGCATTCCATGAGAAGCCTCCCGTGGCCGGAGATACCTCCCCATCAGATCCTATCCTAGACGATAAATCAGACGTAATGGGTCTGAGACTTCATTCCATAAACCCGAAGACACGAAATATCTTCTGGAAGAGCAGAATCCAGATGCAGGACTTGGTACTGGCGAGGACACACATACCAGCACGACCACCTAGCCGTAGGAATTCTTCACTCATCTTTCCGCTTAGACCTAATACCTCTTCAAAGCTGTAAATATACCAGTTTGAATCCCGGCTACTCTCATTTTTCTCGTTTCTATTTTATATATATATATTTTTTTTTAAACATTTTTGTTGGTATTTACAACTGTATCAAAAAAAAAATTAAGTAAATGTGATGGTTATATAATACAATGAAATGAAATACATGTGGAGAAGCTTCTCATTGGAAGCACTCTAAAAATATTCTAAACTAGAAGGTCCAAGAGCCATTACGTTTTCAGGTTCCTCGGAGGATTATCAGGAATTGAAGAAGAATAAAGGATTGAAACTAGTGGGTTAGAGTGAGAATGGAGTTTGTGATGAAAGGATTGATACCTGGTCCGGGCCAAATCAGTAACATAGGGAACATTAAGGTCTGTATGGATGAGTTTATTCGTTTAAAAAGTAAGGAGCGTTGAGGATTTTATGAAGGATTTTGGATTGTAAGGATTGGATGCGGGAAGAATTTTATGGTTAAGTAAAGCCCCATGGCTCTACTCCGTAAATCTAGATTGGTCTTAAAATAGTCATGTAGATGAGCCTTTTGTAGTTAAGAAGAAGGTTTGACCGTTTGTCTAGTAAGTGTTGAAGTAGCCTAAAACGGCGAGCATCTACTTCCTATAAAAAAACAAAAACAGTCTGGTTAACAAAACAATACACGACTTAAATTATCTCCTTTTTAAGATCAATTTGAAGAAAATTAAAGTTGAAAAAACTTAAAAGAATTAAATTAGATTATCGATGAAAACATTTATCACCTCCAATTACATACTTTATACAACAACTTTTCATTACTTATAAAACTTTTTAAAGTTTTTAGCCGAGTAAGTATGGTATATCTACCATCGCGGCTTTTATGGCTCAAACTTGGGAGATCAATTTGGTGTCGAAAATAATTCACCTATATTTTTACATTTTTAATTCAGTTTTCGAGATTTAAAAAGAAAAAACAAGTGAGATGTTAGAAGAAATGATTAATAGTGGGTAATATACGGCGTTATCGAGGGCTTTATACAATCATTTTGCAGTAAAATGATTGAAAATGTGTTAAGTACTGTAATTCTGAATTCTTAGTGAGAAATAATTCTTTAGAAATTCGTAAATAATAATAAGAAATATAACTTATATGCAGATTTCAGGGGAAAAAATGAGTTTTTAATTTGTTTTATATTATTCCATCACTTCTAAAAATTCTAAAAAAAATCCTATGTATAGAGTAGTAAAAAAGACATTATCTGGAAAAAAAATCCGTGATTGACACCTTTCGAAAAGGTTATATATTTTTAATTTCAATCTTCCGCTTAAAATCGGCTTTTTGTTTAAGATTCATCATTTTTTTATATCTATCATTTTTTCATGTCTTTGACTCCAAATCATCAGGGAAAAAATCATCATTAATTAATTTCAAATTTTAATATTAAAATAATTATAAAATCAATTAAATTAAAAAGCTAATAATTTAGGTCAATTATTATTATTTGACACCGAATTTATTCCCAAGTTTGAGTAAAAAAAAATGTTGATACCTGGTTCGGGCTAATTCAGTAACATATGGAACATTAAGGTCTTTATGGATGAACTTATTCGTTACAAAGTAAGGAGCGTTAAGGATTTAACGAGAGATTTTTTATTTAAGAATTGGATACGAGAAGAATTAGATGGTTTAGTAGAGCCCCATAGCTCTACTCCGTAAGTCTATATCGGTCTTATGATGGTCATATAAATGAGTCTTTTGTAATTAAGTGGAAGGTTTGACCGTTCGTCCTGTTAGTGTTGAAAAAGTCGAGAATGTCGGGCAGTTTCTTTTCGTTTCTGTCTTGATGGGGATTCCAAGTTAGACGTTTGTCAAGGTGGAGTCCTAGGTATCGGATCTGTTCAACAGAATCTAGTGGAGTGTCGTTGAAGGATACTGTAGGCAGGAAGTCATAGATTTACGACGAAGGGTAAAGGTTATTTGATGGGATTCGTTAGTATTAACTTTAATCCTCCAATTCTTCTAAAATATGAAATTTGAATTTTATACAACATTTGTCGCTCTTCTTTGGTTGGTGTTTTGGACTCAGAGATTCTAAAACGTGTACTTAAGTGATAACACAAATTTAAAAATGTTCTAACTGGCAATACTTTCTCATACTATATATTATATAAGTGTAGGTAAGTTAATGTAAAAACTTATTATTCCAAATATTATCAAAGACAAGAAGCACTAGCCGTGAGCCTCTCTATTGTGTTCTATGAGGGCTGGGATACCTCGGGCGACCCACAACCTTGAAGGCACTTTTTTGGATCGAGGTAAAAAAGTCCAGATGGTGAGTTAGTAGCCAGGGTTCCAGCCTCATTAGGCTCTGAGAAATCTCTCTCCAGGATTGACTATTGGCTCTGGAAAACCTGATTAGTGCAGCTCAGGTGAAAATTCAACACCTGTCGAGACGGTCCAGTTTTTGGACTTTATCTTGCTGAGAATCATATTCACGGTTCTTGCCCCTTGTAGTAGCTTCTCTAAACTAACATCCGCTTTTTTTTTCTCCCCGTTTCCCGTCGGCTACTGTTCCTGTTCCTTTGAGGGAAAAAAACAAGGTTATGAGTGTAATAATTATACCACTTCTTCACCTCAGTTTTCTAAAATTGAAATCTAAGAAAAAAATCTGTCACTGTTTTTATGTTTAAAAATCCGCTGTAGATTATTACACAATGGTTTATTATTTCCAAACACCTGTATTAGGGTATAACTGTTTATATGGCTCTTTATGTTTTCGATTCTTCTCTATCTTCAATAAAAACCGAGTTTTGGTGGAATCAAATAATCTTTTATAATTTTTTACTTGAATATATTGATAATCTTTTTTTTCTCTTTTACGTGGGCGTATTTATGTGTAAAATTTAAATTTTTTATCTTCTTTTTTTAATGACTATTCGCGTTTTTTTTTTTTTTTAAACTTATAATTTTTTTCTTCAGCTTAAAAAATAACTCAGTTATTAAATTAAATCATTTTTAATCGGCAGCCATTTTTGCATTCATTTACTATATATAGTAAGAAAAATTATTGCGATCTTGAGAAGTTTCGAATTCCAGTTTTGAACGGAAATACACGTTTTAGTGTCCCCTGAGTCCATATAACAAGTCCCGCAAAAAGGTCTTGTGTGTGTGTGTGTGGTAAATTCCTGTCGAAAACGAAAAGCCCTATGAAACTGAAATTTCATATTTAAGACTACTATACGCCCGAGATGTTACAAAAACTTATTCATCAAAATCAGAAAACCAGAAGAGCCTTACTTTATACTATGCATTTTGTACCTTTTTAAGTTTTTCTCAAAAACGGCTCTAACGATTTTGATTAAACTCGATACATCGATGTAAAATTTGGTGTTCTTTAATATCATGTAGGCTTCATTCTGATTATAATAGTCTGACAGGCCTTAAATGCCGATATTTTAAATTTTCTTTTTCTAAAGTACCTATAATTTTGTTGATTCTATAAAAATAACTTTCTTATCTTGTAACCATTGATGAAAAACAGGTGAATATATAAATTTAATGAATTCGATACCCAACTAAAAGAAAAGACTGAAAAAATATGTTTTTAATGAATTTTTTTGTTTTTGAACATAAGAACAGTAATATACATGTATGATATACCGTTGGAAAGCTTGAGATTTTAGAAAAAATATTATCTTATACTCAAGCTTTAAAAGTTAATAGAGAGTGAAAAAAAAGCCTATAAAACTGAGCGATTATTTTAGAATTTTTAAATAAAACACATGTTTCTAAAGAAATTCCATTTAATTAATTCTTTAATGGTTTCACTCATCTTTATCTCTAACTATATTTGACAATTTTTTAATCTATTCTAAAAACGGAGGGAAGTGAAAGTCGTGTGTTGCCTGCACCAGATTTTTAAAATAACCAACTGATACTTTGGTTTTAGGATCATTGTTGAAGGCCCTATTATTTTGTGGGGAATTTAAAAAAAATTGTTCAGTAGTTCCGGAAAATTAATGTGAACTGTGGAACAAACGAATTATTTTATTTATTACCCGCGTTCTGCTTGAAACGTTAGCCCTCAAATTTCAAGGGCGGTCTTTGTTTTTATTTTATTTATTTTTATTTTTTTCGATTACTAAGGTTCATTATTAAAAAGAAAAAAACAAAAAGAAATTACATAAAAATATATTTTTTGCTCTTTTCTCATTTAGTTTGACATCAAATTCGATCAACTTACATATTTATTCGGTTTTAATCCATGCTAACAAGAAAATATGTTTTTTTTTATATCTACAAAATTAAAGGTACTTTAGAGAATTTGTTTTTATAATGTCGACTTTTAAACCATGCCAGACTATTTCAATAAAAAAGAAAGAAACTACTTGATATTATAGGCGATTAAATATTACATCGCTATGGCAAGTTTGATAAAAATCGTTAGAAACATTTTTGAGAAAATCGTAAAAAGGTGCAAAATGCATGGTATTAGTAGCACTTTCGGTTAACCTATTTTAGAGAAAAATTTTCCTGTAACATCTAGGATGTATAGTTGTCTTTAATATGAAATTTCATTTTCGTTCGACTTGTTTTCTTGCTCGACTACCTCAAACAAACGCACACAAACAGAGACCTTTTTTCGGGATTTGTTATTTGACTACAGGGACCTAAAACGTGCAAATTCGAAATTTTTCAGATCGCAATAGTTTCCCTTACTATTTATTTTATTATAGGTGAGTGAAGTTACATTGATTTATTAAATAATAATCGTATTATTATCTACAAGATTAACTTAGTTAATCCGTTTTTCATCACTATCTATTCTCCTGCGGTTTAAAACCCGGAAGATGGTCCTAGGATTATTAAGATGGGAAAAAAAATTCTTGGGTATGTTATCCTTTAGAGAGGACGTAAAATAGTGGACTCAAGTCTGTGTGATGTCAGGTATTCGTTGAAGATCCTAATAATTATTCCAAATCGAAAAAAAAAAAAGTAGATTGAAAATAAATATAACTGAATTTAAAAATTTAAATCGGTATATCCTCAATAAATATGTCTGAAGTAACACATTTTAAATTTAATGCCCAGTTCATAAGAATAATATAATTCAGTTTTTAGCATCCCCTTGTCCAAATGATCAAATCTGCAAGTCAAAAAGGTCTATGTGTGTGGTAAATTCAGCTCGAATTAGATCGAAATATTTTTTTCTTCTTATGTTACATAATTATTTTTTGGCATATAAAAAAAATAAATTTCCTGCTTTTTACTTATTTTAATATAGCCAGGAACTGATATCACTCAGCAGGTACAACGCTTTTATTTTCGTTCTCAAATAAAGTTCCTTTTTTAAAAATCTAATACTCTCTCTCTCTCTCTCTCTCTCTCTCTCTATATATATATATATATATATATATATATATATATATATATATATATATATATATTTACTTTATATAAACAAACTAGTAATGATCATAGATAGAACCAATGATTTAGGTCGTGAGAATTCGAGTAGAACCGACATTCGAATGACCTTTTGCCTTTCACACTCGGAGTTTAGAGAAAAATTACATTCAGAATGACACTTTTGAGTCTTAATTATGTTGTATTTTTTAATAATATCTATATGAAGAACTGTTAGTATATATGAAAAAAAATTTTATATATATATAATATATATATATATATATATATATATATATATATTCGAATGAGAGGAGGGAAGAAGCATGGCGAATATAAGTAGGTAAGGATTCCTTGAGGACTGCATAGCAGACATAAATGGAAATGACTACAACATATTTTTAATAAAATTAAAGTTGAAGATACAAAAAAGAATTCTTTTGAGTTTCAATTTAAACTTATTTAGAATAAATAATATAACTATTGATGTTATGACCTAAAACTACGGACCGATAATTTAAGTTAAATTTTAGTTTTAAAAATGTTATCTTAAACACACATACACACTAATATAATATATATATATATAAATATATATATATAAACTTTATTGAAGTTGTTATTAAACATTAAATTTTTCAATGTGAAAACTTTTTAATTGAGTCATTTTAAAACGTTTATCCATATACCTTTTTCCATAATTGTTTCCTGCAAAAAATTATTCTGAAACTTATTCATAAAAATATTTTAAACGAAAAAAATTCATAATACAAAATTTTAATGTTGTACATCACAATTTTTAATGAATTTGTAAATATATATCTTACTTTCAAACGTCAAAACTAACTTTAGCAATATGAAATCAATCTTAATTTATTATTGAAATATAGTATAAACAATTGAATACATACATAGTTATTATAGCGACGTAAAGTATAATAATATTACTCAATATAAAAATATTTAAATTAATCAACAATTATCATTCAATTTAGCTAGTTACACATTCAAAGTGACATTCAAGGGCACAAAATTTGTTGGTAAACTCACACTTTAATTTTAATTGTTCAAAAAATTGACCTTGAAATAAAAATAAAAAAAAACTTTAATCCAATTAGAAAACCTTTATTGAACTTTTTGACTTCTGAATTTAACATAAATGTTATAGCCGCACTAAAAAAAAAAATGTTAAAATGAGTAAAAATCTGTAGTATAAGATGAGACTTTTTTTTTTTTTTTTTTTTTTTTTTTTTTTCGATTACGACTTATCAACTAAATTCACTAAGACTTTTTCAGAGATCTGCTTATTATACCCAGGCTAATTAATTGTAAATTTAATAATATATCGGTATCCGATAATAACAATGTCGTTTGTGAAGCTGAAGAAATGGATTCAATTTTCGAAAAAAACAAATTTTTAAATTGCTATGTAACTGAGGAAATAAAAATTGGTATGTTACAGGCGTGGGAAAACAGTGAATACGTTATTCTATTTCCGGCTATCCGTTCCCAGCGAATGGTTTCGTTTAGCGAACTTTTTACTATTTTATGTCGTTCTGAATAGTTTTGAGGAGATAGTTTGCGGAAGACCGCGCTGTAACGTTTTACGGTTTGGAATCCACACTATTTCTTTAATGTTCTACACGATGCTAGTGACAGACAAGTTTCTATCGTGATAGTACTTCCCTATGAGCATTTGGTTATTTTATTTATAAAAACCAAATTGTTCATGTTACTTTAATATTTATTTATCAGTGTTATTTTCACTATATATGAAATATACATTATGGGAAGGTATTGCGATCATTTTAAGTTCTCCTGAGTAATAACTACCAAATCCCGAAAAATAAATTTTTATAAAACTGAAATTGCATATTTTAGTTCGGTTATGCCTGAGATGTTGTAGCAATTTTATTGAACAAAATCAACTAGCCAGAAGAGCCTCGTCATACCATGCATTTTGCACTCTTTTACGATTTTCTCAAAAACAGCTTTAACGATTTTGATTGAAATAGTCTCTTAAGGGTATAAATGCCGATATTTAAAATTGTCTTCCTCTAAAGTACCTTTAATATACAATCTGAATAAATCCGGTATCCGACCGACTAAAGCAGAAAAGGGCAAACAAATATTGTTTATGCATTTTTTTTTTTAACATAAGAACATTAATATAGATTTTGTATGCACCGTTAAAGTGCTAAGGGCTTTAGAAAAAACATTACCTTACACAAAAAATTGTAAAAGAGAGTGATGAAAAGTGGATAAAATTGATTGTTACAAAACAGTATTTGAAACCTCTTAAATTGATTTAAATGCCGAATAAAATTTGAACGAATTTTATTACAACTAACATTTTTTTAATGTAATTTTTTTATTTTTTATTTTTTATAAGAATAATAATGTAGATGTATAATATACTGTTGGAAAGAAGATTTAAAAAAAAAATAATATATTCATATACAAAGTTGTTAAAGTTAATATAAAGTGACGAATTAGGGTATAAACGTTTTACTGATTATTGTACATAAGAATTAAATATTTTCTATATTATTTAATCTAAACTTATGTTTTCAAAGAATTATATGTTTTATGCTTACTTATGTTTATGATTTTATTAAGAAAATCCAAAAAAAAAAAAAAATAATAATGAAAATGCATAGTATAAAGTGGCTCTTCTTATTCACCGATTTTGTTTAAAAACAGTTGCTGTTACATCTCAGGCATACAAGCTTCTAAAATATGATAACTTATCATTTTTACACTAGGTTGCCACATACAAGCATTCACTGACCATTTTTCGGAACTTGGTCATTTGGATTAAGGGGACACTAAACCTTGTATTAATTTTTTTATTTTTTTTTATTATCTTTGGACATGTACCTTTAGAATACTTACTTTACTTTAGAGGCGTTCCATCAAAGGTTGCCTTAACCAGTCAGTGCAGAGCTCCAAGCACTTCGGTTCAACCAATCATCTTCTTGTAGGCCTCGGCCAGCCATTTCTTCTTGGACTCCTTCAATCCACCTGCTTCTGGGTCTCCTTCCTGGCGGAACCCAATCCAGGATTCTATTAGACCAACATTCCTCATTCATTCTTTTAACGTGTCCATACCATCTTAGGCGGCGTGCCCCGATCCTTTCATTAACTGATGTACCCACATCCATCCTCTGGTGAACAACTTCATTCCTAACTTTGTCCAGCCTAGTGACCCTTATACACCTTCTCCAGAAATCCATCTCCACCGCTTGCACCCTCGAATACAAACGGGAGTTCATTGTCCATGTTTCTGAAGCGTATGTCAGGATAGACTCAACTATGGCTGAGAAAATTCGGCGTTTGTTCTCGGGAGTTATCTCCGTAACCTTTAGCATAAAATGTACAAAATGTTCTTTGGAGTCTTAGAATAGATTAAATACATATTTACAAGTTAATAATAACTGATATAAAATAGACTTATTAAAATGAGAAGAAAATAACAACGACAAAATAAAAACTTATTTACGATTCTATTGAGCCTGGATATTCAATAAGTGATTAAATATGCGGGATTTGAAGATAGAAAGAGAGTTGAATGAGGGTTGGAAGGAGGAATAGAAATCCATAGGATTGAGGATCAAATGAGAAAGGATTTAATACTTCCTGGTGAAAACTCGAATTCGAAGTTATATTAAAAATTATATATATATATATATAATTTGTGTGTTCTAGTTTCAGTCATGTATTGACATTGAAGACATTGATGAATAGACAACAAACTTAATTATCAACAGCGAGAACTGTTCAAATATATATAATATAATATATATAATATATAATATATATATAGTACTAAATAATTATAATTATATGGTACTATTATAACATCCTATACTCTGCTGAAAAATTAGTAACCTATATGATATTCATAATTTTAGTGATAAAGACTTTAACACACCCAAACATAAATGTCCTACGATTATGATATATCCGGTACTTATTTCAGATTATTGTCGTATCATTATTCATATAAATAAAATATTTTCTACTATCACGCATTAAATAAAAATCAATTTATGATAGAGAAACATACCGAGATCCAGCCCTGAGACCCTAAGGTTCGCATCAGGAGGTCTCCTAAAGCCGTACCTCCTACGGCGGTCGTGTGATTAATGTATATATCTCTTCTTAGCTTGTCTTGTTTTTATCCAAACGATTTTATTACAGCCTTCGATTCCGATGAACGACATTTCAATGTACTTGCTGTTTGTAATTAATTTATGCCCGGATTTAATATTCCATGAGGTTTTTCTTCCTTTACTTAATTTATTTTATAATCCTTGTGTCTCTAGAATCGTGTAGGCGATCGTGTTTATAATGAGGGAAACGAATAAAATTAAATTAATCGCGACATGTCTCACGTTTTCTGTAATAAATATCGTGAATGTATAACATTTTATATTCTTGTCAACCATGTCTTTTATTAAGAGAAAAAAAAAAAACCGATTCAGTGGTTAATACATTTGTTTAGGTTACACATAGACATAAAATTAGTCAAGATTTAATGAAGTTCTCAATGGATTTAAGGAGCGGTTTAATAAAATAATAATAAAAAAATATATATACTTCAAGTTTTTTTAGTTAGAAATTTAGAAGGTTAAAAAACGCGGCAGGATACTGTGGCTATTCGGACGGTGCCAAATTTTGTCTATCCGAGTTTATTTAAGATATTTAACGAGACACCTCCCATCCCACAGGCTGGGAACCACCATTTTAAGACCGCTCCGTAGGACGGTATAACCAAGGATTTATTATTCCCTTAAAAAATGGGCCAAGGGTATTCATAAAAATGTAATTAGCATTGAAGCGATTGATAGGCGCCAAAGACGTAGTTGTGGTAGGCAAGCTTTGCAATTCTGCGTTGTCTAACCATCTAAATTCCCAGACGTGTCATCTTTTTTTTTTAATGAAAACCTCCAAAAGCTTTAAGGCCGTGCCACTCGGCGAGAGAACATGTGGGTGAAAATTCGTGCGATTTGGTGGTAGTGAATTATCATATACGCTCAATTTTTGTTATTTCTTTTTTTTTTTTACGTATTTATTGATACATACAACTGTATTCTATACATCAAGTAAATGTGATGTACATAGTAAACTGACATGAAATACATGTTGAGACATTACCCATTGGCAGCTCTCTAAAAATATTCTAAGCTATTAGGTCTCGGGGCCATCTTCTTTTTAGACGCCACGAAAGATTGTCAAGAATTGAAGAGGATAATATAATAGAAACTAGTGGGTTAGAGTGAGAATGAAGTTTTTAATGGAGTGATTGATTTCTGGTTCAGGCTGATTCAGTCACATATGGGATATTAAGGTATTTTTAGGTATAAATCTATATTTAGGTGTGTTTATTCGTGACAAAGTAAGGAGCGTTGAGACTTTTGGATTGTAAGGATTGGATGCGGGAAGAATTTGATGGTTAAATAGATCCCCAAAGCTTGAGAACTAATTGTATTTGATACTAAAAAAATCTTAATACAAATGTTTAGTTGAAAAACGGTAATTTTTGTTTTTTTATACACTCCATTTAAAATAAAAGAAAAGGCTTAATTGTAATTTAGACGTCTTAAATGTCCTTCCGAAGGTGGTTCATGAGAACAAGAAATCGTCCATAACCTTTCAACATCAAACAATCTATTATTAAGTCCATTGGTCGAAACAAAACGATAAGAGGTTGTAAATTAGCCAATGACGAAGATAATAAGTAAAATAGCCAAGAACCATAGCTCTACTATTTTAGTCCATATCGGCGTTATGATAGTCATGTAAATGAGTCTTTTGTAATTAAGTACTTCAGCTTTTAAAAGCGCTTTTGGTTTATTATTTTCAATAATGAATCATTTTAATTGGCCAATAAAATAATGTAAAAAAATAGAAAAAAGGAAAAGAAAAAAAAAAAGAGGAAATTTTACCCATAAATACGTCTATAACTCAGTTACTTTTGATGATAGAGAAAAATATGTAAAGATTTTTATAATTAGTAAAGCGCGATAAACAAACAAAAATAAATAAATCGAAATTTGACGTATAAAGACGCCCATAACTCAGTTATTTTTAAAGATAGAGAAAAAATGTATTAGTGTTTTTAACCGGAAAACTGCAAATAATAAGAAAAATTCAATGAAAATAATTTAAATTTTACCCATAAATACGGCAATAACTCAGTTATTTTCAAAGATAGCGAAAAATATGTATAGAGTTTTAGAACGAGTAAAGCTCGATACACAGAAAACGAAAACGTATGTAGTCTATATATTTAGGTCACAAATTATAATAGATGTAATTCCACCAAAACTCGGTTATTATTGATGAAAGAGAAAAATCGAAAAGATTTGGAGCTATAAACAGTTATAACCTAATATAATTATTTCGATATAATAAACCATTGTGTAATAATTTACAGCGTTTTCATGATATGTGTGCTCTTTAGATAAAATCGTATGATATATATATATATATATATATATATATATATATATATATATATATATATGTGTATGGACATTTATTTTATTATTTTTTTGGGGGTGGGGATTCCTTGCCATAGTACTGATTGAAAGAAGGGTTCCGCGGAATTTTTTTTTTGATAACTACTGGTCTAGCAAAACGTCTCGTACAAAATATATGATTATTTTATTCTTAATTAGCATTTCCGATTGTTATTCAAATCAAACATACCAAAAAATATGTGAAATCATGAAGCGTGGTCCCAAACGCAAACATATCCTCCAAATAAATCTCTTTCCCATTGTGTTCCCGAAAAGGACTCGCATACCGAAAAAAAAGGTATATATGAGATGCTTCAAAATTATACCCTATTGAGTCAATAATGGTCGGAGGACCATCCTTCTTTTTTTCTTCTACTTCTCAGGACTCCCTTCTTCATAATCGGCTCTATTTTTACACCTGCTGTCCCTTACGGCAAGTGTAGTCTTTACCTGCTCCGGAGTCTGTGTCGTGATGCACGCTACTACCCGTCAAAACAGGTAGTGTTCCCTCCCTAGTTGCCAATCTGAGCGGTATAAGCTCCAGTTTACTCATAAACTGTTGGGGTCACCTTTAGTGTAATGGCTAGCATAACACCCTCTATGCTTGAGGTTACGGATTCAGACTTGATCCTTGGCTTAAGGATAAATCCTGGGTTATCCTAATTAAACCTGGATAGACAAAATTATAGACTCTCTCTGGAACATCTTCCGATTAACCAGAGCAGCACAAAGTGACATTAAATGAATGAACTAACAAGTAGTGTTCCTGAGTTGCCAATCTGCCCGGGATGAACTTCAGTTTGCTAATAAAATGTTAACTATATAGAAAACCGTCGAGTAAATTTGCTGTACTTAATTAAAAGTATAAATAACGTTTCGGCCTTGTTATGCCGATCTTCAGATGTTTAAATATATATCTTTAGTCATGTATCTGCTCTATATAGCCCTCTCATTATTATACCTTAGTCATTGTAATTTAATTAATCGATTTCTTTACATATCAAATTCCTTTTTATGTTTTAATATATACATCCCCTATCTCCATAGTTTTTTTTAAAAATAGTATAGTTAATCTTATTGTAAATTCATCTCTTTTGTATCTTTTAAGCCCTGATGATGACCCGCAAAGGGGGTCGAAACGTTGGCAGAAAATAAATGGTTGAAACTATTTAATTATTTCATTCACTGACCGCCACCCGGACTGATTCCTTCTAGTATTATAAAACTGATTATTAAATATTAATTTTAAAACTCATATGCCCCTCATGAGTTATGCGTGCCTACGCTTCCTCTCCTCAGACCCCGCAATAATTTTTGCGGCGCTTCTTTCCCACGAGAGCCTTTAATCTCTTGAGCGTCCTTCTGTACTAATCTCTGCCCAAACAATCTTGGTCTGTTAGCCCCACTTAGTCCATATCATCCTTGACTTAAACTATCCTGTTAAATTTTCGTGACAGTGGATTCGCAGAAAGTTTATTTCATTGTTATAGAATGTATGAAACACTATTGTTGAAAGATGTAATAGTCTAAATTGAAATTTTAATTTTTTAAATGTATATTTTTTCTATTGATGGGCTATAATTAATAAATCTTTTGTGCTTACAGGTACATCCACAGCAAGGAGAAGCCTTTCAAGTGCGGGGAGTGCGGGAAAGGGTTCTGCCAATCCAGGACCCTGGCGGTGCACAAGATCCTCCATCTCGAGGAGTCGCCCCACAAGTGTCCTGTCTGCAGCAGGTCCTTCAACCAGAGGTCCAACCTCAAGACCCACCTCCTCACGCACACGGACCACAAACCCTACGAGTGCGGCTCATGCGGGAAGGTCTTCCGGCGCAACTGTGATCTGCGGAGACACGCGCTGACTCACGCCGTCGGTGACGTCCCTCCGGAACTTCCGGACTCTCCGGAGAACCTCACTCACCGCCCGGATGATCGACGATCGCCTTCTCCGGGCCCATCGTTCAGAAGGCGATCCCCTTCGCCGCAGACGCAGTGTCATCACCCGACGGAGAACTACACGATGCGCCCGCAGCTGTCGGTGCGCAAGGATCTTCATGCTCCTTCGACTTCCATGTTCCGGCGGCCGGACCCTCCGCCTCCGGACCCTCCTGCTTGGATCAAGCGGGAGGAGCAGCCGAGTACTTCCAGCTCCAGCCAGGATCAGCCGAAACAGCAGCCACCACCTCCACCTCCACCGCCCCCGCCCAAAAAGGGCTTCAGCATCGAGGACATCATGAGGCGCTGACCTAACTTCCAACTACTTGGTGATTGTGCTATGTACATAGTGATCTCAAGCGCTGGGCTCAGAAGCGCGACAAAAGTGATTATTATGGAATAGAATTTTTATGTATAGTTTCTTTGATTAGATTTTATTCTTTGTTGAATTGTAAATATGACATTCATGTCGTACATTCGAACAGTGATATCTGCATGACCGAATTGTCTGAGGTCCATAAAATGTAGGTAATGGCTGTACAGTGTGATTGACGAGCTAGAAGTCAAGATAATGTATCTGCAGCCTTTTAAAGGACTAATAATTTTCGACTTATATAAATTATCTATAACTGATGAAACACGTCGTAAGTGATATATAAAACAATAAATCCATTTTTATTCCCAGCCACGTGTAGATAGTAATATACGTATATCTTTGGTAATATAAGAGGGAGTTTAAAAAAAAAAATGACTGTTTTTCAATCAGATATTTGAAATATTATATCTTTGATATCAAATACAATTAATTCTCAAAGTAAAATCCATTTTTTTAGCCATCTACTTGTTCTCATGCTGATACCATTCTGTAGGATGACTGTCGAAGACTCCTAGACCGCAATTTCCTTTGAAAAAATGTACCATGGATCGAAACGAGTGTGCGAATTCTTGACCATACGCTTGATGATACAGGAGTTTTAACTCATGAAGTTATTTTAACTTTTCATTATTTGACTGGAAATTTAAGCTGATTGCTGAGGGGTAAGTTGGTGATGGACCAGTTTAGTATCTTTCGACACACCACACTCACTGGCAAGTTCGCGAGTATTTGTAGACGAATTTGACTCCCGAGCCTCATCAATATCCATTAATGGCCGTCCGTAGCGCTTCTTTCTTACCAACGACTATCTCCACTGCTAAATTTCTCAGACTAACGCCGCTTAGTTCGTTGGTCAAGGACATATTTTCCTTCATGTTTAATAATTTTCATTCATGAGTTTCTTCAGTGGCTGTGAATTTTAGTTTTGCAATAATGCCATAATTTTAAGGAGTTTCAAAGGATACTGTCATTTTTCTTCTTTGCAACAAATAAGTAAACTGAGGCTTTAATAAGTCGAATGGGGTCAAGTATGCATAGAGAATATTTTAAAATAATTATTAAGTATTAATATATTTACAGTCCTTTGAAATCATGAATTTGATAAACTGTCATTTTATATATATATATATATATATATATATATATATATATATATATATACCCTTTTATTTTTTTCAACTATTGTCGAAGAATACATAATTATCGGATTATACATAATCCAACTATACATGTCTATAAGAATAACTAGTTCTATGACTAAATGAATGAGGTGATAAATAGAATACAAATTGTCTGTTATATTTGTATTAGTTACCACAGAATTTTATTTGGTGGAAAAATATATTTTGTAATATACATATAAATAGTTATATTTTTAATATGTCACGTAAATAGTTGTGCAATGGATTATATGATAGATTATTATATTGATAAATAATTTATATGAAAATGGCTGTTACGTTTGTCTGATGTTCCTTAAAAAATGTGTAATATTCACTTATGCATATAGGAATATACAGCGATGACACACTGATTTTTTTTTCTTTTGTAGATTTATTTTATAAATAAAAGAACAAATTTTTTTTTTATGATTTGTAGTTTTGAGAATAAAATATTTAATTGTACATTTTGCATGTTTATTCTAGATGATATTTTTCTGTTAGTTTTTCATCAGATTTTATTCTGAAAATTCTATTGTTAGTTATGTAAGATGTAAATAATTTTATAAGTGTTGAATGCACAATCTGTTTAGTTTACTGTTGTATATCATTTATAAAATAAATTTTTATAAATATTTTATTTCTTTATGTAACTTTTCCTATTTCACTTTTTTTAATAATCATAAATAAAAACTTAAATAACTATCCAACAAAAATTTAAAAATAAACGAAAGAATTCCAAGAACTTCTCACCAATCTGAGTTTTTTAATTTTTAATTATTAGATCACCTACATTATTTTTTAAAAATCTTTTGTTTTGAGTTAAAAGTATATAAGGTAACATTTGTAAAATAGCATTTAATAATCATAATAATAGGCTTACTGAACCCAAAGGTTCGATGCCGATAACACCAAACTTCGCCTGCACAGACTCGTCCAATGTTCACCGGTCAAGCCCAAGCCCCGAGATCAGCCTTAATGCAATCCTCCTATCGACGCTTCGGCCTACCTTTCGGACGCCTACCAGTCGGGTCAGCGAACACCAACCTTCCCGGAATCCGCTCCTCACTAAGCCCAACAACTTTACGCGCCCAATTGAGTCTCCGCGATGCTATCAACTCAATTATATTCACAGGGTACAAACTCCGCAATTCCGCGTTGTGCAACCTTCTAAATTCCCCAGTGGCCTCATCTCTCTTCGGACCAAATATTTTACGCAATACCTTATTTTCGAAAACCTTAAGACGTTGTCCATCCTTCAAAGTAAGCGGACACGTTTCTCATCCGTAAAGAACCGTCGGAAGAATAATAGTTTTATAAATTCTAGCCATTAAGTTTGTAGATAGAAGCAGCGAGCTAAGTAGTTTAGCAACTGCATAATAACACTCATTTCCCACCTTTAACCGGGACTTTATTTCCTCTTGGATTTCATTTTTTCTTGTTATCATTGAACCTAAATACTTGAATTTCTCTACGTGTTCAAAAGTATGACCTGAAATATTAATATCATCAAGATCGCCACCATTTCTGCAACTAATCATATATTTCGTCTTATTGGTATTTAATTCGAGACCTATTTGTTTACCGGTTTTTATTACCACACATATATTTAGTTGTATAGTTTCCGTGTCTTCACCTAGCAGTACCAAATCATCGGCATACCCCAAAACCGGAATCTTGTCACCCATATTTAAGCCTTTCTCGGTACACATCACCTTTTCTATAACATATTCTAAGGCTATATTAAACAAAACAGGTGGGAGGGAGTCACCCTGTTTCAAACCCGATCGCACCTCAAATCTCTCGGAGTAATTATGACGGTAATGTAAATAGCATTTACATTAAAAATTTTAGGGTAAAGTTAATTTAATAAAATATAATATTTTTATAAATATTTTATTAATCACTAGGCGCCCTCCCCAAAAATGTGTGGGACAATTATAAATCATAAAAAAAAAAACGATAAAAACTAATAGAAGATATCAGGCTAAAAGGTAAGTATAAAATGTCTTTAAAAATTAAAATGAGTAATCAATGATAAGTTATATCTAGATCATACACACACACACACACACATATATACATATGTATATATATATATATATATATATATATATATATATATATATATATATATATATATATATATATATATATATATAGGTTTGTAAAATAAGTTTTTAGTGGTTTTGAATATTTCAATTTACTTATCTATGTGTTCGTAAAATCATGTTTACCTAGTCAATAATGTGTCGTCCTTCAACTGTTAATGATGGATGGAATTAAAAAATTACCCGAAAGATGGCAACATAAAATACACCAAAATGGGTCTTACATAATTTATTAAAAATATTTACAATAATGCGAAGTGTTTATTAAAATCACTAGTAAAATTGCTACAAAACTATTTTATAACCCAATAAATCACTCGAAATAAAATTAATCATCATACATGAACATCTCAGATACTGTGATATACCAACGTTATAAGATTTTGGTTTTTTGATCTTAAACATTAATTGTATGCACATAATATTTAACTAATCAATACTGCAAAACAAAGTAATAAAAACATCATTATAATATGGAAATACAAATTATGTTACTATCAATAAAAAACCAAATAAACAAAGGTAATACTACCTCAAACTGAAAGAAAAGCCCATGGATGAGTGGCTAGCGCGCTAGTCTCTCATGCTAAAGGTTGTGAGATCGAATCCCAGTCTCAGAGGGACTTTTTCAAGCATTAAAGTAATGGGGATTTACTAATGGCCTTTCCGCCGGGTACATGAGAATTGTCAGCCAAATGGTGGCCACTCATAAAATTAGGCCTAGGGAGATGTAGAGATGTATTACACTGCAAGACCTAGGGCCTACATGGCCTGTCGCGCCATTGAAAAAAAAAATGCTACCACAAAAGGAATTGGCATCCTCAAAAATATCGCTGAAAATCGAAGAAACTTTCTGATATGAAGATTTATTTTCGACTGCAATTTTGTTATAAAATATGCATTAGAAACGTTACGTTTTTTTTTTTTCATATTATATATTTAATACAAGAAAATTATTATATATTAAATACAACAGATGTTAAATAAAAACAGCTGTTCTAAATGTAAGAATAAAAGGACGATTAAGTATGGTTCCTAAGTGTATAATTATCAAATAGCATTAAGAAGATATAAGGGATACTCACAACGTTTGCTATAGCATGCTATTTGTGTTATTTTGCTAAACCCGTCAAGTTTCTACAGTTATTTCCTGTAAAAAATTGATGGGTTTAGCACAATAGCACAAATAGCATGCTATAGCAAACGTAGTGAGTACCCCTATAATACAAAAAATACTTCCAATAACTTACAAAATATGAGCGTTTTTCTTAATTTCATGACCCTTTATTATCATAATAACAACATAATAAAATTCCTTAATACAAAATGTCATATATTGGGTTGATGCAAAATTAATGCAGGTTTTTAGTAGGTATTGTAAATACGCCATATCTTTACTTTAACCATATATATTTAATCAAAATAATTTCCATCTGAATCAATGCACTTTTGCCAACGTTCAACAAGCTTTCTTATTCCACCAGAAAAAAAATCCGAATCCCTGGACTCAATGAAATCACGAAAAGAATTTTCAATGTCGTCCTGGTTTTGAAAATTTTTCTCCCTCAAAAAGTTGTCCAGATGCCTGAAAAAGTGGAAGTCTGTAGGAGAGAGGTCAGGTGAATAAGGCGGATGTTGGAGAACTTCGTAGCCCAACTCGTGCAGTCGTCGAAGCGTTGGTTGTGCAACGTGTGGTCTGGCGTTATCGTGGAGCAGGATCGGCCCCTTTCGATTCATCAATGCTGGGCAAAGACGTTGCAATTTTTGAGTTCCGAGTTCCGCCGCCATTTCTCGTGTGGTTTTGGTTGGGTCTTCTTCCACTTTTGACCTCAGCTGGTCGTTGTCCAGAGCAAGATGACGGCCCCGACCTTCCTTGTCTTCGAGGTCGAAATCTCCTCTGCGAAACTTCTGGAACCAACGCTGCACCGTGCACTCATTAATAGCCCCCTGACCCCACACTTCATTAATATTACGAGCCGTTTGCGCAGCGCTGCGCCCTAATTTAAATTCGTAAAAATAAATTTGACGAAAATCGCACTTTGACATTTTCGATTCAAGACCTTTGAACACACTGAACAAAACGATTTTACTAAACAAATTCATGGTGAAAGAGAGGGTATTAGATAAGGTTTGTTTTGGTATAAAAATGATCAATGTTAGGATTAGCTTTGTTTACACAATTGGAATTAAGATATTGCAATAGAGGAAACCTGCATTAATTTTGCATCAACCCAATAGTTCAATATTCCACAAGTGCTGAATAATTTTTTCAGTAAAATTTAATGTGCTTTAATATGCTGTAGATTTTATCCTGATTAAAACAATCTGAAAGGCTTATAAATTTAAGTGATAATTGTTTAAAAATTATTTCTATTTATAGAGTATTTGATCTGAAATACACGTTTCCACAGAAACTCAATGTAATTCTTACTCACATCTTACTTGGAATCTTTTACTATTTATTTTAATATTCTCGTAATATTAATATTCACCATATAACAATTTACATGTTTGTTTATCACGACGTTATTTGTTCTATTTAGTTTCTCTATGTTGTCATGTAGAACATTTTGTTTAATTACAACTTTTGTAAATTATATGAAAAATATCTCCACTTATATTATCTTTATTATATCTGAGACAACGGTGGATGGTGGATTTAGAATATTATTGATAAGATCTAAAAAAGGTTGAAGGTTTCCCAGACTAATTAACTATATATGTCACGGTAAGAGTTCATAGTATAATATTATTATATTATATAAGTATTGGAAAAGAAATTAGAAATAATTTTGTAATTATTGAATTATTGTCTCTTGCACTCTCAACTTTCGATTTGTGTTTTTTTTTTTTGTTGTTTCTTAAAATGCTAATAACTTTAATTTATTCAGAATCATATAATGTTGGAAATAATTTAGGGTGAACCTAAGGTACGGATTTTAAATCTAATACAAACCAACATTCAAAGATATGACAACTGAGAAGTAACTATTTTTTCCCTAATTATCAGTTTTGTAGTGGCCCTAAAGATGGCTCATATATATGCAAAATTAAAACAATCTTTACTAGACTGAACCCTGATTATTTCTACTAACTATGAAAAAAATTAATTTTACCAATTGGAATATATATAGACGATGAGGTACAGGCTCGGAACCATGTCAGGTGCTCGTTAAAGATCCCTATCCTAATTTAACCTGGACAGGCAAAATTTAAGACTCTCACTATAGCATCGTCCGATTAGTCACAGCAACATATAGGGACGTTAAATAAATAAACAAATCTTTTTACGGGACTTGGTCATTTGGACTCGGGGAACCCTAAAACGTGTATTTTCGTAAAAAGGTTTGTGTGTGGGTGTGGTTAGCCCAGCTCAAAAACGAAAAGTCCTACGAAAATGAAATTTCATATTTAAGACAACTATACGCCCGACATGTTACAGCAACTTTTCACGATAATTAACTAACCAGAAAAGCCACTTTATACCATGAATTTTGCACCTATATACGATTTTCTCAAAAACGGCTCTAACGATTTTGATTAAACTCCCTATATCGATGTAAAATTGGACGGGCTTTAATATCATGTTGGTTTCAGTGAAATAGTCTGACAGAGCTTAAATGCCGATATTTCCAAATTTCTTCCTGTAAAGTACCTTTAATTTTGTAGATTCGGAAAAATTAACCATATCGTCTGATTAGCACTGCTAAAAAACAGGTAAATATATAAGTTGAACGAATTCGATATCCAACTAAACGAGAAAACCGCAAAACTACTTTTTAATGCAATTTTTTTTTTTTTTTTTTTACTTGAGAACAGTAATATACATGTATAATACACCGTTGGAATGTTAAAGATTTTAGAAAAAAATATTATCTTATACATACTATGGTAAAACGTAACGGAGAGTGATGAAAAGCCGATAAAACAAACTGATTGTCGTTGATAACAATGATAATAAAATACATGTTTCTATTAAAATCCAATGTAAATATCTCGTTAGCAATTTATTTTCGTTAATTGATATAAATAACGGAGGTAAGTGAAAGTCGTGTGCTACGTGCACAACATATTTTAATTTTAATAACATTAATATTTTTTCAAGATGAAACACGAGTCAGGAATTAACAATTGAGACATTGATTTCAAATAGGGAATGACGAAAAACTCAGAAACACTCATTATTATTGCGATTAAGCTCTGAGTGTGTGGAAAAAGTGGGTCTCTAATCCTTAAGAGATTATTATTCATAAAATATGTTTAAGTGCCTGATCAGACCTCTTCGGAGGAGCAGCTTACATAATGTATTCCAATGTATCCTACCATCTCTGATAGCGATGGTATATATCAGGGCGGATTTGAATACAATGACTGGGACTTGGTCCTTTTTGCAAGGATCGGATTTGTGGACTTGTTCAGGATTTACAATGCCTTATCTAAAAGTTTAGGAATTCTAGATCTCAGGATTAAATGCTTTAAGAAAACGATTATCCATAAGTTATTCAGATATACAATAAATTCTTAATTTACTCTGTGGGACAAATCTCCGTTTAATAATATTACAGAAAAATATCCGGTGCCCTAAACGATCGACTTTAACTTACCTGGGTTGATAAAAAAATTAGTTAATTTATTTTTTTTTTTTTATTGAGATATATTACAATTTGTTACAAAATGAACAATAATAATAGGGGTACTCACTACGTTTGCTATAGCATGCTATTTGTGTTATTTTGCTAAACCCGTCGAGTTTCTACAGTTATTTCCTGTATAAAATTGATGGGTTTAGCACAATAGCAGAAATAGCATGCTATAGCAAACGTAGTGAGTACCCCTAATATTGATTAGAGACCACATTCATACTGTACATACAGAAAGTAATAATAATAGTCAAATTACATAAAATAGAAAATAAATAAATTCATATGTATACAATAAAATAATAATAAATAAAAAAACAAAACAACAACCTATTATTGAGATAAATAAAAAGTTGGCAAATAAATAAACATCTTACACACAATCATAACTATATACAATATATACTATTGCTAAATGGACCCCAGCACGCGCTTTCCCCTCCACTTGTGGAGAAAAAAGCGGAACCTAAGAGATCCCAGCGCCTCTATCTCAGCCGCATCACTGGTCTGAGCCAGCGGAGGCCGAGTTAGGGCGCTGTAGCCACAAACATACCGTACATGAGTGGAGGATCTTATTAAAGTTATAGAGTATTAGGCAGTGGAATATAAGAACCTTGTACTAGACAGCTTGTTTATTACTGCTATAAACACAAACAACATGGCGCAGGGGACGCTACCAACTGGACTGAACTGTTTGTTGTTGGGCTGCTGTACACCTAGGTGGAAGTTCAGTGCCACAACTATCTTTACATATACAATCGATATTTAACACACCCCCTCAATTGAATGTTTTCAAATATATACATACACAAGTAAATATTCAATTGTATCTCACATACAAAACAAGTAAAAATATTATTCTACTACAAAATTCTACACCACAAAACAAGTAAAAATATTATTCTATTACAAAATTCTACACAACAAAACAAGTAAAAATATTATACTATTACAAAATTCTATACAACAATTTTAGCACAATATATATAAATGACATTAATATATTAATTAATTAAAGCCTTCCGAAACATTTGAAACTTATCAAAGGCAAGTGGTTTTGTGAACAAATCTGCCACATTGCGGTCAGAATTGATGTGTTCCACAGATATTATTTCTTTGGAAATAAGATCTTTAACAAAATGGAATTTTATATCAATGTGTTTTGCTCGTTTAGAGTTTTCACAATTCTTTATAAAAGCTATAGCACTAGTGTTATCCACCAACAGTTTTCCACTTAATGTTTCACCACTAAACTCACTAATTATACCACTTAAACTCACAATTTCCTGTGATGCCATTCCTGCTGCAATGTACTCCGCTTCCATCGTTGAAAGAGCCACACATGCTTGCTTTCTTGAATGCCAAGCTATAGGATTGCTTCCGCAGAATGCTGCAAAGCCACTTACACTCTTTCGTGTTTCTATGTCACCTGCCCAGTCAGCATCTGAATAACCAATAAGTCCTAGGTTCTCACTTGGTTTGAAAGTAAGACCCATATCTCGAGTTTCTTTGAGATATCTGAGTATTCGTTTTGCAGCTTTCCAAGACTGCTGAGTAGCTTTATCTAAACATCTAGATAAATAGCTAATTGGGTATGATAAATCCGGGCGAGTTGTTGTGCTCAGATACATAAGTCCACATACCAAGCTCCTGTATGGTATGTTTTCATCTAAAGGTGGACTGTCAGCGTTAAGTTTAAATCCAACCTCCATGGGGGTTGATACCTTCCTGCACTCTACCATATTATAATCTTCAAGGAGTTTATCAATAAAGCGGGTTTGTGTAACCCTTATTTTCTTTTCTTGCCTTTCAATCTTCATCCCTAAAAATTGAGAAGCCTTCATTTCTTTAATGCTGAACTCTCCTTTTAAATTGTTCACTAATTCTTCAATAGCCTTTTCATCCCCTGTAATTAGGCCATCATCCACAAAAAGAACAAAGAACACCCTACTCTTGTAGTAAAGGCATAAATCATATTGGGATCTTTTAAATCCCAATTTTAACATAAAAGAATTAAATCTTTCATTCCAATACTTCGGTGCTTTCTTAAGTCCATAAAGTGGCCTATTTAGTCTCAGAGTTTTTGTAGAACAACTTACACCTTTAGGTGGTTTTATAAACACAGGATAGTCCAGTGAGCCATTGAGAAAGGCTGTTGGCACATCCACTTGTCTAATACTCCAATTGTTTTGGCACGCAAATGACAACAGAGTTCTTACAGTATCCATTCGGCAAACTGGTGAGTAATTGAATACACAATCACCTTGAGTTTGTTCTTCAAACCCTCTTGCTACCAATCTGGCCTTTTTGATTCCATCTTCCTTCACTGTGAAAACCCATTTAGTTGTGATTGGGACACTTCCATTCGGTGCTTCCTCTTCAGACCAAGTGTTCATCTTCTCATGAGCTTTTAGTTCTTTAATAATGGCTTCCTGCCATTCCTCCTTTTTCTTAGCATCCTCATAAGATGATGGAACTCCATCTGATCGGCTTACCATACAGTATGCATTATATAACTCATAATCATTTAGGAAATGAGGTTTTGACCGGTTTCTCTGAGGTCTAGAAGTTTCTTCTGAATGCTCTGGATTGGATTCTTCATTCTGAAGTCTTGAAGGGTTTTCTGACTGCTCTGGATTACAATCATTCTGAGGTCTAGAAGTATCTTCTGGCTGCTCTGAAATATTAGTTTTATTCTCTTCACCATTTTTCCTTCCCTCTTCATAGCTTCCACCACTATTATGATAGACAATAGGTACATTTTTAACTTCTTTATAGGGCATTTGGCTCTCCTCGAATATCACATCTCTAGATCTAATAACTTTCTGCTCGTCTGGCAACCAAATCCTATACCCACCACCACAATAACCAACCATCACCCCCTCCTTGCTTCTGGGATCCAATTTAGAACCTTTAGGAAGAATGGTAGGCCATGCTCGGCAACCAAATATACGAAGTTTAGACAGATCATTTCTGCCATTCCATATTAATGAGGGAGTTTCACCTTTATTTAAGGCTGAAGTAGGTGACCTATTCAGTTCATAAGCAGAACATCGAGCTGCTTCCCCCCACAAGAACTTGGGGATGCCGGAATCTGATACCTTAGTACGCATCATATCTAATAGCGTCCTATTCATTCTTTCACTCTTTCCGTTCATTTGAGGGCTATATGGCAAAGAATATTCTAATTTTATACCTTTATCTGAACAATATTTTTGAAAAAATTTAGACGTAAATTCTCCTCCATTATCTAAACGTAGCCTTTTCACTGGGACACCCTGCTGCCTTTCTAGTTCCGCTATATAATCCATCAGGTTTGTTTCAGCTTCGCTCTTCATATGGAGAAGTTTGACATGCACAAAATGAGTGAAGTCATCCAAAATCACCTGCATATACCTATGCCCTTCAACTGATTCAGGATTGAAAGGACCACATATATCAGAGTGAATTAATTCACCCACCTTTGATGTGCGTTTCCTATTATTTGAAAAGGGTTGTCTAGTAGCTTTACCTTCAATGCATGCCGAACACTTCTTGTCACTATAGGGTAATCCTAAACTTTTGAGTCCATGCCGATTCAAATGTCCTAGCCGTTTATGCCATAGATCTCCATCCGTAGCACTTGAAATGTTGCACTTGACTTGATTATCACTGGGTTCATCAAACGTAAATATGTACAATCCATTCACTCGTGGACAACTCAGCTTAAAATTTCTTCCACAGATTTTCATCTCCTTAGAATCTGTAATCACTTTTAAGCCTTTTGAGGTAACTGCACTCACTGATAATAAATTATGTTTTAACCCCGGGACTTTTAAACCTTTAATGTTTACAATCCTACCTTGAGAGGTTACTCTTAGGGTACCTTCTTTTCTAGTAAACATTTTATCACCATTAGCTATATGTATGGCAACATCATGATCAAGATTCGAAACATTTGACAAAAGGGGTTCCAATTCTGCCTTAAAAAGATGGTTACTCGCACCTGAATCGACTAAAAACACATTGTTAGATGATAGTTTAATATTACCACAATTTAGGGCCACCATTACAACTTCTTCATCTACATCTGCTGAATTACCCTGGATTGTTCCTCTTCTTTTCCCACGAAAGCTTCTATTAAAGGATTTACTTCCACGGTTCTGCTTATTTTTGGGACACTGTGCCTTGAAATGTCTTTTATCCCCACATATAAAGCAACCACTCTGTGCTTTAAATGATACTTCTGATGTAGTAACTGACGCCATAGTACCGGTAAACAAAAATCACTAATAAAATAATATCACTTCGCGACTACGCGTTGACACTATACACAAATACTATGCTCTGCACAAAAATACTCTGGGCCCATAACCTATTAAAGTTATAGAGTATTAGGCAGTGGAATAAAAGAACCTTGTACTAGACAGCTTGTTTATTACTGCTATAAACACAAACAACATGGCGCAGGGGACGCTACCAACTGGACTGAACTGTTTGTTGTTGGGCTGCTGTACACCTAGGTGGAAGTTCAGTGCCACAACTATCTTTACATATACAATCGATATTTAACAGATCTGACCAGTGTCAGAACTCCAGTTTAAATGTTTACAATACGTCTCGTGGCCACTGCCGTTTCAATCTTCGAGGAGGATTGTAGGGATGGGTGGTGCTGGATAGGGATTGTGCTAGAGGGTTAGGATGGTGACTAAGGTTCTGATGAAATTTGGAAAATTTGGATGGTACCAGGTCTAAAACAAACGGAATATTAAGGTCATGGTGTAGGGTACAGTTGGTAACGTAATAAGGAGCATTAACTATTGTTCGGAGGACTTTGGATTGGAAGGATTGGATGCGTTTGATGTTTGAATGTTTAGCTGTCCCCCACAGTTCAAGTCCGTAGGTCCATATAGGTTTCAGTACTGTCTTGTATATTAGTAATTTGTTGTCAACTGTAAGATGAGATTTTCTGTTTAGTAGTCTGTATAACTGGCCGAATCTTAAATTGATCTGGTTGAGTTCTTTTCTTTTTAGTCTTGTATGTGGGTTCCACGTCAGTCTTTTGTCTAGTAAAAAGCCGAGATACCGGACTGTGTCTGAGGAAGGAAGCGGTATGGAATTGAAATTAACCGTTGGACAGGATTTGCGTCGAAGGGTGAATGTGACGTGAGTGCATTTGCTTTCGTTCACCTTCAATGCGCCAAGCATTGCACCAGTCTTCGACAAGGGAAAGGTGATTTTGGAGATTTAGCGATGCTGCTTCAGGATCGGAATTGGATGACAAAATGGCGGTATCATCAGCAAATGTTGCCAGAAAGGTATCGGGATCGGTAGGGATATCGGCGGTGCAGAGGACGTAGAGGACGGGTCCCAAGACGCTGCCTTGAAAAATTAGTTTAAGAACAATGGAATGGGTATAGAATTGAAATAACTTTGAAAAATATAATAATATGTAGAATTGTTATATTAAATAATGGAGGACCCGCCCCTTTGTAATTTGTATCAGGTGTCATTTATATTTTAAAAACTCTGTCTGACCGATTTAGAGTTTATCACTTTGAGAGTTTTAGTTTATCGTAAAGAATAATGCAATTAGCGAGAAAATATGTTTATTTTCTAATTTCTATTTATTATTATATTTAATCACTGGCTGATATGAAAAACATAAATCAAAATTAGTAAACGTTTACTTGTTAGTTATTTTAAAGTGAAGATTACGTAAAATTTAGTTTTCTAACATAAAGAAAACTAAATTGTTTGTATGTATTGAAAAACTACATAAATAACCTTTCCTATTTTATTCGGCTTTTTACTAATTTATATTTCAAATAAACTTCCGAATGTTTACATATTTAAAGGAAACAGTAACTAATCCTCTACATTTGTATTATAAACATTAGCTTCTCAATCAATTACCCACTTTTTAGTATACCTCCAAATATGAACAGGGAAACACGAGATTTTCGAGTAATATTTTTGTACGAGTTTAAACTCAGCCATTCAGCAACTGAGGCCGCTAGAAATATTTACAAGGCGTTTGGGGAAGGGAGTGTTAATGAACGGACCATTCGCCGTTGGTTTGCTATGTTTTCAGCTGGGGATACCGACTTGGAAAACTTGCCCCGAGGAAGACCTCCGTCCGTAATAGACAACGATGTCCTCAAACATACAGTGGAAGGAAACCCCTACCAAACAGTTAAAGGACTCTCAGCACAACTAAATGGAAGTGCATCTACCGTTTCCAGACATTTAAAGTGTATTGGGAAAGCAAAAAAGCTCGATACATGGGTACCTCATGATCTCACTGAGCGGCAGCAAGACCCCATGTTTCAAAACATACCGTGCAAAAATTGAAAGAACTGGGCTACGAAGTTCTCCCGCACCCACCATATTCTCCCGACTTGTCTCCAACAGATTACTACCTGTTCAGGAATTTAGACAACTTCGTCAAAGGAAAACTTTTTGAAAATGATGATCAAGTGAAAAGTGCGTTTTCAGATTTCGTTTCACTTCAAAGCTCAGAGTTTTTCAGTTCGGGGATAAAAAAGTTGGTGTCGTTGGGAAATATTTGTAGAAAAAGAAGGTAAATACTTCGAATAAAATTATCTTGTTTGTATTGTATTTTTAATAAAAATCCTTTACCTTGAAAACGGACATTTATGTGACACAATCCAATATGTGATAGAGAGTAAAGTGAGTCCTGATGATGGGAAATGCCCCCGAAACGTTGAATCGTTCAAAGTTTATTGAAATAAACTGTTTTTGGAAGACTTAGAAACCGATTGATTATTTGATGTTTTGTTTCTGTGCCAGACACAAGTCTCAGTTTTTCTGTTATTCTTAGAGGACTGAATGTTAATGAGCTTTGTATATTCTAATTTCCTTCGCCGCAGCAGTTGGAAGAAAATCAAGAAGGAAAAAATCACTTTAAGAGATTCCATCCTATTAACTTTGATTCAAAGGTTTACCGTTCCATCAGGCTACTTTACGCAGGCCTTGGAGGAAACAATCTTCAAGAACCTTGAGAGGATAGTTTTCTTTTTTCTTAATTTATTTTTTCTAAGAAAATAATTTTTATAAACCGCGATAATATTGGAAATCCTGCTGTATGATGGTTGGAAAGAAAATTGTAAACCGCAAAAACTTCCGATCCCAAAATCATTATTACTCTAAATTATACTGGACGGTCTAGCTGACATTGTGTACACGTTTTTAAACATATTAACTGATATTTACAACTTTATTAAAACTAGCGGACCTAAATTATTTATTTAAACTATCTTCGTACGGGTGCAATTTGAGTGAGGTTATCTATGTTTAAAAAAACCCTTTCTGACAGATTTAGAGTTATTCGTTTTAGAAGTTTTAGTTTACTGTAACGAAAAGAGCAGTTAGTAAGAAAATATATTTACTTTAAAACGTATATTCATTGTTATATTTAATCATCGGCAAAAATGAAAAAAATAAATCAAATTGGCTAAGTTTATTTGTTTTTACTTTCACTTATTGTAAAGTATTGCGATCGTGAAAATTTTCGAATTCCAGTTTTTGACGGAAATACACGTTTTAGGGTCTCCTGAGTCCAAATAACCTAGTCCCGAAAAAAGGTCTGTGTGTGTGTGTGTGTGTTGTGTGGTAACGCCCGGGCGGAAACGGTAAGTCCTATAAAACTGAAATTTCATATTTAAGATAAATATACGCCTGAGACATTACAAAACCTTTTGCATCAAAATGAGCTAACCAGAAGAGCCACTTTATACCATGCATTTTACACCTTTTTTCGATTTTCACAAAAACGTTCCGACGATTTTGATTAAAATCGCTATATCGATGTAAAATTTAATGGGCTTTAATATCATGTAGATTTAATTCTGATTGAGATAGTCTGATGGGGCTTAAATGCAGATATTTTAATTTTAATTAATTTTCTTCCTCTAAAGTACCAGTAATTTTGTAGATTCTATGACAATAAGTATATTATCTTGTTACCGTTGAACAGCTAAATATGCACATTGAGCGAATTTGATAAACAACTAAAGGAGAAAACTGAAGAAATATTTGTTTATGCATTTTTTGAACACAAGAATAGTAATATAGATGTATAATATACCGTTGGATAGCTAAAGATTTTAGAAAATTATTATCTGAATCACGGAATCGTAAAGGGTAATGGCGAGTGATAAAAATCCGATAAAACTAACTGTTTTTTGGGTCCCCGAAAAGGAAAATTCATGTTGACACTGCTGCAGCCTGGCGGCTCGCCAATGAAACACAGCGCGTCAATTTTGTTTTTGAACATAAGAACAGTAATATGTATGATATACTGTTGGAAAGCTAAATATTTTAGAAAAAATATTATCTTATACACAAGCTTTTAAAAGTTAATAGAGAGTGATGAAAAAAAGATACAACTAACTGATTATTTTAGATAAAAATATAATAGATATTTTAATAAAACACATGTTTCTATAAAAATTCAATTTAATTAATTCTTTAATAGTTTCACTAATTTTTATCTCTAACTGTATTTGAAAATTCTTTAATTGATTTTAACAACGGTAAGTGAAAGTCGTGTGTTGCCCGCACCAGATTGTTTCTGTAATGTATCTTTAAATTTGTTGATTCGTAAAAATTAACTATTTCATCTTGTTAAAATTGATGAAAAAACAGGTAGATGAAAGAATTTAATATTCAACAGAAGAGTAAAAAGAGCCAAAATAGTTTTCTATGTAATGTTTTTGTTGTTGTTTTTTTTTTTTTCATTTAAATACAGTAATAAAGATGTATCGACGGAAAGCTTAAATATTTGAAAAATGTTACCGTATATTCCGTATATATTAAGTGTTTTAAGGTAATGGAGAGTAATGAAACTTGGAGACCAAGTGATTGTTTTTAATAATAATGGAAGGAATAAGTCCGGGTGGCGGTCATTAAATGAAACAACTAAATAGTTTCAACTATTTATTGTTTTCCAACGTTTCGACCCCCTTTGTGGGTCATCATCAGGGCTTTTTAGAACTGGAAGTGTGGTGATGAGAAGAGCGTGAGTCACCTGAAGGTGTAGAAATGATGGCTTGTTGAGATGAGAATGCCTGCTGTTGTTGAGATGTAGACAGTATGTCCTGCTTGCGATTTTGTATTCTGGCGCTGCGGCAGAGAGTTGAGGAGGATGTATCTTTTTGTTATTCCCGTGTTCTTTTTATCATAGTGGATGTAATTAGTTGACCGTTGAGAATTAATGGAAGGAATTAGTCCGGGTGGTGGTCATTAAATGAAACAACTAAATAGTTTCAACTATTTATTGTTTGCCAACGTTTCGACCCCCTTTTTGGGTCATCTCAACAACAGCAGGCATTCTCATCTCAACAAGCCATCATTTCTACACCTTCAGGTGACTCACGCTCTTCTCACCACCACACTTCCAGTTCTAAAAAGCCCTGATGATGACCCACAAAGGGGGTCGAAACGTTGGCAAACAATAAATAGTTGAAACGATTTAGTTGTTTCATTTAATGACCGCCACCCGGACTAATTCCTTCCATTAACTCTCAACGGTCAACTAATTACATCCACAGTTTTTAATAATAATTTCTACAGTTAGTTAATTTAATCTAAATCGATTTTTTAACAACAGAGGTAAGTAAAAGTCATGAGTGCACCAGATTTATTATTTATTACTTCCAACACAAATTTTCTTCAATCCCAGCCTTGTTGCACATCTGGGGGAAGGAGAACAAACCTCCATTAAACATTTCAGCTTTATAAACATTTTTATTTTTGAGATGCCACGATGAAAACATCAGTGAGTGAATTTTAACTTGATTTTATTAAAATAGAATATTTTTTAGATAACTTCCTCTGCTTGATTTCACTATAAATGATAACTTTCTTACGTTATGTAAGAGATGGAGCGGCGTGGTCTAATGGAGTACTAGCCTACTGTTTTTCGAGCATCCCGGCTTTGGCAGAATTATTTATCCTTTTATTGTAGACGTGATGTCACCCTGGATTAGGGAGACCCTCCTGGGGCATGCCTAACCTCTGTAAAGTGGGTACCCATATGTTCTATGAATCATAAATTGTTTGTACAAAGCCGGAAAATATTAGGCACCTCTTAAATCCGTGTAATATTTAATAGGCTTTAATTTCAGGTAGATCTCATTCTGATTAAAATGGTCTGACAGGGCTTAAATGCCGATGTTTTAAACTTTCTTTCTCTAAAGTACCTTTCATTCTGTCGTTTCTATAAAAATACCTATATTATCTTGTTACCACTGATGAAAAACAGTTTGTGAACATAAGAACACTAATATACTCGTATATATATGATATACCGCTGGAAAGCTAAAGATTTTAGAAAAAATATTATATTATACTCAAGCTTTTAAAAGTTAATAGAGAGTGATGAAAAGAAGATAAAACTAACTGATTATTTTAGATACAAATATAATAGATATTTTAATAAAACACATGTTTCTATAAAAATTCAATTTAATAATTCTTTAATAGTTTCACTAATTTTTATCTCTAACTGTATTTGAAAATTATTTAATTGATTTTAACAACAGTAAGTGAAAGTCGTGTGTTGCCCGCACCAGATTTTTTTGGTAGTGTTTAGTTCAGTTAGGAGGATCTTATGAAAGAAAAAAAAGAAAGGTCACGTTGGTAGGTGTTTTTTTTTTTTTTTTAAGTTCGCAAGGTAACAATAATCTCTATATCTTTAATACATATAAGTCTATAATTATCTCTCTCTCTCTTCTCTCTCTCTCTCTCTCTCTCTCTCTCTCTCTATATATATATATATATATATATATATATATATATATATATATATATATATATATAAAATCTTTATTATAGTGTTTTATTATTAATTATTTAAAATATCGATTCGAAACACTATATTGAGAGTTAGAAAATTTAGAGGTAGAACTGGAAACCATATTAATCAGTAATCAACATAAATAAAATAAATAAATAAATAAATTCTTTATTATTCTGGGACAAGTCCCTTTGGAATAACATCTACATAACATGTAAATTGGGCTTTAGAGTCCTAGAGCAATTAATTATTTATAAACAATTTGACTAAAACTAACAGAAAACAGACATACGCAAATATATTGAAAATAGAATAAAATAGAGTCAATTATAATTTTGTTCTGACTGGATAGTCATGAGATGAATGAATAAGCGGGATTTGAATGCAGGATGAGAGTTGGAGTGACGGATAGGAAGAGGAATAGAATTCCATAGGATTGAGGATCGGATAAGTAACGATCTGTCAAAATGTGCAGATTGGTCGGCCGTTGTGTATAAATCTGAAGGCCTAGAGCGTGTACAGCGGGAATGGACAGAGGATTTGAATTGTAAAAGGTCGAAAATGTATGATGGGCCGCGGGATTGGATAACTTGGTATAGGAATGATGCAAGTAAATACTTCCGACGATTGGAAGGGTAAAGCCACTTCAACTCGCTATAAAATTCGGAGACGGAGGTGTACCTCGAGACCCCGAAGATAAATCGAACAAAGCAATTAATTAGGCGTTTTATTTTTACATCGAGATCCCCAGAAACACAACCGTATACGGTACAGCAGTAGTCGAAGTGGGGGAATATTAGAGAGGTAACGAGGAGCTTCCGGGTTTCATACGGGAATAGGTGACGAAGGGAATTCAATCGCTTTAAGGTGTAAAAGGTGCGCGGGAAATTTCGGAAACATGGTTCTTGAAAGAGAGTGTTGATCGAAGGTTACTAAGAGGTTACTAAGGGTTTGAACAAGGCGTTCGAGCGGTTTTGAAAGATTGGAGAGAAGAGAAATAGGACGGAAATCTTGCGGTGAGGTAGGATTTGGAACTTTATTTAGTGGTCGGAAGAGGGCAGTTTTCCAGGAAGAAGGAAAAATTGAATTTTGTAGAGAGAAATTATATATTTGATAGAGTATGGGTATGAGGGATGGGAGGCTGGAATTTATTAATTTTACAGGGATATTGTCAGGTCCATAGTCATTGGTATGGGATTTTGAGATTGTAGCAAGCAGCTCGTCGTATGAAACATGAGAAAAAAAGAAACTGTCAGGATTAAACCTTCGGTAAGTAATGTCAGGAGCTATTGAGGAATTAGAAGCTGAGGAAATGTAATGATTATTGAGTTCGTTAGGCGTGATTTGGAAAGAACTAAGGTTATTGGATTCAGGAAAGGACAATTTACGAAGAATTTTCCATTTAGATCTAGAATCGGGAGCTTCGGAAAGGACAGAATGGATATGGAGAGATTTAGCACGTCGTACTGCGGATTGGGTTTCGTTTCAAAGTTTCTTGAAAGACGCATAATCATCTTGCTGACGAGTACGTCGAAATTTGCGTTTTGCCGCTTCTCTTCTTTTCATCATTGTCTTTATTTCTAGGGTCAGCCAAGGCGCAGTAGGACGGCGTAAGGTTCTGGTTTTTAACGGAGCATGGGTGTCTAATAGGGATCGCAGGTTTAAGGTGAGAAAGGAGACCTTAAGATCAATGGAGTTGTAGGAGTATAGATAGTCCCAGTGGATGGAGTCAAGATCAGGTTGAAGGGATTCATGGGAAAGAAGGTCCAAATTACGATATGATATAACTTTTGGAGTAAAGGATTTGACAGGTAGGTTATATGCGATATGGATAAGGTCGTGTCATGAAAGAAACGGAACGGGGTGCTGTGAGGAGGAAATAATTTTTGTAGGAGAATCAGAAATATGGAGGTCTAACCAGGTATCTGAGTGTTGTGTGTGGTGGGTAGGATAGTAAGGAACAAGATAAAGATTGAGGGAGTATATTAGATCTGTAAGGAAGGATTTGTCATTGGACTCAGATAACATATTAGTATTGAGATCACCAGAAATAATTATATTGTTATATGCTGAGACCAGTTGGACAAGGGAGGATAGGAAGATTTCATCAAATGGAACAGGGGGAGGTTGGTAGATAACGGCGTAAAGCAAGGGTGAGGAGATATTAATAGGATTTTGGCTTTCAGGCTATCATGAATATACAGCCCGACTCCACCTCCCATGCGATCAGATCGGTCATGTCTTAGGAAGGAGTAATTTGGAAGGGAAATCTGAGAGGAGGGGATAAAAAATACATACATACAAACATACTATGTTTTTGACCCTTGAGGATGAAGTGAAACTTCGAAACTATGGATTAAATAAAAAAAAAATCTTGAGTTTTCGTAATATATGCACTGAGCCAAAGACCGTTCATGGGTTCAAAAGCAAAAGTTTTTTTTTTTGTTAAAGAAGAAAATTTTAGTACATATATTATTCGTAAATTGGCCCTTTTCAATGTTTCACTAAAAACATCCTTAACTTTGATTTTAATTTCCTTTGGAATCCGGCGAATCGTCATTCAGGGATTCCCACTTCTTCTCGCCATATACATTAGGCGTCGTTATTAGTGTACACAATTTTTTTGATTACCCAGAATTTCTTCCCAAAAATATCCTATACTTAGATTTCAGTCAATAAATAAACAATTTTATTTATGCAGAAAGAAATGAAGAAGAAATCATTTTAACTGAATTTAATAAATATTCACACAGTCTAACATTTACGATAGAATATGAAACTAATAATAATTTACCTAATATTAATAATGATTGAATAGGGGGTACCTAAAAAGTTAGTAAACCTAGTAGAGATGTGTTTGTCGGAAACATTTCACAAAATTAGAATCGGTCATAATTACTCCGAGAGATTTGAGGTGCGATCGGGTTTGAAACAGGACGACTCCCTTTCACCTGTGTTATTTAATATAACTACGTGAAGACACGGAAACTATACAACTAAATACAAGTGTGTTAATAAAAACCGGTAAACAAATAGGTCTCGAATTAAATACCGATAAGACGAAATATATGATTAGTTGCAGAAATGGTGGCGATCTTGATGATATTAATATTTCAGGTCATACTTTTGAACACGTAGAGAAATTCAAGTATTTAGGTTCAATGATAACAAGAAAAAATGAAATCCAGGAAGAAATAAAGTCCCGGTTAAAGGTGGGAAATGCGTGTTATTATTTAGTTGCTAAATTACTTAGCTCGCGGCTTCTGTCTAAAAACTTAAAGGTTAGAATTTATAAAACTGTTATTCTTCCGACGGTTCTTTACGGATGCGAAACGTGGCCGCTTACTTTGAAGGATGAACAACGGCTTAAGGTTTACGAGAATAAGGTACTGCGTAAAATATTTGGTCCGAAGAGAGATGAGGCCACTGGGGAGTTTAGAAGGTTGCACAACGCGGAATTGCGGAGTTTGTACCCTGTGCATATAATTGAGTTGATAGCATCGCGGGGACTCAAATGGGCGCGTAACGTTGTTGGGCTTAGTGAGGAACGGATTCCGAGAAAGTTGGTATTCGCTGAACCGACTGGTAGACGTCCGAAAGGAAGGCCGAAGCGTCGATGGGAGGATTGCATTAAGGCTGATCTCGGGGGCTTGGGCTTGACCGGTGAACATTGGACGAGTCTGGCGAAGTTTGGTGGTATCGGCATCGAACCTTCGGGTTCGGTAAGCCTATTATTATTATTAATAATTTACCATTTTCAGACGTACTTTTAATTCACGTACCAAACGGGGAAATAGAAACCAAGTGGTAAGCAATAGCTTATTCGTTCCGTAAGATACATGCACTATAAAAGTAAATGCCCTTAAAATCCTGCAATTCAAGCAATTTAATTGATCGAGCGTGAAAATCAACATATAAAATACAAAAAAAAAAACAAAAAAAAAAAAAACGCGGAAAACTACGATTTAAATATTGACAGTAAGATCATCATGATTTTGCTTCTTATTATATACTAAAATAAACTATAAGATCGATATTTTTGTGCAGATATTACAACGCTATCGATAACGTGATCCGGTTATCCTATCTCTAATAGACAAGTATACACGGAGCGCATGCGCCAGTCTAGAGCATGTTGGTAACAAAATCAAAGCTTTTACCCCTGCCAAAAATCGCATAACGCGCCTAAAGATGTTTTCACATAAAAAAAAAAAAAAAAAAAAAAAAAAAAAAAAGAAATATCTGGATCTTTAATCGCAAATGATCGGGACCGCCATTACGTCCCCTCCGAAGAACGGCATAACCAAGGATTTTAATTCTTTCTTAAAAACCTAGGTATATCTGCCGACTTTGAAGCCGCGACCTTCGACATAGAAGATGACCTGCGCAAGGTGCTATCCTCAAGAGAGACGCACATAGTTTTGGTAGCTGATTAGAAGACGCAGGGATGGAAGAGACGAGGCCCCAAACAAACTGGAACCTATGTTGGCTTTATTAACACAACGGGGGACTTTATTGTGTACATTGTTCTGGAAGGTTACAAAGCCGATTGTTGAGCAAGTTAGATGTAAAGAAGCGATAGATGGAAGGCTGTCTCCATTGTCCGAGCCTCTCCGCCATTTCTTTTGTGCTTCCTCCGCCCTTCTCGGAAGCGGATAATGGAGGATTTTATTATCATTTCTCTTTCTTCCTTCGTCCCCTCTTTCACTCCGCGACTTCTTTTTGCGCGGATCGCTTCTGCGGAGCACTGCTCCCGCCGCTTGCATTATACTCCGCGCGGCGAAGAACAATTATTTGCCGGAGTTGAACGCCCTGATGCTATTGTTTTAAGAAGCTAAATTCGCGAACAATGCCACCTTCTGGATTGCAGCGCACAATGGCGGGGCTGACGAACGGCTTCGATACACGCTAGATAAAGCAATCTGTTTTCTACTCCTCTCATTCTTGTTGAAAGATCAATTATAGCGATACATTAGTGTAAATAGAGAATGTTTAGTATCATATTTTAAATTGAGGATTAAAATCTATCCTAATAACTACCATCAAATTAGCTTCGTACCTGTTTGGTCTAACCACCATTATAGAAATAGAAAAAAAATTCTGGGACTAGGTCCCCTAAGAATAACAGGCTTGTACAGTATATGGAAATATACATGTATGGCCGACAGACAGAAGGAACATAATCAATAACTAATTACAATTATGGGTTAATATATGTCTCCATATCATAAACGCATATACACACATATATCCAAAAAAATAAATACAATGATAAAATTAAAATAAAAACAATTATTAGAAAGTATTTTGTTGAACGGAATTAAAAATAAATTAATCGATAACAGCATTTAAATGTATAAAATGAACAAAAATTATTCTTCATTCAAAGTGTGATGTCAGAAATATAAATGTTACAGTTTCTAAGCGTCTTTTTGGGATAATAAAAGGTATTGGAAAAGTTGGGATTTGAATGAGGAGAGGGACGCAGCATGGCGGATATGAGTAGGTAGAGAATTCCAGAAATTAGAGGAGCGGACAAGGAAGGAACGATCAAAAGTTTTAGTTCTATGGGTAGGAAAGTAAAGGTCGGAATAGCGCGATCTTGTTTTAAATTGTAGGAGACTGTGGATGTATGGAGGGTGTTGAGAGTTAATGATTTGGTAAAGGTATGATCCTAGGAAATATTGTCTGCGGATTGGGGAGAGGAGCCACTTTAACTCGCCGTAAAAATGGGTCACATGAGACCTCTTCGGAGTACTGAGGACAAATCTTAAAAATATGTTCATGATTCGTTTAAGCCTATCCTCAAGCACAGTCAAGAGGCCACCATATACTAAGCAGCAATAGTCAAAGTGGGGAAAAATGAGTGCGGATACAAGGAGGATACGGATGGATAGTGGAAGGAGATGGCGGGAGCGATGGAAATATTTGAGGGTACTTATTGTTCTTCGGAAAATTTGGACAATATGAGCTTTCCAGGAAAGAGCTTGGTCAATGGTAATACCCAGGTTTTTAACAGAGGAAGTGAAGGTGATTGGGTGATCATTTAAGGTGAGACTCGGAAATGTGGTATAGGATCTGAGGAGGGAATTGGAACCAATTATAAAGGGGAGCGGAGTGGTCTTGTGGATAGAGCACTAGTCTACCGTTCTCCGAGTCCTGGGTTCGAATCCCGGCTATGAAAGAATATTATTTATTCTGTTAATTCAGCCGGAGGGCGATCCTAGGTTATGGAGACACTTCTGGGGCAGATCCAGCATCTTTAAAGTGGGAACACATACCTGGCGACTGAGCGTGATAAAGGCCTAATCACCTCATTGCACTGACGTTGGTCTAGAAAAAATATGAGTCTCTATATGTATTGAACCAAAGACCCTTTATGGGTTGTAAAGGTTTTTTCAAAAGTTTTTAGTAATTTTATTTTATTTTTTTTATCATTATAAAGAATGATGCGGCTTAGAACAAGTGGCAACTAGAACTAGTAGACTGTATTAAATTGAATAAATGAAAACTGGTAGAACTGAATATTGGTGTATTTGAACTAAGGAAAAGGTTATGGATTACAATTTATATTTAGATGGCCCTTCGTCGCAAACCGACGACTTCCTGACCCCCAGTATCCTTTAATAGCATTACCCTTACTGTAGAACAAATCCGATACCTAGGTCTCCATCTTGACAAGCGCCTTACTTAGAATCCTCATACAAGACTGAAACGACAAGAAACTGCTCGAAGATATCGATTACTACAACACTTACTAGACAAACGTTCAAAACTTCCAGTATATTACAAAAGACTGATTTACATCACTATTATCAGACCTATTTAGACATATGAAATCGAGCTTTAGGGCTTTACGAAACCATTTAATTCCTCCCGCATCCAGTCCTTACAATCCAAAATCCTAAATGCCCCTTATTTTGTCACAAATCAACTCATTCATAATGACTTAAACATCCTTTTGTTGCAGACATAGCTAGTGATAGATACTTTCCATTCTAAACTCCCTGCCCATACAAACCCACTTGTCCGTAATTTATTTTCCTCAGATATCCCTGATAATCCTCCAAGGCGACTGAAAAGAAGGTGGCCTCGGGACCTACTGTATTAAAATAATTAGTAAAGTGCTTCTTTCTCAAGACATTTTCATGACTTTTTATTTTCATTCTGCATATTTACTAATTGTGTTCTTTAATACAGTAGTAAATTACTATTAATAAATAAAAAAAAGACAAAAATATTTAGATGGGCTTCATATTGACATCTGTGCAATCTTCGTCTTCTCTCTTCATTCTCCCCGCCTCGTCGTTTAGCCCAGAGCGACTTTTTCTTCTTCTACGCGATCGTTATAGCAAGGCACTCAGAAAAGAAAGAAATGGTTTTGGGCGTGCTCGCTTCTGCTGTTTGGCATATGGTTTTTATAATACTTTATAATTATAATATTTATAATAGCCGGTTGCTACAAATTAATTAAATTGAACGTACCTATTACGCGAAAAAAAAATGAACAAAAGGCATGCTTTTGGGGTATTATTGAGTCCAAATGATCTAGTCCCTCAAAATGCTCTGTAAAGGTACACATATGTGGATGTCTAGTTAAAAAACGATGTTGTATAAAACTGAAATTTCATATTTTAGAAGCTTATATGCCTTAGATGTTACATGCACATTTTCAGCAATATTAGCGAAATATAAGAGCCACTTTATACCATGCATTTTCCACCTTTTTACGATCATCTCAAAAACTACTCCAAATATTTTGATGAAACTCTCTATATCCATGTACTATGTAATAGGCTTTAATATCATATAGGTTTCATTCTGTTTGAAATATACTGAGAGTTATATTTTGAATTTTCTTCTTCTAAATTACGTTCATTTTTGTAGATTAGAAAAAATTATACATATTATCTTATTAGATTTGATAGAAAAAACCTCTGAATATTCAAGATTAACGAACTTGAGAACCAACCAAAGGATAAATAAACAAACATATTTTCTAGGCAATTTTTCTTTTTTATCGAACACAATAATAGTAATATAGATGTATAATGTACCGTTAGAAAAATAATATTTTAGAAAAATATTATCTTATAAACAAAATGTATAAGGAGAGTAATGAATAGGACATAAATCTAAGTGATTATTTTACATAAAAAAATCATCTATATTTATAAAAGAAAGTCCAATTTCACTCGAATTTCTGATCATCGCACAATCTCAAAAATGGCTATGGTTGTGAAGCTGAAATTTTTCCCGGAGGTTCGCCTTACCGTCTAGATGTACAATATGGCTGGATTTGGGAAAATTCATATATTGTATAACCTCACTCAACACAGTTATTATAAACAAAATTCCTAATTTACAGCAATTAAAAAAATAAAATAAAACAGTCGAAAAGCCGCGGGGTACAGCTAGTGTTGTTATAGTATTTAATTAAAAAAAAATGTTTCTAACAATGGTGAATATTATTCTTTATTACGAAAATAATAGAAATATAGTATAATTCTGGTGCGGGCAACAACACACGACTTTCACTTACCTCTTTTTTTAAAATAAATTAAAGAATTTTCAAATACAGCTAAAGATGAATGAAACTATTAAAGAATTAAATTGAATTTCTATAGAAACGTGTGTTTTCTTAAAAAATCTATTATTTTATTATCTAAAATAATCAGTTTTATCTGCTCTTCATCATTTTTTATTACCATTTACAAGATTGTGTATAAGATATTATTTTTTCTAAAATATCTAGCTTTCCAACGGTATATTATACATGTATATTACTGTTCTTATGTTAAAAAAAAAAATTAAAAAAAAAAAAAAATTACATTAATAAAATAATTTTTCAGTTTTATCCTTTATTTAAACATCGAATCCGTTCAACTTATACATTCACCTGTTTCTTATCAATGGCAACAACAATGATGTGGTTATTTTTTATAGAATCTACAAAATTTTAATTAGAATAAAATCTACATAACGTTAAAGCATATTAAATTTTACATTGATATAGCGAGTTTAGTCAAAATCGTTAGAGCTGTTTTTATGAAAATCGTAAAAAGATGCAAAATGCATAGTATAAAGTGGTTCTTCTGGTCAGCCGATTTTGATGAAAACGGTTCTGTAATATCTCTCTCTGTTTATAGTTGTCTTAAATATGAAATTTTAGTTTCATTGGACTTTACGTTTACGTACGGGAGTTGATACACAGATCTTATGGCGGGACTTGGTCATTTGGACTCAGGAGACCCTAAAACTTGGTCTCCATTTCGGTTGAATTTTTTCTAACATTTTCACGATCGTAATACTTTCCCGTACTATATATTTCATTTATAGGTATGCGAAAGTAATACAGATGTATAAGGTACAGGAAAGTGATGAATAGGGTGTTATCTTATATACAAACTTAGGTTATTGTTATACATAACAATTTTATACTGTTATATTATTAAATCTAAAACACATATTTCCAACTAAACAATGCGATTCTTCAAACTTTATCAACCCAACTTAATTGTTCTTAAATAATTTTAAGTGAAAGTCGTGTGTTGCCCGCACTAAATTTTCAAAATTGAATACATTATTAATATTTTAAATTTTTTTTGGGGGTCAGCTCGGTTACAAAAAAAAAAGAAGAAAAGTTGGCAAAAGCACTGTTTAAATATTCATTGAACCCTTGAATATTTAGAAAATGTTATCTCCAAGATCGGAATTTTAAAAATTACAACTGGTTTCTGAATTAATTAGGCTAAAATTACATAGGAGTGCCTCGTAAAGTGGACGTTAAAAAAAAGTGTTGAAAATTGTAGCGTAATTACGTTTACATAAAATCAATATAGGGTCGTGGAAGAAGATCACTTCGGTTCCAAACCTCTCATTATTAGCGTTCATCGAACTTAAAGCCCGACCACAAATTTTCCTTTAATTGGACGCTCCGAAGAAAAACTCTCTGGATATTTTTGATTCTTGACTCATTATACTTATTCACAACTGTAAACAATTATAGTTGAATGCGATCTAATACAAAAAAAAATCTGGTGCGCACAGCACACGACATTCACTTATAGTAGAAGATCCGAACTTGAAACGATCTGCACCGAGCTGATAATAGAATGAAACATATTTTATAACAAATTTAGTATATTAGAAAATATTTTAAGAATGGGTTGCCTGAAAAAATCCTGGAGACTATTTAAAAAAAAAAAATTTTAATTAAATGTTGCAACATCGTGATAATATAAAAAATATTATACCAATATAAGCGTTGTTTTGTTGCAAACACATTGATATAGGGTTGCCTGCAAAAAGCTTGGTCCTTATCTGGGTTGCCGAATTTTAAAGATTAAATATCAACGCGAGTGGAAATGCGTGACAGAGAGATCCGAGTTGAAATTTACAAAAATTTACTGTCAATAATACAAAACAAAATAATATATTTAACTGTCGAACATCTGTGTTACTCGTACCAGAGGCAGACACGAGAATTGTTTTTTCACCCTCATAAAGTAACATCAGGCTCCAGAATTCCAATAAAAGCTTCTGATACTGATGTTCTTGTAATTTTGCTTGGAAGTATGCACAAATTGTCAGAATCTATATTGACAGTAAATTTTTGTTTTCCCAATAATCAGTAAAGAAGTGTACCAAAGCATCTTTGAAACGATAATTTTTATGGCTTTCCCCAAAATCATTGGTTCTGATTTGTTGAGGTTCTGTAAAGTTATATGGGATATCAAACTTTCTTATATTCAATGTCCGATTACGTGCGGCTGCAATGTTGGGTCCTTTATTATTACACGCTATACTCAACTCGGATCTCTCTGTCACGCATTTCCAAAATTTAATATTTAAAATTCGACAACCCAGATTAGGACCAAGTTTTTTGCAGGCAACCCTATATCAATGTGTTAAATTTGTATATTTAGCATTTTTTTATCAATTCTCATAAGACGAAACGTTTTTTTTTTTTTTTTTTTCGAATACATAAAATGAAAGGTACTTTAGTGAAAGAAAATTTTAAATTTCTGTATTTTAGCCCAGACAGATTATTTCAATCAGTCATGATATCTACATGTTATCAAAGCCAAATCAATTTTACATCGATTAGGAGAATCTAATCAAAATCATTAGAGTTGTTTTTGAGAGTCGTAAAAGGGTGCAAAATACATGATATAATAAAGTGACTCTTCTGGTTCGCAAATTTCGTTCTAAAATTTCTATATCATCTCAGAAGTGGAATAAATTTCACCTTTGGTGACTCGGGACTACCTTCTTCACTTTTTAAGTTAAATACATGTTTTCCTAACGTATATTATATATTAATATTCAAATTCGTATTTGCTAAATTCGTAAACCAAACATTATTCAAGGAAAATTCTTCTCCTTCATTTGGTAATTAATTTCTTCATATTACACATACACCCATCATAATTTAAAGTACTTTAGAAGAAGAAGTAAACAATGGTGGTTTAAACCCTATCAAACTATTCCAAAGAGGTTGAAATAAAAGTTCGATTAATTTTAAATTAATATAGAGAGTTTAATCAAAATTGTTAGAGCTATTTTTTTTTTGTTTAGAAAATCATAATAAGGTGCAAATTGCATTGTATTAAGTGGCTCTTCTGGTGAATCGATTTTTGTAAAAAAGTTGGTGTAATATCCCAGACATATTATTTTCTTGAAATACTTTTTATTTACTGAAATTTACACTGTATTAGGAAATACATCAAGTAAATTAGTTGATATATATATATATATATATATATATATATATATATATATTTCAAGAAAATAATATGTCTGGGATATTACACCAACTTTTTTATATATATATATATATATATATATATATATATATATATATATATATATATATATATATATAATATACATGAAAAGACATAAAGAGAAAATTGACAGCACTCCACTAGGTATTCTAAACTAGAAGGTCTCAAGGCCATCTTCTTCTCAGACGCCTCTGAGGATTGTCAGGAATGGAAGAGGAAGCAAGGATTGAAACTAGTGTGTTAGAGTGAGAATCGAATTTGAGGAAGTAGAGTTTGATCAGGGTCCTGAAAGGATTGATATCTTCTCTTGTTCTTAATTATGAAATTAGAGTTCCGTATGACTTTTTGTTTTCAAGTTAGACTTACCACATACTAGATACACACAAAGACCATTCTGATGGACTTGGTCCTTTGGACTTGAGAGACACTAAACCCTGTAATTTTCTTGAAAACTTTAATTCAGCTGTACCTTTTGAAAACCATCGTCTCAAATAACACATTTTCCAAGAAGAGCAAAGTAGTTTGTAAATGTTTTCTGCAGATCAAAGGCAAAATCAAAGAATTAAAATCTCTAATATGATTTGTATTTATACAGTTGTGCAATATATTTAAGTGATGAGTATCCGAAGGCTATTTATATGTTTACAGTCCTTTCAATGTAAATATTTCTAAAGGATTTCCAACCTTTTTTGTGAATAAGCGGTAACCTTTTTTCATCCTGGTTCTAAGCAAACATCGAGGTTTACAAGATTCAGGAAAAAAAAAAGGTTGAGAAGCAAAGGTATGTCATGGTTAGCTCAGCTTGCCAAGCCTTGGTCAGTTTCTAGCCAATTCTACACTCGTACAGATGACCAGAAATTTGGAACAAATAATTACGATTTTGCTCGGTGCTGGGGGCTTTTAACTCTCCATTTATACCCTCGCCTTCACTTCTGACCACTCATATAGCCGTCAAAGGCGAAGTAGGGGTGCACAATCAAACAAAATAATTTAATATTCTTTGATATCATGAAGGTTTCGTTTTGTTTAAAATAGTTTGAGGGGCTTTAAGTGCCGTTATTTTGTATTTTCTTTCTTTAAAGTACCTTTTATTTTGTAGAATCTCGAGAAATAACTATATCATCAATTTAGTACTGATAAAAAACGGATAAATTTATAGTTTGAACGAATACGATATCCAAATGATAGAGAGAAGACCAAAAATATTTTTTTGTGCTGTTTTAGTGTTCATGACAATAAAAACAGTAATACAGACGTACAATTTACCGTTCTACAGCAGCTGATTTAAAAAAAAAAAAAAAATTACCTGTTTAGGCGGGAATGAATAGTATTATTCTATTTAAATATTAAATTTAATACCAGAAGGTGCTGCTCCCTAATACCCTAGCAAGTCCACTAATCCTTGAGAGAACAGGGCTCACTTGGTTCTAAAACTTCGTCCTAGACAGCGAGTTTCCGATCCTCGTGGGAGTTGATGGTGCTGACTGAAGCAGTCCTAAGGATCCTTGTTATTTCTCTCTTTAACCTCATCCTTTATATCTATATATTTATTTTATTATATATTATATATTATTATATATTTATTATATCTATGTATTTAAAGGAAATCCAAAGGTTTCACTAAATATAGTTTATATATCAATTAAAGATTTCCCGACCCTCCTTAGGAACCAGGACAGAAAGGAGGGACGAGAGGTGAGATTTTTTTTTATTTAGCGAACACGCTGATAAAATTTTTAATTTTTGTTCGTATCAAAAAAATATTAAGATACAGTCCACTGGCTCACACATTACCTTACACACAAAATTGTAGAAGTTAATAGAGAGTGATGAAAAGCCGATAAAACTGATTGTTGTCGATGATAATAAAATAGATTATTTCGTAAAACACATGTTTGTATTGAAATTAAATTTAATTAATTCTTGAACAATTTATTGTTTATTTGTTAATTCGTTTAACGTCACTTTTATGCTACTATGGCTAATCGGACGATGCTACGGTGGGAGTCTTTTTGCCTATCCAGGTTTTATTAGGATAGGGACCTTTAACGAGTACCTGACATCGTACAGGCTTGGGACCACCTCTTAAAGTCCCTTTCGGAGGACGGCATACTTCAGGATTTTTTCCTCCCATTAAACTAGAGCCACCTGCAGGTTTGAACCCGCGATCTTTGGCAAAGAAATCTGTTATGCTAGCCACTGCGCTATGGGTGACCCCTTTAACAATTTATTTTTTTCTCTAAATGTATTTAAAAATTCTTAAATTGATTTTAAAAATGGAGGTAAGTGAATGTCTTGTGTTGTGCGCACCAGATTTTTTAATGTTATTTTAATTTAGTTTTAGCAGTGTAGTTCTTGAACTTTATGTTTATTAATTTAAGTTTGTTTTATTTCAACTTAATTTATATCATATAACTATTACTTTATATTCATAAATTTAAGTTTAATTTTAATTTTGTCTGAAATGTGGGATTTTCCGTTTATTTTTTGGATATTAATGTAAATTTTTTCATTTATTTAAATTGGAACAATTTTGAATTTGTAAATATAAAGAAGCTAATGCTTGAAAAACATTCTATTATATTATGTCTATTGTACATTTGATAAATAAAAATTATTTCTATTCAGAGTAACTTCTTCACAAGACTAAATCTTTTATTTTTGTTCCCTCCTACCTCGCCTTTGAAGGCTATACGGGGTTTATCGGACCAGGGGGCGAGAGCAGGGGATTAATGCTGAAGTGAAAGCCCCCCACAGCACCGAGTCTCGAACTCGTAATAGTTTGCTTTTCAAATTATTTGGTAAGTTAAAGCAACGCGTGCTAACCCGCTCAGCCGCCTCCACACACAAGACTATCATGGATGTATTTGTAATTTTAGCCCTTTTACTTTTGTTATACCCTTTTTCGGCAAAAGTTAAAAGGCCTGTACCTAACCCCTCCCTCCCATGATATTTTCCGTGGACAGCTCGTGATATCCCAAGAACTTTCTAGACCCAGCTACTTAGCTGGACAAAGATTGGACTGGGCACTTCCCATATCAGTCCCGCCTTCCTTTGTCCGATAAGAGATCAGCAATTTCCAAAATATGGGACTTGAGAGGAGAGAGGTGACGAGGTTGTTCCATCCACAAGAAGAGTCAGTTGAAGTCCAGAGAGAGAAGAACAGTCTGATTCCAGCCACGAGTGTTTAAGTCCAGCAAAGGAAGAGTCGAGTTCCATCTACAAGAAGAGGAAAGGTCCGTTTGGGGTCAGCTGGAGGATGAAGCCTAGATGGGGCTAAGATTAACCTCACCTTCGTCAGCAAGCTAAATTTTTGTAAGGTATTTCTTTATTGTAATATTGTATGGCATGGTTAACGGTAACGTCCCTCAGTATTCTCAGGCATTGTGTAGATAGATTTTATATGTTTAAGTTAATTTAAATAATAATGTCATTTATTGAAACTTGAATAGACCGTCAGAAGCTATATAACATCATGATTGAACAGGGAATACCTAGAAAGTTAGTAAACCTAGTAGAGATGTGTTTGTCGGAAACATTCCATAAAGTTAGAATCGGTCATAATTACTCCGAGAGATTTGAGGTGCGATCGGGTTTGAAACAGGGTGACTCCCTTTCACCTGTGTTATTTAATATAGCTTTAGAATATGTCATAGAAAAGGTGATGTGTACTGAGAAAGGCTTAAATATGGGTGACAAGATTCCGGTTTTGGGGTATGCCGATGATCTGGTACTGCTAGGTGAAGACACGGAAACCATACAACTAAATACAAGTGTGTTAATAAAAACCGGTAAAGAAATAGGACTCGAATTAAATACCGATAAAACGAAGTATATGATTAGTAGCAGAAACGGTGTCGATCTTGGTGATATTGATGTATCAGGTCATACTTTTGAACACGTAGAGAAATTCAAGTATTTAGGTTCAATTATAACTAGAAAAAATGAAATCCAGGAAGAAATAAAGTCCCGGTTAAAGGTGGGAAATGCGTGTTATTATTCAGTTGCTAAGTTACTTAGATCGCGGCTTCTATCTAAAAACTTAAAGATTAGAATTTATAAAACTATTATTCTTCCAACGGTTCTATACGGATGTGAAGCGTGGCCGCTTACTTTAAAGGATGAACAACGGCTTAAGGTTTTCGAGAATAAGGTACTGCGTAAAATATTTGGTCCGAAGAGAGATGAGGCCACTGGGGAGTTTAGAAGGTTGTACAACGCGGAGTTGCGAAGTTTGTACCCTGTGAATATAATTGAGTTGATAGCATCGCGGAGACTCAAATGGGCGCGTAAAGTTGTTGGGCTTAGTGAGGAACGGATTCCGAGAAAGTTGGTATTCGCTGAACCGACTGGTAGGCGTCCGAAAGGTAGGCCGAAGCGGAGATGGGAGGATTGCGTTAAGGCTGATCTCGGGAGCTTGGGCTTGAATGGTGAGCATTGGACGATTCTGTGTAGGCGGAATTTGGTGGTATCGGCATCGAACCTTCGGGTTCGCTAAGCCTATTATTATTATTATTATTATTATTATTATTATTGAAACTTGTTTACTTTGGTCTTCTCCTGAATGCCACCTACTGGGATCGGTAAACACGATACCTTTGGAAAGGAAATCCAAAGGTTTCACTAAATATAGTTTATATATTGATTAAAGATATCAATTAATCCAGATTTTAAGGTACCTTAAAAAAGCAGCCGGTCAAAAACATAGCAGTATATAGAGCTGTAAAAATCAATGAAAATATATTTAAAAAACAACAACGGAGTTAATTGAACGTCGTGTGATGCGCGCACCAGATTTGTTTTTTTTATTTAAGTAGCCTATCTATCTGGATTTGATTGTGAAAAGGCTTTGGATGCTCGCGCCCTGCCTCGACAGGACTCGCCCAAGAAGTGGAGGACCTTGGTGGGGCTAACAGGATCAGCCGCCCCTCCACCAATCGGCTGGGGGCCATCAATATGGAAATGACAAGTAATTAGATATCGGAAGGTAGGGATTTACATTGAGGCCTCCAGCCTCCTCCAGCTACTAATAACATTTTATAGGCCATGTTTTCGGAACGGGTAGTAGTCCTGGCGTGGGGCCGCCTTTATTAAGGAGGCGATACAAAAAGAAGTCGAGGCAATGGGGCCATACCCCGCTCTGTTATTAGCCTCGGTATTTATCACCCATTAAACTAATAAAAAATTTATAACTCCTTTAAAGATATATAGAGCCCTGGAATCGCTACGCTAATATCCAGAAGAATTTTTCAAAATATA